>JAQPPZ010004940.1:0-30452 GCA_028583015.1 Wollemia nobilis
TGATTAATTCATACATCTCTTATTAGGCATAATATATGAGTTTGAGCCATTATCCCACATGCATCCCATGATGGCCCTCATGGTGGTATACAAAGTACAATAGATAACTAGATATTTACAAATAGTAAATAGCATTTTAGGTCTAACACCCTAGTGCTAGATAGTGAACTACATCCCAAACCCTCACAATAGTGACATGTGTCCTAATTGCATGCTCTATTGAGATTCGAAGCATTGTTTTATGGTGGTGAGTGGGTATTTTTCCTCTTTTGTGATTTCCATTGGTTGAATTCCATTAAGCACCCCACATTTAATCGAGGTTATTCTTTGTTTATGGGCCCTATGTTAACTCTATCCCCTTCCTAGCTTGTTGGTATTTATCTTGTATTTTTATATAAGTATACTTAACTAATCCCTACATATCTTTTGATACATCTTGCAAAAGTCTTGAGACATTATTACATATGCTTCACATGATGTTCCTCATGTTAGTGTATAAAGTATAATAGATATCTAGAGCTTTGTAAATTATGAAGTAGGCTTTATTGTAAAATTCTCTAGCGGTAACTAGTAAACTCCAACCCCTCGTAAGGATGACACATAACCTAATAATATGATTTATCCTCTCCTATGGGATCATTTTTTAATGGTGGTGAGTGTGTATTTGCATCATATGTGGCTTTTGTTTGTTGATTCCTTTATGGGTCCCACGTTCTATCGAGGTATCTTTAGTTGATGGGCCCTCCATTAACTCTAGGTTTCCTCCTTAGTTGGTTTATACTTCTCTTATTTGCGTGTATTGGTAAATTCTCATACATACTTAACTAAGTCCAAAAATGTAAGTCATAGTTGAAGTAGACAAAGAAAAGCAAAAAACCTTAGGGTCACTAGGACTAAAGGTAAAATATATTAAAGACATGTCTACTAGGTACTTAGGGTTTTTGTTAGACCAAACAATAAAAAAATTAATATTCAAATGAGCTCAAATCATTTAAATGATAATGTTACTATAAATAACCATAATAGAATAATAAGATATTGCAATAAGAAAGCTTACAACTTATATGAATAAAAGAAAACTAGTGAAATATCTAATTAAACTAGAATATAAAAATATATATTTAAACAATAAGGAATACTTATATCTAATTTCTATGATGCAAATTAATCAATTTGATGTGATGAGTCAACTATACTACCCACTTAACAATATATGTGGTAATTATAGGATGTCTCAAAATCCACATAGATGGAGATTTAGTGAGAATTCTAAGACACTTTTGATAAGAATGGCAAATATAGCAAAATATTGGTGTTCATGATAATAGGATTATAGAATATAACCAAACTTAATAAATTATGAATACTAATGATATTATAATGATTTTTTAATCAAAAAAGATTTATATTATTTAGATCACATATTAATTGGAACGATCTTATGATATCCATAACAAAAATGTAATCAAACCCTTTAATGGATTGAAAAGATCCCAACCCTTTTGGATCACACACATAGATCTTTGTAAAAATTACCTATCTTCGAAGAAAATAAGAAAAAAATAAACCAATAAAAATGTAGACCTCCCGCTCTAGACCTCCTATTCTACCCTGTCGAATTTGGCTGTTAGCTTTGGTTAGTTTTCTCTGCTCTAATTGGAAGACTTCGGTGTCTAAGATCTTGTCAAGGGGTTTTGTTGGGTGTTCTATACTTCTTATGGGTTTGGTTTTTGTATTGTAACATCTGATTTATTTCCAAGGTCTTTGCTTTGCGCTGGTTGGGTTGTTATGTTGCTAGGGTTTATTGCTTGTTGGGGGATCTCCCTAGGGTTATGCATAAGAAGTAGGACCCAAAATCTACTTGTAAAAAATGGCTAATCTATTCTTAAAACCCAATGAATCCTAGCAAACTGCATGTATGATGGCATGGTGAATTACCTCAAATTTTCAAAAAAATGGTAAAAAATGGTGAAATTCAAAGTTCTAATTAGACCAGGTGAGAAATGAGTTTGGCAACATAAGACACTTTCCAAATATTAATACGAGATTGAATCGGATGCATAATATGATTTGGTTACGGATCGAATGCATCATACTATCAGATCAATGATCGGATGCACAGTCTGGTTCGGTCGCCTATCGGATGCATACTATAATCTAGTCATAGACCGATAGCATAAAATGATCTGGATATTGATCGAATGCATATTATGATCTGGTCTTGGATCATATGCATATTATGATCTGGTCTTGGATCGGATCTATAATATGCTCCGATTTCGGACCGAATACATACTCAGATATAGTCACCAATCAGGTGCATAATTTGATACAGTCTCAAACCGGATGTATAATATCATCCAGGCATCGATCGGATGCAGAATAGAATCTGGTCCTACATTGTATTAGATGTAGAAATTTTCATCTACCACATGTCACACGTTAAATCAACAACACCGCATGTCTAATACGATGTTGCCATGTGTCAACCCTATTTCTCAATCTATAAAAGGGTATCAACTATCATTTTTTCCATTTCATTTTTGTGACTACTACAACTAGAGCCAACCTTTCCAATAAACCTTTCCATTTTAATTCCTAATCATTTTTCTTCGACTTTCAACTTCTTGCGATGGATACCTCTTCCACAATCGCACCAAAATTCAAGAATTTTTCATGCACTTTGATTTCAAATCTGATAACAACTCTAGGGATGAACTTTCAGTGGCTCAATAACGCAAGTTTATCAAACCTCATTTCCATGCCACAATTCATAATAGATAACGTTCTCCTACAACATATTATATCTGGTTATGACCACAACACGACTACAGTGAACATTAAAGTACGAAATAGAAATTTGGTAATCAGCATCACCCTTGGAGATATTCACAGATTGACAGGTCTTCCATTCATTGGTTTTACTCAAGTGTCAATGAGGTTCTAGCTTTCTCTAGATGACAAAGCACACCTCAAAAGCAAGTACGATATTTCATTGGAATATTTGGCAGGTATAAATCTTGTTAATTATATTTTATTAATTTTCAATGTTTGAAATTTGTAAATTGATATCTAATTTTTTTATGCAACTTCCGCTACCAAATCAAAAAGAGGTTTATCAATCAACAATGTTAACCATCAAACTTTGAAGGCCATTATCAAATTTTTCCAACCCAGAATTATTCTAATGGGAAGACCATAAATTCTATTTTTGGCACTTTCTTATATTGTTAAGTTTGAAAAAAATCAAAAGTTTGATTGATGTACTTATATTTCGGATCGAATAAGGTCCAAGTTGCACACAGTCCAACTGGAAACCAATGAGAATCAGCCCATTGTGGGCACTGTAAATTTTCTTTTAGCTTTATATTTTGAGTGTTTTCATAATTTGTTGACTACTCCTATACCAAATGTAGTGCATGCAACACTACAGTCTATTGCCATGTCAGTAGAGGAATTGAAGGTAATAACTACATCATTGTCCTTGACATACTATTTTATACTTTACCACATTCCCTTTTTAATTTTTCTTTTCATCTATATGCAGGAGAAGGTAGACAATACAAGAAGTAAACAAATTGCTGCCACCAGGGATCACAGGCTAGAGAAAACAGGTGATTTTGAAGACACAGGCTCTAAAGCAACACCTGGTCCTATGCACAGGTCACACAAACATTCTAGGAAAGCAACTACTCCTAGGGTTTCTCATACACCTAGGTATGCACAAAATGTGCAATCCAAATCTAGTGTGGCCAACCCCTTCCCCAATACTGTACAATTTCAACACATTTCATCATATTCAGGTAAATCTATATGTAGTTAATTTAAATTAAGATATTTTTATTTTAAGCAGAATTCTAGCAATTTTTTTTTACTATTTTCAGTTGATTCTTATGTTCAACAAGTAACATCACAATTTATAGGGCATCCGCCACCACCTCCACTTGCATCACACTCATCGGTTTCACCACATTCACCACTTCCACCAAATCAACGACAGGCACCGACACAGTATCCGACAATGCCTATGCGAGGGCAAATCAGTGTTGGAAAATTATTGTTTTCACAGAGATCATAGGGCACTACATGAAGTTTTGGGTGTGGGTTTTTACACCCACATAGATCACACATGCCAACAACAAGTTCTGGGCATGGATGGTCTCAATTTACATTTTCTACAAATTCACAAGCACCGAAAGTTTCTGGTGCAGGATTGGATAATATTCAACTTGATGAGGATTACCTCTTGTAGGGCAAAATTATAAGCTTCAAGGCAATAGATGTTCTTAAAGATAGAGCATGAGAAGAAGAAGCCCCTACAGTTGAGCAGACATCAGTATCACCCGCTCAAGGAGACAAACCTCATCCTCGGGGTCCTCAAACTGAGGATGATGTTGTCAATTTTAATGAACATGTTTCATTGGCTAAAAGTATCGAGTCAACAACTAAGGAATTTGTGTTGAAATATTTGTAGGAGTTGAAATAATGGGAATATCAGGAAAATGTCCTTATTAGGGAAATTAATGCCCGCTATAAAAATTATGAAAAAATAGAATCTATTTATTCTTTGGTCAAATTTGAACCTGAAAAGCTTGATGGACTGCTAAAACAAGCTGCATCATGATCAGTTAAATATGATTTTGTTTATGATGATGATGTTTTAAATGTTGCTATTGGTAGATTGGAGAATGTTAATTCTGAAGCCCAAGCATTTTACAACCAATGTGATTCTGATAAGGACAAGGTTGCAATTGCTGAGACTGCAAGAGATTGGTTGAGGTAAAATAATTATATGTATTTCAATTTTCTATTGCAGTTAAATTTTTACATTTCTTGAAAATTTGTAATAATTTCAATATATCCCTTTCAAATTAAGTTTTCAATTTGTTTTTGCAGTCAAATTTTGAAATTTTGAAAACACAGGTTAAGAGCATTGATGTCAATATTCATACAACAAAGACATGTTTGATGAATGCAATGGAAATGAAAAAGAAAATGCAGTCAAAGGTTTTAGAAAATAATCATTTAAAAAAATACATCAAATAGAAGCTGCAAGAAGATCTGGATAAGCTGCTTGAGAAAATGAAAGAATCGCTTCCAACAATACTTGAAGATCCAAATAAAGAGGAAGCAGCATTGTGTCAAGTATTGTAAAAGTACATGACAACCTTGTTAGAGTTGGAGCACTACCATAAGATAGTGTCACAGAAGTTAAAGGAAAAGAAATGACAACTCCAACCACTAGTGAAGCATCCAAGCACCAATCAAATGATTGAAAATGTTGAAAATATTTTTAAAAGACTGCAATATGTAATTTTTGTTTGAAATTGGTATGTAATACTTAAGACTTGAGTTGGAAAATGTTTTAAAAAGACTACAATATTTAATTTTTGTTTGAAAATGCTATGTAATATTTGGGTTTAAAAATGTTTTAACGATGTAATATATTTATTTTTGAACTAGTTAATATGAAATTTTCTATTTTAAAATGTTATGTAATTTCTGTTTGAAAATGTTATGTAATATTTGAGTTTGAACTAGTAAAAGACTGCAATATCTAATTTGGGTTTGAAAATGTTATGTAATATTTGAGTTTGAAAATGTTATGTAATATTTGGGTTTAAAAATGTTTGAACGATGTAATATATTTCTTTTTGAACTAGTTAATATGAAATTTTCTATTTGAAAATGTTATGTAATTTCTGTTTGAAATTTTTTAAAAAACTACAATATCTAATTTGTGTTTGAAAATGTTATGTAATATTTGAGTTTGAAAATATTATGTAATATTTGGTTTTATCATTGTCAATGAAATGAGAGTTGAGACACTAAGACATAAACATACAATTTTACACTCTACAAAAATGATATCAGCCATGTAATTTTAAAACAATAATTCTTTGAAATGATATAAATCTAGAACAATATTGAAAAATATGCTATCAAATCAATTTGTGTTTATCATTGTCAATGAAATCATGGAAAATTATCACTATGGAAGCTGAAACATATCAGATTGTCCATAATCATTATGAAGCATAGTAGAAATCTGTGTCTCCACCATTTGATCACTAAAAGCATCATCATTGTCATTATTGATCATATTCTATGTTCCTCTTCTATCTACCAAGGAACTCAAGTGTTCCAATGCTCTATCATATAAAAATGTATCCAACTGATATGAAGACACATACATTTTTAAACATTTTCCAAAAATTTTGTCAAGTCTGTTGTGGAGTTTAGATTTAACAAAAGCAAGTGCACTGAAAAATATTTCATCTTCAACTGACCCCAAAATCATTGTTTCACACAATTCATAATTCATATAAATGAAAGTATTCACTTATTGTATCTTTTAATATTGTGCTTGGATACAATTTTTACCATAAACGTGCAGTGGAACCAATCTCATGCAAACCTGTTATAAGTGATGTTTGCACAACCATTGTTCTTCTAAAATACGATGATTGTTCTTTCAAAATATCACATACCTTTAATTTCAACACCATTGACTTCCATACTCTTACTGAAATGGTCAATGATGTTACCCATATATTTAATAAACAACTCATTTGCACAATTGTATTCAATACAAGGTCCCCAAAACATGGGGTTAACCACACCCATGGACTCGAGCAACTCATCTCTCTAAACCATTCTTTTATCTCACATGTCAAATATTTTTCTATATTTGACAAATTACTCTTTGTTTTTTGTATTACAACATGAAATCTATTGTGTGTTATAGGAAATTCTTCAAAATCTTCCACAACTATACTTGATTTCCTTTCAAAATAATAAATAAGTATCATATTTCATTAACATTTATACAAAGATGATCATTGATGTCAAACTTCAAGAAGCTTTTTGGGTTGTTCACGTTTATCAATGTATTCCAACTATCAAATACATGTTCTATAAGATTTGCATTAGACACATATAATGTATCAAAAAGCACATATATTTGTTTTCTCATCTTCATAAAATCAATGATATAGATGGATCTCTCTTGTGCAAGATTAATTAATCTATTCATTTATTTTAACATTGGAAGAATACCACATAAGGTCAAAAGTGTTTCCAAGTCAGTAAAACAGAATAACATATATTTTATACATGATTTGCAAATCATGTATAAACCCCATCAATGATTGATATTCTGCCAAAACTCTCTAAGCAGGTTGATATAGTGAAATTCATCTTGTATCCACATCTTTTAACAATTTTTTTCCTTTTGTAACTCCTAATGCAAACTATTGAAATTTTGTAAATCTTTTCAGACATGAGAAATAAGAATGAATATCATAAATAAGGTTTTCTACTTTAGCAACATTTGAAAATGTGCTCACATTTTTATATGTAATATTTAACTCTATGAGCTCTATGAGCCATACAGTGAATGGGGATCATATATGGGGCAATTGTGGTTTGGAGTCGAACATAAAGACCAGACCTATGACCTTGCATAATAGCAGCTCCATCAGCTCCAACGCAAATTAACTTTGTTGCTATGTCTATATCATTCATTCTCGTAATATTATTTAAACTTTTGACAACAACATTATAAATATTTTCTACATTTGAACTTTCCAACATCTTATGTAATCCCAACAAAATAGGCCTTCTTATATGATTTTGAAATGTATACACAAGCATGCAAATTGAAAATGTGTTATCCATAACTATTACCTCATCAATAGAAAGTGAAGTAAATTTGGCAAGTTTTATTTGCTCCCTTAGGTCTTCTTTCTCAACCAAAGATAAACATTTTACCATTTCCCAACCACTTCAGTTTGACCAATGAGAACTAGGAAGGTTTTGCACATTAAAAATGTGTAATAGCTGCTTATAACCAACAAAATCAGGCATTGGTCTACCTTTCTTGAGAATATTGTAAACAATGACAAACTGCATACTTTTTGAAGCTAAAATTATCTTCTATATTTTATGAAATTGGGCTTCAATTGTTCCACCTTTTTCAACAAGATATTGTTGTTGCTTTAAGTAATTGTCATATTCTATAGCATATCTTAAATGCATACATTCTAATGCATCCTTCCACTTAACTTCTTTACTAACTTCACCATTAATTTTTATAACTTTTACATAAGATTTGTCAGCATGTGTTTCAATTGTATCAATATTATTTTGAAGCCTATGATCCTTACCAAGTCTCCAACTGCAAAATTTGCATCTACATTATTTTTCATCGATTTGGTTATCCTCAGTCATGACAAGCTCTAGCCAGGGAAATATTTCTACCCATTCTTTCCTAAATCCCCTTCCAAGTATCCAAAGAGACGCTTTTTTTTTGGAATTTTTGGTTGAAGATTCAATTGAAGCTTGTAATGATTTTGATTTATTACTTTCATTTTCAATTGTGGTGTCATTTTACGTGTTGTCTTCAAGTGTTTTTTGGATGTCATTTTTAAGGGGATTTTCAATAAAAGACATCTCTTGTTGGGGAATATCTTCAAGTGGAGGCATATCAGGATCGACAGGGTATTCTGCATAGTAGCATATCATAATATTTTTTATCATTCTTAAATAAAACAATTTACAAAAAAAATCTTCAAATCCTCATTCAAGCACATATTGTGAAGTCAAAAATCATTTGTACCTTGAATTTGCACGGATGTCATTGGCTCGTTGCATTTCGAAGTTTGGCTAAAATATTTGAGGATACTCTTTTCAGTAGAAGATTTGGTGCCCTTCTTTCCATCATTGGGTGACATTTTACTTGTTACGAAAAATAAAATGTTAGAGAGGGTGTACTTTCTAGAGGCCTTAAGATAATATTGTAAATAGAATAAACAATTGTTTGGGTGGTAGATTATACATACTTTTTTCTTGTCATTCTTTATTGTGATTTTATCAGTTTATGCCACTGGTTTGTTTTCTAGTGAAAGCACTTTAAATGAGAAAATGAGCATCAATATGTATTTAGAGAACAAAGCATTTACTCATGTATAATCTTAGCAAGGAAAATAGATCTGAATTGAAACTAAGAATCAAATATTTTTAAAACATTCAAAACATGGAAAAACATATAAGAACATGGGAACAGAGCAATGACATTCCAGATGCAGAAGAGGGCTCTGATATTGGTGTGGACAAGATTGACAAATTATTAAATAAAGAAAAATAGTATAACCTGACAAAATAACATGCAGAACATGGCAAAATAAAGAAAAACATGGCAAGTAGAGCAGTGACAGAGAACCTAGTGTGAAAAGAGGTCCAGTGCGATCTAGGATCAGATTAAAAATGTTCTAGCTGTAGAACTGGTTCTAGCCGAATGCAGGAAAAAATCCAGGTAAAAAGTGGTCTCGTTCGACTGTAGAGGAGGTTCCTACTACAGAAGTTGTTATGTTCGGTTACAGAATTGGATATGGTCGGTCGCAAAGATATAACCTTAATTCATGCTATATAAATAAACACAGATCACAGATGATGGGGACTTATTTAGAAAAGAAAACATGTAACCTTAATTCACGCTATCTAAACACATATCACAAAATTGACCATTATTTGATGATATCAATTGAAATAACTCCTAAAATAATTGGAAATATGACTATTTATCCCACATGATTAAGTGCACACTTCTTACAGAGGCTTTAAAAAGAAACTCACTTCTTTGGTTAAGTGGGCCAACATTTAAGACAATAAGGGTGGCCTCTTTCTGAAGGTTGTAGTCGGTAAGAGTTCAACTGTAATCGTAAGGAAGAATACCTACTCTTCTTGTCCTGGATGTTGGTCTTTTCACCCAAGAATCTAACTAAGATGTTATGAAATATTTTGGCTTGAAAATGTTTGAAAATGTTATGTAATATTTGAGATTTGAGTTTACCAATTAAAAATATTCTGGTTGTAGAGCTTATTCCATCCGGGTGCATGACAGGTTCCAACTGAAAAGTGGTTTCGTCTGGGTGCATGACAGGTTTTGATCATACAAGTGGTTCAGGACTATTGCAGAACAGGTTTAAATTTTAGATGTGGTTCTGTCCAGTTGCAGAGGAGTTTCCTACTATAGAATTTATTCTGAACGGTTGCACAACAGAACCCGATTGCGAAAGTGGTTCTGTCTGGTTACGAAGGAGGTTCTTGTTGCAAAAGTTACTCTAGGTGGTTGCATAATAGGATTTGAATACAAAATTTGTCCTTCCAATTGTAGAAGTGGTTTTGGTAGGTTACAAAAACCAAACTGGTTTTCAAAAAAGTTTCGTTCGGTTGCAGAATTGGATATGGTCAGTCACAGAAAATGAAAATATATTTATTGGGTATAGAACATGGTCTAAAAATAAAAATGTATACCTAGGGTGTTAATTATATATAGAGGTATACTTGGCGATTTTTGCGGGATAATTTATAAATTTTAAAATTTTAGGGCAAAAGGGGTACTTTATTTAGGCGGGATTACTTGCAAATTTTTAAAATATTCATGATAATATCATCAAAGGATGGCTAACCGACACCTAAAATTTATATTTTCTTGAATTTTTTCACAAATTTGAATTTTTAAAAATGTTTTTTTTTGCCCAAATGGCGAAATTTCGCCGCTATGCATAACCCTAGGTCTCGCTAGGTTGCTTTGTGTTTCTTATGGGTTTGTGCCAAATATGGCCTACTTATCCAAACCCATTGAGGTGGGGTGATTTTGGGTTGTTATTCCATTGTAGAGGAGCATGTCTAGTGATCCCTTGGTTGGCTTTGTTCTTTGGTTTCTACGTTGCCCAGGTTGGAGGTTGTGTTGGGTGACTCTGTTTCTAGGGTTTGTTACCTGTTGGGGGGTTGGTTTGAATTATTCTATTTTCTTATGGGTTTGTACAAATTCTTTGTTTAATCCCATTTTTGGAGATGACCTATCGACCCAAACCCATTGGGGACCGAGGTGATTTTGGGTTGTTGTATTGCTATGGAAGATTCCGACTACTTTCCCCTCGTTGGTTCTTCTTTGGTTGTTTTGTTGCTCTGGTTAGATGGTTTAGTGGCCCTACTACTAGGGTTTGTTTCTAGTTGTGGATTCTTATTTGTACTTCTTTGTGTTCCTTATGGGTTCATGCAAATTTTTTGTTTATTCTCAATTTTGGAGATGACCTACCGATCCGAACTTGCTTGGGTGACTATGGGCTATTTTGATACGGAGGTTTTTGACCACTGGCCATAGTCTAATGAGGTACCCTAGTTGTGGTGGTTTGCAAATATGGAGGGGATAGGGTCAAATGCCAACCCAAACTTGTCGATGTGATATTGGGTTGTTTGTATCACTACGGTAACTTCTAATTGTTGTCCCCTTGGTTGGCCCTGGCTCTATGTTACCTTGGCTGGTTTTTTGGGTGACTTTGTTACTATGGTTGATTACCAATTGTGGGACCTTGGCTAGGTTTTTCTATATTTCTTATGGGTGTGGTTTGTTGTATTGAATATCTGGTTTATTCCCAAGGTGGGGGACAGGACCAAATGTTGACCCAAACTTGTTGGGGTGATCTTGGGTTGAAATTTCAATACAAAAATATATGGTTGTGGTTCTGTTGGCTAGATTCAACTCTAGTTGCTCTATTGCTCTAGTTGGGCGGTTTATGTTGCTAGGGTTCTTAGCCATATGAGGGACCGCATTGGTTTCTTTAGCATTTCTTATGGGTTGAGGTATTATCATTGAATTTTTTGGCGTACCCCACATACCAACCCAAACTCATGTCTGGCGATGAGGTGACATTGAGTTGTTTTTCTAGCGAAGGATCATGACTTGTGGCCCCTATTTCTGGTTTGGTTTCCTAGCTTGGGTGATTTGTAGTGGTTTGCAGGGATTTATTTCTCCAATTCTAGTAGTGGTGTTAGTGTCTGATCCCAAGATTTTAAGGCTATCTTTTTTGGGATCTTACCCTTTTCTCTCTCAGGCGATGTGCTAAATGTTAGTTCTTTCTCTCCATTATCCATGGAGTGGTTATTTTCCAGTAAATTATGACATTGTTTCCTTCCTGGTGGTTTGGTGGGTTGTAGTCCTCTCTCGACTAGTGGTTTTTGGATGGTGGATCCACCTGAGGTTAAGAGTTTTTTTTCAGATTGGTGGATCTTTTTCTCAGTTTTCTCCATATGTTGGTGGGGTGGGCTCTCGAAACTGTGTTTGAGTTGGTATGGTATATCTCTAGTTCCTAATCAGGGTTTCTTGTTGGCCTCTGCTTTATGGTAGAGTATTTCTTCATTGTGGTATGCAGGTTTATGCTCTCTATGTTCATTTTGATTGTAGTTGGGTGAAAATAGGGTTGATAATTTTGGTGGATATATAAGGGCCTACTTCAATGGGTGGTTTTTGTTGTAAGGGTTTGCATTTTCTAATTTTTAGGTGGCTTGGGCTTTCATTTTGTAAAGCTGGTGTGAATTTTCCCACTCATTACTGGTTGGGAGCAAGATTTTCATTGGATTTTTGTTATCAAAGCCCATCTACTTCAAATATCAAATCTAATTGGTGTAGGCTCTGTAATTTTTAATTTTCAAATTTTGAAATGTTTTTCCTATGGTACTTTGTGCATCCTGTAGGCTTTACCATTGTATTTTCTGAATTTTGTGCCTTCGATAGGAGTTGTTGACCCCTTCTTGGGTGTTAGTTGGTGCCTTTGTTGTAAAAGCTATATTTTTTGTGAGTTGGATTGTTGGTCGGTTAACCATTTTGGGGTTGATTGTAAGCCTCCGGTTGGAGCTTGTTGTAAAGGTTTTGGTTGTCTTGCATCCAGGGGTCAAGGATGGATAGCCTTGCATTCAGGGGATTTTTGGCTACTTGCCCTTGGTAGTTGTCCAGTTTATGGGCTGAATTTGTGTTGTAAAAGGGTTCGGGCCCTTTCAAAATCCTATTTTTATCCTAATGAAAAAAATGTAGGTTAACAAATTATCAATAACTTATTCCACTAAAAAAGTGTCTCATATTTTAGGAGCCATATCTTCGTGAAGGATTGTCTGATTTAGCTTATTCTTAGACCAAATTGTGTAGAATTTTAAGATCTTTAAAATAATTTTTCATATGAAGAAATCCAAGTAATATTGAGGGAGATATGACCCTATGAATCCAGCCATCTAGAACAAGGGCAATGATGATTTTTCAAGTCGTAAAAATGAAATTGCAAATATTTGTTAGCTAGGGATTAGATGATAAGAGGAGCAATGGAGGTTTGGATCTTCAATGAGGCAAGATATTCCATAGAATATTTCAACTAAGTTTATTTTTCCCTTCTTTATCTTAAAAATTTTGCATGCAAATTATTATAATTTTTTAATCAAATATTATATTTGCTATAGGATATTCTAGTAAATTTTAGTAAATTTTAAGTTTTAGATTCCTTCCAATGGATCAATTTATAGCTAAATCCTTAAAATAATTTCTAGTAGTAGAGGTTAGTGAATGCACCATATAGTATCAATCCTCATCGCTCAAATATAGGGTAGGTTTTGGTAACTTTAATGGGTATTGGCCAAGGGCTTCATCCTTAAGAAAATGGATTGATAGGAGTTGTAAGTCTCTAGCAGTGATTTTATTCTTTCTTCCTAAAGGTTTATTCCTAGCCATTTTTTTTTCTAGGAAAGAAAAATATAGAATCCTAAAAGGGGGTCCTTGGTTTATAGGAAGAGCACTCTTCCTTACCCAGTGGTATGAAGGCCTTTCACCTGAAAATGTAAATCTATGCCTAGTACTAGTATGGGTTAATATGTATGGGTTGTCCATTGAATTTTAGGAAATAGATACTTTCAAGGCAATAGACAACACTCAAGGATAATTCCTTGAGATTTTAAAAACTACAAAATATGGATTCTTGGCTATTTATTCTTGGATATTGGTCATGATTGATATAAGTAAAGCTTTACCAAAATCAATATGTAGACACCAAAATCCAGCACCTTTGAAACCACATTTGTCACCCCACCATCAAACCCTGCATAATAAATTATATGCCTAAGTGCTAACTTAGGGATATAAAATCCTGCACATTATCCTATTTTCCAAATTTATTAAATCTAGAAAATTACCCTAGGATACCCTACTTGCCCACTGGACATGTGTCCTGGACACCTCACTCAGCATATTTTCCACATCTCACCCACTCCTGTCCCCCTTGTCTTTGCACATGGGACAAATTCCCAACACCCATGCCACATCTCACCCACTTTTGTCCCCCTTGTCCCTTCACATAAACAGGACCCCTCATCCCACTTCACTTGCAGCCACATCACCTCAGTTAAGTGAGGCACACTGAATGACTCATTGTAACTACCCCTTCCACTTGGCAGTTCAAATTTACCACTTGGCAAGTCAGGCTTGCCACCTCCCATTTCCCTCCAAAGCCCTAGGAAGCCTATAAAAATGCCATCTTGTCAACAAAGAAAGAGATTTGAATGTGCATATCGACAGGCTACCAAAATACATCTAGACCCAATGATAAAATTGTGAGTGTGAGCCCAATTCCGTATCGTTGGTTCAAATTTTGAGGCAACATTTTTTTAGCCAAAACTACCTGTTCATGATTTCATAGTCGAAATCACTCGTCCACGATTTCACAGTCAAAAATGTGCATCTACAATTTCACAACTACAAACCCATGGTTTCTAGTTCCCTACTATGTGTTCGTGATGCGTAGTCGTTATACCATCATTAATTCTCAATGAATTTGTCAATCCAGGGTAGTGTACAAGGCTATCTACGGAAGAAGAGGCGAAACAGCTATAACTTAGGTCAATCTAGAGCAACAGGTCTTATTGGTGGAACCGGTTGTGTGGGGGGTTTTAGGACATTCCTATCTCTAAATTGCATGAATTAAACCTTAATCTAAGTTGCAGAATTGGAAACTAATCATTAACTACAGAAATGAAGTCCTAATTACAATTGTAGAATGAGACCTAATTATGTTGCAGAAATAACAGTTGCAGAATTGAAAGTCTGATCCTAATTGCAGAAAGGAAATCTAATTACTTTTGCAGCAATGAAAGTCTAATTCTAACATGGAAATGAAAACTGTCAAGGCTCTGTAACAGAAGGTTGTCAATCTTCTGTGCAGGAGTTGACAGCAAAACATAAAATGCAGGAAATTACTGAAAACAGCAAATTCTAGAAATAATAGTCTGAAATAAAATGGAAGCTTTGCTGAAAGTAAAGATTACAGCTAAAACATTAAGCACAAGATTAATCTAAGCATAAATAAACTAAGACTGTAGATATTGTCAGTTGTTTACAAGCAATTGAAATAACAAGTTCTACAACTCATTCTGCTGTACAATAAATCAGAATAATAAAACCTCCTTGTTAGTCCTCCTCCTAGGTCTGGAAGTGGCCAGCCTCCTTGTCCAGAAGAAGGTATGAGTCTCTCTCTCTCTAGATCTTAATCACACTCATTTACAAGCAATATGAAATAGAACTGGTGCACTTTATTGATTAAAGAACATGATTACAATAATTCTGCTGAAAACCTGTTACAGGACTGTAACAGTCAAATTCTACCTATTTTTTGCTTCTTCCTAGCTTCCTTACTCTCTCTACATATATTACTTACTTCCTTCTACTACTACTAGGCTCAACCTGAATGGGAGCAATATTTATAGATGTCCTATGGTCTAATTACAAACAAAGAATATCTCAAAAGATCTAATCCTACAATGCTGCAACAAATTCTGGTTTTATCCTAGAAGAAGATTAAAACTTGATCTTTCCCTTAATGATGGCTTTGGTCGGCAATGATGGCAAAGACAGATGGAAGATATTTTCCTTTACCTTTTCCAACCTTTATTTCCCTTTTTTTGGCTTCAAAAATTGGTCAACAAGTCAAAAAGCACATTCTATTTTCATTTCGAAGATAAGTGGCTTCATTTTGAAGACAATGCAATTCTCATTCCGAAGATCGCTCATTCTGAAGATACTGCAATTCTCATTTTGAAGATACTGCAATTCTCATTCCGAAGATCCGCTCATTTCGAAGATAATGCATTCTTCATTCTGAAGATCCGCTCATTTCGAAGATGTTGTGTTCTCTCATTTCGAAGATATCTGTTCATTTTGAAGATACTTCGAAATGAACAAATGTGTGCTTTTCCAGTGATTTCTTCTGCATCTCTCAGGTGGGTTATCTCCTAAGATCAAATTCCAATGGTCTTCATCTCTTTCCACATGTGAATTCCATGCCTTGCTATTTATGGACAGCTGGCTGGAATTTACATGGGAAAGACCAGTTTTTGCTGCACAACAACAGTTTGCTTGCACTGTTGCCAGATTTAGGTGAAATAAATGCTTGAGACAAATCAAAACATGATTAGTGAAATGCTGCTATTATTCTAAGCATATCCCATTTTAGCAAGTCATAGCAAAAAGAACACAAAACTATGCAAAAAGTTGTAAAAATCAGCATATAATATTCCAAATACATTGATCATGCAAAATGGTTAATATACAGCATATTGAATCAACTTAACTAACATATCGGATAAAACATAAGAGTTTATAGGCAATTTTAGTGTTCAAAACATGTTATGATTGAGGCATTTCCAGGCCTCATCATTTTCCCCCAACTTATATTAATGCATGCCCTCATGCATTCTGTTGGGCTATGGAATCACATATGTCCATGTTTAGATTCCATGACCTGTAGAATAATTTCTTGCCTATATAATACCCCCTATTTTCCTGAATGTTTTTGAGCCAGTCTTCAAATTGTTCATCAGGTTGGGCATCTTCCTCAAAGTAGAATGGAACTGGAGTAATGATGGTTGGAGGCCTAAACCTAAGACCTATCCAGTTATGTTGCATGATTTGAATCAGCTGGATTACACCTTCTGCTCTTCTTCTGGACCATTCTAAGTTGATGGGGGAGATGGGTTCTCTTTTCCTCAAAGACATGGAAAGTTCAGCCCATCTGTCTCTGCACACTGACAATGCTGGGAAAAAATTATGATCACAGAAATTGTTGAATCTGGCCACATAGTCCCTTAAGTTGTTCAAGTACATCCTCTTTATATCATCCCTATTCATCATTGAGAAGTGTTGTCTGGTGATAACTAGGTGGTTTGGCTGGATTGCTCTAACTAACAACTCAGCCCTTGTTTCAATCTCTTTATTCTGCTTTTTCTCTTGATCCCAGTAAAGCTGATTCTGCAAAGTAGACATAAATGCTCTCAACTGAACATCTCCAATGTAGATTTGAGGATGAAATTCTACTTCCTCTGGAATGAAGAAACTGTGTAAAAATAGTTCACACAGGAGATTTTTCTGCTCAAAAGGGCTATCAAAGTATGCTTCCAGGAAATCTGTAGTTGTGTCCAATTTATATGGGAGGTTTGAACTAATCCTCATGACCTGCCATCTGAGGTATTTTTCCTTCAAAATAAGGCTGTAAAATCTGGCTGGTCATCTAAATTGGACTAAAAATTCAGCAATTTGACATAAGTCAGACACCTTTTCTTTCAATGCTTGAATTTTTGTTTCCTTGGCTTCTAGTTGTTTTGCTTCCAATTTGAACTTTTCAGTTTTAGTGGCAAGCTGCTCATATCTAATCATCCAATTAGCTATGTCTGCATTGTACTGCTCTAGAGACACAGTATTAGGTGGTCTGACTACGAGTGGAATCCTAGGTAGCGAGATCAACTTGAACTCCTTTTTCTACCACTTCTATTGGTTGATCATCTATCAATAATTCTACCTGTACCTCCTTATTTGCTATTTCTATGGGGTTGTCATCAGATAGTAATTCTACTTGTACCCCCTTATCTATTGTTTCTACTGAAAGTGTAACAGTTTGAAATGCAGGGACCTCAATAGGAGTACTTACTTGAACATTTTCTTGCTTCTGGGACTGTTCCTGTGTTGGTGGCTCATCTTCAACATCCTCTGCTATGCTCTTTACCATTTCTGAAGCATCTTCAGAACAAGAAGGCAATGCTTCAGAATGAGATGGTGTTGCTTTAGAATGAACAGGCACTTCTTCAGAATGAAGGGGTGCTACTTCAGAATGAACACCCATGTTTGTCTCAACAGAGTCATCTGCCCTTGATAGACCCAGAAGCAATTGAGCCAAATTGTCTTCATCAATGGATACAATTGGCTATTTTTCAGATTGTGACAACATTCTTCTTAATGCTGCCACTTCTTGCTGAAGCTCTACAATTTTTCTTTTCTGTATCTCAATGATGCTTTCTTTCTCCTCAATCCACTTGGTTTGTGTTCTAACAACACTTCTTGCTGCTTTCAGCTGCTCTGTGATGTCTTCCACTTCTATTTCTGCTTCAAAAGTTGATGTAGACAAATCAGCTACAGTTGGCTGCTCAACCAATATCTCTTCTTCTGCAACAATTTGTTCTTGTTCAGGAGGCTCTATAAAACTATCTATAAGGGCATCTACCATATCTATAGCCTGTTGAACTGTAGCCTCCTCCAAACCATCCTGCCTAGTTTCTACCTCAACTATCTATTCAGGGAATTCTAGAAAGTTTTCAAGGGCTGGTTGTATTTCTGTGACATCTGGGCTGCTTTGTCTATCTTCTTCCTCCATAACCTATTCTGCTATTTCTTTCAAATGGATTCTTGTAGACCTCCTAGTTCCAGATGCAAACTTCTTCTTTTTGCTCTATTTTTTGGTGACAGTAGGGGTTATGGGGACAGTTTTAGATGCCTCTGTTTCCCTTATTATTTCTTGTTCTATCAAATCAGTAGTCACTCCAGAAAAATGAACCTTCTTTTGTTTTTCTATTCTGCTGCTAGTTCCAGATCCTCTTTTTCTTTGTTTCTTGGTTCGTGAAGTTGAGGGTTCAGGAGCAAGGTTTTTTTCTGATGTTGTTGGGTGTGGTTCTATTTCTATAACAGCTTCTGTAGCACCTTCTATAGTTTCCTCTACAGCATCTTCTACAACATTTTCTATAGCAGTTATTTCTTCTTCTACAGCAACATCAACAGTATCTAGTTCTTCTTCTTCCTCATCTTCATCCCTAAAAATGACATCATTTAGGGTAGAGTAAAACCTATCAAAACTCCTAGGGTTTCCTCTAAAATGGTGTTGGCAAACTAGTTTGATGAGGCCATGATGGCGAAGGCTTCCTTTACCCTCCTGATATCTCTTTGCCATGTTTTTTAATTCTTGATACGAGATACGGGGGAAGATTTACCCTAACTTTTGGTTGTTGCTCACCATGTTTGAGATGGTTCAAAATTCGTAGATGATGCCTTGACAACAGCACATACTGCCCTTCACAGGTTAGGAATTTAATTACCCAGGTGGCTACTTCATCCCAGGGTTCCTGCAGGTTGGCCCTTTTTAACCCTTTGCATGTGTTGTTATGGGTTAAATACTCTAGCTCTCTATCATTTTCTTCTACAAACTGATTAACTACATTTGCCAATGTATTCTTGCCAGATCTAGAAATTGAAATCCCTTCTAATGGCAGCTCAGTAATCTGACTTAAAATTTTAGGGGTTACCTCAATAGTCATGTCGTTAACATGTGCTCGGTTGTTTATGAATGTATGGGCGAACATGCCAGCCAAATCTTTAGAAGACCCATTAAACTTATCCAGAAATGGCATAAACCCTCCATCTTCAAAAATCTACAGGACTGCCAGATTTTCTCGGAGGTAGGTGGTATCTGCAGGTTCCATTCTGATCTTTCGCCCCATATTTTTTATTTAAAAACCGTTCACTTCTGCTGCTATTCCTCTGTTGGATCTCTATTTTTTTATGTTGCAGATTTGCAGGGTTTTAGTTCGAAATCTTCGCTTGCCCTATTTCTCGTCTTCTTCTTCGGAATGAACCATAACCTGAGCACTGTACTTTGCAAACACGTCTTCGAAAAGGAAGGTGGCACGCATTTCTACTGTTGCACTGAACACCTATCCATTAATGATTGCGTGGACGTCCTTGCCATCAGATCCACCTCATTTGGTTTTAGTTTTGCAGATTCTCACGTGCATGTTTATTGGCATCAAAAATTGGTGGCATATGGTTGGTCACTCCTCATAATTTATTTTCCAATGGGTGCAAAAATAAACCATGTCCTTGACTGACACGTGTTCCTTTATCGTATGCAACTAAAAGAGTTTGATTTTGTCGTACCTTGTCTTCTTGGATGCCACGTGGAAATGCTCTTTTCGAAGATTATAACTTATTGCACAAACAAAACTTCATTCCGAAGATTATGACTTCATTCCAAAGATGAGTCTTCATTCGAAGACAAATCCTCATTCCAAAGATTATAACTTCATTCCGAAGACAGGTCTTCATTCCGAAGACAAATCCTCTTTGCAAATTTAAATCTTCATTCCAAAGATTAATCCTCATTTCGAAGATCAATCCTCATTTCGAAGATCAGGCTGTATTGCGAAGGTAAATCGTCATTTCGAAGACAAATCTTCATTTCGAAGACAGATCTTCATTTTGAAGACAGATCCTCATTCGAAGATGATGCAGCAAGTCGTCATTCCGAAGACCAAGTTTCATTCTGAAGACAAATTGTCATTTCGAAGACAAAGTTTCTTTCTGAAGACAAAGTGCAACATTCATTTTGCTATCATTCCGAAGACAATTTCAATCCGAAGATAATACAACAGGCACTATTTTTGGCATTCTTGTTTCAAAGATTAGGCAGAAATCAATATTTTCATTTTCAAAACATGTCTTAAGTATGCCAACTCTTATGAATACCTTTTATGCTAATGGTTAATTGTCATATACTATACACCAATCATTTTACAATGAAGAAATGTAAGAAATATATACTGATAAAAATAGTTAATGCGAGTTTTGAAGAATGAGTGCCTTTGTTGATATTCTGCTGAGATTTTCTGCAACATTTCAAAACAAGTGCACTTGGTGAATTTGTACAATGATGGTTCAGAAATTTCTCAAGGTTATGCATGCCGAGAAAACTGGTTTTCATGCATACCAACCCATTAGTGCCTTAAGAAAAGGTTTTCACTATTGAGTTATTCATTTTTCTCTCTTCTTTTTTCTTGATTTTCCCCTTTTTTTTATTTTTACCTCTCCTTTTCTCTCTCTTTTTTTTTTTTCTTGATCCTGACTATGCCCATGAAGGAATTTCATGATTTCCCCTGAAACCATGCCCATGAAGGAATTCATACTCAGAATTTATTCATATTTTTGTTTTTTTTTTTTTTTTTTTTTTTTTTGTATTTTCTACTTTTTCTTGAAATCCATGATCATGTTGATTGTTTTGAAGTGGAAGAGGGAATCTCTTCCACCTATTGTGTATCCAAACTATCAAGTTGCTACAAGAATTCATCTTTAGTCAGAGGTGTATGGTACACTCTGAGGTGATGTCCATTTACTACCAACTTCCTTTGTGATCCATCAATAGGGGATAGGCGAGCTGCTCCATTGTCAAATACCTCTTCAATCCAGTAAGGTCCCAACCATCTAGTTCTCAGTTTTCCAGGGAAGTCTTCATAGCGAGAATCAAATAGTAAAGCCCAATCTCCTTGTTGAAGTTTCCTCTGTTGAATGTGACTGTCATGCCACAACTTCCTCTCGCTCTGAATTACCTCGGTTTGGTGTAGAGCATCCAATCTAAGTTCATCCAATGCATTCAGCTATAGAATCCTGTCTGTATGTGCCTGCGACAATTCAATTCCAATTTCCAGTCGTTGTGCGCAATGTTAGTAGCTCAAATTCAATAGGTAAGAGAGGCTTTTTACCAAAGACTAGTTCATAAGGTGTGAATCCAGTAGTGGACTTCCAAGTAGTATTGTAGGCCCAAACTGCTTCGGGTAATTTATCTAGCCAATTTCTCCTATGAAAAGCTACTATTTTTGTCAAGATGCGTTCTAGTTCCCTATTTGTTACCTCAACTTGGCCATTTGCTTGTGGGTGGTAAGGTGATGATTTCCTATGTTTGATTTCATACAATTCTGTAAATGCCTTTATGACTTTGGATGCAAATTGGGGTCCTTGGTCTGTGGTGATAGACCGTGGAGCTCCAAATCTCTAAAAAATCTGAGTATACAAGAAATCAATGACCTTCTCTTCACGAGCATGTTTGAAAGCATGCACCTCTACCCACTTTGTCAGGTAATCAGTGCATACTAGAATATGCACCTTTCCTTGAGAAGGTGGATCAATAGGTCCTACAAAATCAAGCCCCCACCTCTCAAATGGTTCTAAAACCATTTGAGGCTGCAGTGGCATCTCATTTGTATGAGTGGGTTTCCCCATTCTTTGGCATGCATCACAATGCCTGATGTACTTTTTCACATCCTTGTGAAGAGATGGCCAATAATATCCTATCCCTAAGATTTTCCTAACTGTGCTTTTTACAGAATAGTGTCCACCTGAGGGTTCATCATGACAAGCTCTAAGGATATCATACACTTCATCCTTTCGGATGCACCTACGTAACACATGGTCGGGACTGCACTTAAAAAGCATACCCTTAATCCATTCAAAAGAAGAACTCTGTTTGATCAATTGTTTTTTCTGTTTTGAAGTGAAATGTGGAGGAACTTTCCCTGTGACCAAATAATTGGCTATATCTGCAAACCAAGGTGATTGGACTGATATAGCAAATAGTTTTTCATCGGGAAAAGTGTCATCAACTAATTCCCCTTCATCTCGTATTATGCAACCTGGACAAGAAATCTGCCACAACATTAGCTTTCCCTGGTTTGTTGATTATAGTGATATCAAATTCTTGCGACAACAGACAACCAACGAATAATTCTTGCACTTACCATAGGTTTATTCATCAAATACTTAATGGTTGTATGATCTATGTGAATAAATATTTGATAACTTGTGATGTAATGCCTGAATTTGTTGATGGCATAAATTACTGCTAGGAATTCCTTCTTTGTTGTATAATTTTTCTTGGCTCCTATCAAGTTCTTGCTAATGTTGTAGATGGTATAGTGTTCACCATTATCAATTTGTCCTAATGCTGCTCCAATTGTTGTATTGGAGGCATCAGTCTGTATGTGAAATGGTAATGTCCAATTAGGTCCTCTGAGCATAGGTGGAGTTATTAATTTCTCTTTCAGAGCTTCAAATGCTTCCTGACACTTTGCAGTCCAGGAGAATTCAGAATCTTTAGTCAATAGGGCAAACATAGGACTGGCTATTGTACTAAAGTTGGGAATAAACCTGCGGTAAAAACCAATGTGTCCTAGGAAGCTTCGACATTAGTCCGAGTTTTAGGAGGAAGGAGATTCTTGATAATTTCCACCTTCTTTGGATCAACTTGGATCCCTTCAGGAGAGATGTGATGACCAAGAACTATCCCTTCCTTCATCATCATGAAGCATTTTTCTGGATTCAAGGATAAGCTGGTATGTTTCACAGCGAGTTAAGACTTTGTCAAGATTTTGCAATGTAAAATCAAAAGTTTGTCCACATCTTTGTGAAATCATCCATGTATATTTCAACACTTTTGGTGGTCGGATCAGCAAAAATTGCTAGGACTGCTCCTTGAAAAGTTGTTGGGGCATTACACAAACCAAAAGGTAAAACCCTATAGGCAAATGTTCCCCATGGACATGTAAAAGTTGTTTTCTCTTGATCTTCGGGTGCAATCTGAATTTGATTATATCCACTAAATCCATCAAGAAAACAAAGTATCTTTTTCCGAGCAAGAGTATCTAACACACGATCTATGAAAGGTAATGGAAAATGGTCTTTGTATGTCACCTTATTCAACTCTCTATAGTCTACACATACTCTCATTTTTCCATTTTTCTTAGGAACTATTACCAATGGAGAAACCCATTGGCTATCAGAAATTGGGTAAATGAATCCTACTTCCAGAAGTTTTTCAATTTCTTCTTTCACAATATCTCTTAAGGCAGGATTCAATCTTCTCTGGGGTTGTCTAACTGGCTTGACTTCTTCAGTATAGATTCTATGGGTACATATATCAGGATGAACTCCTAACATATCTTTGTAGTTCCAAGCAAAAGCATGAACATGCTTCTACAAGACAACTATCAATTTTTCTTCCTCTTCCCTAGTAAGTTGGCTATAAATGTTCAAAAATTTGCCTGGTTGGACTTCTATTTGTTTTGTATTTAGAAGGACTGAATTCACTCCTTCATACATAGTGATTAAGGGATTAAGAGGACATTCTTGAGATGGGAGAAAAGAAGCAGTTTCTATTTTATTGCTTGCTTGAGGGAAGCATATCTTGTATGGAAAAGTGAGAAGGAAAAATCAGATGATGGTGCCATCCATGTGGTAGTGAAACAGAGTTTCCCTATGATAGTACAGATGGTTCATCTTCAGATTTTTGATTCTCCTCATTACTTAACTATTGGATATTTGTTGCTTCCCCTTCTAAACCTTGTTCATGCAGAACATTCATCAGGATTGTTTCATTTTCTAAATTTTCTGTGTCATTGAGGTCTTATGTGTGTTCTCTTACTACTAAGGTAGCTAGTGTAGAAATGACCTCTTCTGGTTCTTCCTCTGAGTCAGAAAACCATAACTGACCTAAAAATTTGCTAGATGGTTTTGCAGGAGGATATAAAGAAATCTATTTCAGATCAATACCATTTGAAATAGTCATATTTCCAGATCTGTAGTCTATGAAGGCTGTTGCAGTTGCAAGCCAAGGTCTTCCCAAAATAATGGGATATCCATGTGCTGAATTTCTTGGCTATAAAACCAAAAAATCTGTAGGGAATTCCCAAGAAGAAACTTCTATAGGGACATCTTCAATGATACCTTCGAGTTTTGCAACTGACCTATCAACCATTTCTAAAATTGTAAATGTGGGGCTGAGATGTTTGAGTTGTAATTGTTTCATTGTATCCTTGGTCATGACATTTATTGTAGCTCCTAGATCTACTAAAACATTTGATATTGGTACTAAACCTATGGTAACTGTGATAACTGGACTTCCTGGGTCACTATACTTTGGAGGTACTAGTTTTCCAGATAAGAGATCAGCTATCTTTCCTTCAACCTGCACAGTCTTGGGAAATGCTTTCTTCTTTCTTCCTGTTCTTTTAATGCACAAATTTTGGACAGTACTATTAATCTCTAGTATTTCCTTAATGGCTTGCAATAAGGGCAATGATATAGTCAACTTTTTGAGTTCTTTGACCAATTCGACTCAGAATTTTTTGGTATTGCATTGAATCTTTCAGGATATGGAATTATCCTTGGTAATTGTTCTACCTGTGGTTCTATTTTTGTCTCTTTCTCTATTGTTGGTTGGATTCTCTCTGGTTCCAATTTTTCTTCTGTCTCCATTGTTGGTTGGATTCTCTCTGGTTTTGATGATTCTTGCTCTTCATTTTCTTTGATTTCATTTGAAACTGGTTCAGGTACAACTTTTCCTGAATGAAGTTGGATGTTACTACAATCAAGAACATTAATTTCAACATTTTCTTTAACTTCAGCCACATAGACAGGAGGTGTCTGTCTCATGCTATTTGGATTAGTGATTGGTTGAGCTGGCAATTGAGGTTGTTTCACTTCGTTGTGTTTGCTTGCTATTTTTCTTGAAAATTTTGATTAGGTGCGAGGCAACAAATGCTTGAGTTTGACCTTGATTCCTTTCTTGCCTTGGATAGGATTGGTATTGCTTGACTCCATTATGGTTGGTTTTGCATCTAATGTGGATTAGTCTGATTTTGATTCCAGGATGGATTGTTTTGATTCCAAGATGGGTTGTTTTGATTCCATGAGGGGTTGTTTTGATTCTGATTCTAGGCTGGGTTACTCCAATTTGCTTGTGGCCATTCTTGGGAATTTGTCCATTGAGGATAATTCCAAGGACGTTGGGGTGGTTCTGATTGTCCCCAAGGCATAGTACTAGGATTATGCCCCCAATTTGTAGGAAAATGAGGGGGATTTTGGTATTGAGAGAAATTTCCCCCTTGTTTTGGTCCAATATAGTTGAGTTCCTCAGTCTGATTTTCTAACACAGTTTTGAGTTGTGGTAGCAGGTGGCATTGATCGGTTGAATGCCTTTTTGAACAGATACTACAAATGGCTGAGATAGATGTTTTATTCAAAGGACATTCCTGCAAAGCATGTTTATTTCTACATCTTGGGCAATAAATTGCCAAAGGTTCTATGTTTTTTGCTTTTGCGAACATTTCCCCCAAAGTAGTGTTTAGGTGCACTAGAATATCAGTTTTGAAATTTGCAAGTTCCTCTATCAGGTCCTTCACATCAGTGCCATTTGTGTGGATTTTTCTTCTTCTCTGCTTAGTGCGAGAGTAATTCCTATAGAGATCCATAATTTCATCATTACTGAGAGTGGTTACATCCCCTTTTCCCATCAAATCTAGAACTTCTCTGGATTCATCTTGCAATCCTCTCAAAAAGATGGTTTTACATAATTATGGTTCTACAAGTCCACATCTCCTTTGAACAAAGGAGAACCTATCAAGATAATCTTCCAATGTCTCATCATCTTCCTTGCTTGATTCTGAATAACTCATCTTTTCTATTCCTTACACGGCAATATTCACGATATTTGTCTAAAAAGACAGTTTCCATTTGATCCCAGGTTCTTATGGAATTAGGCTCTAAGCTCATGAACCGGCGCAATGCTGAATCCTTGAGTGTTGAGGGAAAAACCTTAAGTTTCTGATTGTCATTTATATAATCATAGGTCTGACACACTACCTTGAATTCAAACAAAAATTGATCGGGATCTTCGAGATACAACACCTCGAAAGGTTGGAAGTGTTGAAGGTGAAATGGTCTTCATGGGAGAGTTTTGTGTTGGATTCGGATGAATAGGATATTCAAATGTTCTGGAAGGTTGGAGCATATCATGATCATCTCCTTCATTATGGACATAGCCATGTTGGCCATCTATATTGCCTCCTTATGCCATAGTTTCCTGTTTGTTGGGAGAAGTTAAAGCTTCCCAAATTGTTCTCTCAAGAGGTCCAAGCCTCTCTGTTGATGATGAGTCTGATGAATTGTCTTTCTTAGGATATTATGATGATGATAAAATTGGTGATTTTCCTTTCTCAAAATGTTCTAATGATGGTGAGACTGGTGATTTTTCTATCAATCTTTATGGTAGTTCAAACACAGGTGATTCACCCCTTAGGCGTGAAGATCTCCTTAATGGAACAAGCCAGGGATCCTTTGGGGTAGTTCTACCTTTTTCATCCCTAGACTTACTCATTCATGTTTACTCCTAAATGACATAAATTAAGTCAATAGTTGTTATCTTCCTCAGCTGTTGTATTCAGATTTTAACCTGAATTTTCATAGCTTAGTCTGATTACAGCTATTGGACTATTTGTTTTCTTCTAGCAACACTATTCCCTAGCAACGGTGCCAAAATGATGCGTAGTCATTATACCATCATTAATTCTCAATGAATTTGTCAATCCAAGGCAGTGTACAAGGCTATCTACGAAAGAAGAGGCAAAACAGCTATAACTTAGGTCAATCTAGAGCAACAGGTCTTATTGGTGGAACCGGTTGTGTGGGGGGTTTTAGGACATTCCTATCTCTAAATTGCATGAATTAAACCTTAATCTAAGTTGCAGAATTGGAAACTAATCATTAACTATAGAAATGAAGTCCTAATTACAATTGCAGAATGAGACCTAATTATGTTGCAGAAATAACAGTTGTAGAATTGAAAGTCTGATCCTAATTGCAGAAAGGAAATCTAATTACTTTTGTAGTAATGAAAGTCTAATTCTAACATGGAAATGAAAACTATCAAGGCTACGTAAGAGAAGGTTGTCAATCTTCTGTGTAGGAGTTGACAACAAAACATAAAATGCAAGAAATTGCTAAAAAATAATAAATTCTAGAAATAACAGTCTGAAATAAAATGGAAGCTTTGCTGAAAGTAAATATTACAGCTAAAACATTAAGCACAAGATTAATCTAAGTATAAATAAACTAAGACTACAGATATTGTCAGTTGTTTACAAGCAATTGAAATAACAAGTTCTACAACTCATTACTCACAAAATAAAAATAAAACCCCTTTTGTTAGTCCTCCTCCTAGGTCTGGAAGTGGCCAGCCTCCTTGTCCAGAAGAAGGTATGAGTCTCTCTCTCTCTCTAGATCTTAATCACACTCATTTACAAGCAATATGAAATAGAACTGGTGCACTTTATTGATTAAAGAACATGATTACAATAATTCTGCTTAAAAACCTGTTACAGGACTATAACAGTAGATCAAATTCTACCTATTTTTTGCTTTTTCTCTAGCTTCCTTACTCTCTCTACATATATTACTTTCTACTTCCTTCTACTACTACTAGGCTCAACCTGAATGGGAGCAATATTTATAGATGTCCTATGGTCTAATTACAAACAAAGAATATCTCAAAAGATCTAATCCTACAATGCTGCAACAAATTCTGGTTTTATCCTAGAAGAAGATTAAAACTTGATCTTTCCCTTAATGATGGCTTTGGTCGGCAATGACGGCAAAGACAGATGGAAGATCTTTTCCTTTACCTTTTCCAACCTTTATTTCCCTTTTTCTGGCTTCAAAAATCGGTCAACAAGTCAAAAAGCACATTCTATTTTCATTTCGAAGATAAGTGGCTTCATTCCGAAGACAATGCAATTCTCATTTCGAAGATCGCTCATTCCAAAGATACTGCAATTCTCATTCCGAAGATCCGCTCATTTCGAAGATAATGCATTCTTCATTTTGAAGATCCGCTCATTTCGAAGACGTGTTCTCTCATTTCGAAGATATCTGTTCATTTCGAAGATACTTCGGAATGAACAAATGTGTGCTTTTCCGAGTGATTTCTTCTGCATCTCTCAGGTGGGTTATCTCCTAAGATCAAATTCCAATGGTCTTCATCTCTTTCCACATGTGAATTCCATGCCTTGCTATTTATGGACAGCTGGCTGGAATTTACATGGGAAAGACTAGTTTTCTTGCACATGACAACGGTTTGCTTGCACTTGTTGCCGGATTTAGGTGAAATAAATGCTTGAGACAAATCAAAACATGATTAGTGAAATGCTGCTATTATTCTAAGCATATCCCATTTTAGCAAGTCATAGCAAAAAGAACACAAAACTATGCAAAAAGCTGTAAAAATCAGCATATAATATTCCAAATACATTGATCATGCAAAATGGTTAATATACAGCATATTGAATCAACTTAACTAACATATCAGATAAAACATAAGAGTTTATAGGCAATTTTAGTGTTCAAAACATGTTATGATTGAGGCATTTCCAGGCCTCATCAGTCCGCATTTTCACAGTCCTGAGCACGAAATCATGCACGCCAAATATCAGTAAAAAACATTCATTTGTTAGTAAGGCTATATCTGTTAATTGATTTTGTCGCTTGTTTCATATGATTACTTGCTTAGGGTTCATGCATAGCATTGGTGTTTATTGCTCATATATATATATAGGTGCTACTAATCCCTTTTCCAGTTTGAATGTGTGCAAGTGACAGGTACTTTGGAAAAGCTGTTGAAGTTGGAGTGGTCCCTTGTTGGATACCAAAGCCCACTCATCCCTTGAAGTTGTGACAAGAAAATGAAGAACACCACATCCTACTAAAGATTCAAAAGATCTCCCCTCTTCTATTACAAGCATTGTACTCCAGAGAGACAAGAAACATTGTAACATTGCTCCCAACACACTTGGGGCAATTCAAAATATTTTTGTAAAAAGTTGTATCAATATCAATACAAAAGAGCATTTTGGCAATCTACTTCTCTTTTTGCATATTTATATTTGTGTTCAGTTAATTTGTTATAGAAATGGTGATCACGGTGGGACCCCCTAAGGGTTCCATTTTGTTTAGCCTTGCATTTTGAAAATTTTACTGATTTTTGTTTTGATACACAGGTTTCGAGAGTTTGAGGCATGCGTGGGATTGATCTCGAATTATAGACTAAAGAAAACCTACATTCGAAATAGATGCTACAAAACTGCATGTGCATGACTTCTATTTTGATAAAACACACATGAGTGGTTCCTTCTAAAGATACACATATGCACGATTGTAGACACAGAAAAACATGAGCCGACGGTTGACAACTGGAGGGAGCGGTGAAGGATCACAGGTTTGTACCTGTCATATACTGCTCTTTTCTCTGCATTTCTTTTTTTTGGATTATTTTTATTAACTAGATGCATTTAGGGTAAGAATAGTCCAGTCATGTTTGCCCTTGTCTACATATAGGTCTTAGGATAGGATCAATTAGCTTAAGTCTTGCATCCATTAATACATAAATGTAAAAAAAAAAAAAAACATATTGCATGTGTTGGGTTAGGAATAACCTAGAAACTATATTTTTAGGTTCAAGTTTGTCTCGACCCTATCCTACTGACAGAAAGGACCTGCACATCTACGATTGGGATTTACTAAACGTAGACATGTGGTTAGCAAACTGCGCATTCACGGTTTACCAAAACCAATCACCCACCCCTGGTTGGCCCTGTTAAGTAGGATTTAGCTTAAAATCTTATCCAAAGGTGGCATTTTGCCCCATGGCTTCTCATTC
>JAQPPZ010004942.1:0-30112 GCA_028583015.1 Wollemia nobilis
CCAACAAATTTATTTTAGGCTACAAGGGGAATTAGACAAGGGTATCCACTATCACCATATCTTTACATCATTTTATTTGAGACTCTTGGAAGATTAATCAACCATCTTCGAAGAGAAAGAAAAATAATAGGGATGGAGGCTGCAATAGGATGTAAAGTTGTAATACATGCCCAATTTGTAAATGATATCATTCTTATAGGTGAAGCCACTAAGAAAAATGTTAGACAATTCAAGCAATGTCTGGATTAGTTCACACAAGCTATCGAGGCTCATATAAACACTCAAAAGAGTCAATTCTATACATAAAATGTTGCAGCAATAAGAATCTAGCACAAAAAATACTTCAGATATCTAGGAGTGCCCATGAGCTTCCACCTCAAAGCCTCAGATTGCTGGACCTCAACATTGGACAATATGGTTAGGAGGATACAGAGGTACAGTAATAGTTGGCTCAGTCTTGCAAGAAGGGCAATATTGATCAAATCAATGTTAGCTTCTCTTACACTCTACCAACTATTAGTATATCATGCTCCCAAGTTTATTTTGCAAAAGGCAAATAGAATCATACACAAATTCCTATGGCAAGGAGGTAGGCAATCATAAAGAAAAAAGTTCCACTTGGTCAATTAGGAGATGATCACCAAAAGTAAAATTCAAGGAGGATTGGGTATCATAAAAATGGAGATAATTTCGAAAGCACTAGGAGCAAAACTTCTCAGGAATATGCTTAAACACAATCGAGCATGGCAGCGCATACTAATCATCAAGTATGTAAATAATCAAACAAGTATTCAAATGCTCAAACATATAGATAAACTTCCCAAAGCCTCATTGGTTTGGAAACATATAATGGTTGCAAAGAGCATAATAGAGGATAAAATTTCTTGGCTATTGGGAGATGGTAAGTCAATTAATCTATGGGAGGACCCAATCCTAGGAAATCCACCATTAAGAGAGAGAATTCCAATCGAATTGCAAAGAATACTCAAATTAGGTAACTTGTTTTATTAGACCTCAAAAACTCTGAACTAGATCTCCCCTCCCATTCCATCTAACTTCAAGGAGATTGGGATTATTTTTAAGTCCCACATGGTGAGCATTAGACCTCTTCATCCCACGATTCCAAACAAAATTATTTGGGGTAGCATCAATAGTAATGAGGAATACTCAGTGCATCTAGGAGTACAACATCAACATATTGGGTCTACCAACAAAAAACTATCGAGTGTGCAAAAATAGAGCAACACCTAAACTGCAAGTATTCAACTGGCTAGTCTCTCAAAATAAAATTTTAACATGTGATAATCTATAAAAGAGGAGTATACAAGACCTCATGTTTGTTACAGGTGCAAGGCGAATAGTGAAATAGTTTTTCATATTTTGTTCAAATGCCCAAATGCAATATCAATTTGGTTAGGAATAACCAAAATTCTTGGCACTTTCTACTCTGGAAGGTTAACCATAGACACATGTTTTACCAAGTGGAACAAAGAATATAAAGGTAAACTAACAGGTAAGCCCCTCTTGAAATATCTGTGGAACTCTATACCATATTTTATCATCTGGCACATATGGTTGGATAGAAACCTAAAGATTTTTTAAGGCAAAGGTAAGGACAACAAAACTCTAATACGAAGGATAAAATAATAATTAGTCTTAAATGTCAAATATAGTTTCTATCAACAATAGTATGAAGAAGATCTATCACCCAGAGAAAGAAGAATGATCTACCAACTTAATATCCAAGATTTCCTGACACAGGGAGGCTACAAAGCAAACAATTCTTTGTCTGACATATATTTTTTGGTGCTCTTATTTTATGGTACCTCCAAGTCCAACCTCGATCAAGCAGCGGTAGGGGGACTAATTCTTACATGATCCTGTGAGATCCTACTTAAATACATGATCAACTTGGGAACAACATCTAACAATATGGTAGAGGCTATTAGATGTGAAATCAGCTTAAAATTGGTGGTAAAGCAAGGAATCACTCAGGTCACAGTTTATGGTGATTTTAAATTGATAATCTTGCCAAAAATAAAGATTTTAGATCTTTACAATTGAAAATTATTTAAGACAGGATTAGACAACTAGATAGGATAATTGGCAAAATATCCTATCAACACATAAGGCGGGAATTCAACAAAGAGGCCAACACAGTAGCGAATCAAGCAATCAATGTAGCCATTGGTTATTGCCACCAAATCATCAAGAAGCAGAAGGGCAGAGGTGGTATGTGAGGATGATGAAGACTCCAATAATGAGGTCCTTTTTTATCTTCATGTTCTATTTTTTAAAATGCTCTGTTCACTTTGATTTCTCTTATTAAAGAGTTTTGTACATTTTATTAAGTAAATAATTCTTTTCCTAAAAAAAATGTTGAATGGGATTCAATTAAAAATGTCAAAAGTTATATATACTTAACATCTCAAAAATCTATAAAATGTAGAAAAAGACCTTTCTCTACCATTCAAATCGAAGACTTATCTTGATATCAAATTGTGAAAATGATTCAACTTGATGCCTTTGAATTCATCTCTTAAAACTTGGATCGAACCCACACTCACAATGATAAATACCTTTGAATTCATTTTCAATATGTTACGAAGATTGATTAAATCTATGCGTTGTGTGACTGACCATAAGGATATGAAGGCGAGATAGAATAGAAAGGAGAAAACCAAAGGAAGTGAATGTTATGATCTACTATATAAAATAAAACTTGAGAGCAAACCCTTCTAATAATAAAAATGAAAACTTATTAGAACAACAGAAGAAACCATGCAAGACAAGAGGAACACAAGATGTAACATGGTTCACCCGATGTGGGCTACATCCACCAAGATATCTGATCCTTGTATTAAACCAATACAAACCACCCAAAGGGAACAATCCTGCAACACAACAGTTGCAACCTCCTCTCCGAATACACAAGTATTCTCACACAACTTCTCTTCCTTCTTTCTCCTTTCACAGACCAAGAACTCTCACCTCCAAGAATCTCCTATGACTTGATGCTAGTTAAGAGCCACCAATCAATGAGAATTCTCCAATTCTACAAATCTATCCTCACTAATGGAGAGATTACATATTTATAAGAAAAAGCCCCAACCACACATGCTAAAACAAGCATCCTATAATTAACCCAATCCCCACTTAAGGCCTAATTCAAACTTAGAAAGTTTACAATTAGAAAAAGCTTAATTTTAGCCAATCCTAAAATTAACTTTTCCTTTTTCCTTTTACAATTAGAAAAAGCTTAATTTTAGCCAATCCTAAAATTAACTTTTCTTTTTCCTTTTACAATTAGAAAAAGCTTAATTTTAGCCAATCCTAAAATTAACTTTTCCTTTTCCTTTTTCTGCCTCAAGTTTGGGATTGGTCATCTACAGTCCAGTTAGGGAACAGAGAACTGTTTTATCAATATTTAGCCGAAATCAGACTCCACAACCTAACAATCTCCCACTTGGATATTGATCCACAACAACTCTACCGTTGTTGCATCCACCAAAGAACATCTTCAAGCCAAAAAAGGAATGTCAACTCCTCCAAATTGTTGTAACCATGCTTTGAACCATCACTTGTGTCATCCATGCACTTTTCTTGTGATCAACAAGCAACACACAATCTACCTATCACAAATCCATGATACTTCAACATCTCCATGATCGCCCATGCATCATGATGATTCAACCATCACCATCATGACAAGATCCACATACCATGTCTACCCCCATAGCATGCTCACACACAATGCGACTTGCCACAACCGCATCATGTGATCCATCTCAAAATCATGCATTAAGATTAGTGTCATGTCCATCCCCCTGGACATGCTTGTTTCTCATTGCTCCCACTGCTTGGCCAATCTCTGATCTTCCACAGTCAAGATCAATACAATCCTTTTCATCATAAGAGAGTATCAAGGCCTCTTGTAACACTTCACCTACTACGTTTGCTTCTTGACCTCCTCTTTCATCTCCATTTTGAGACCAGCAATATTTCTTTAGATGCCCCTTCTTGTCGCAATGCTAGCACTCCATCTTTCCCTTGGACTTGGATCCACTTTGCTCTTCACGGTTCCCCGAACTCATTCCTCTCATCCTTTGTTTTCCTCTGATAGTCAAAGCCACACCAGATAATGATTCATCCATGCTCTTTCATCGTATTTCACCACAAAGGACTGCACCAACCACATCATCAAAAGCAAGAGTACCAAAACATAATTGCTAATTGCCATAACCAAGCTCTCCTAACTTTTTGGCAATAAACACAAGAATAGAATGGCTCTCATTTCTTCCTCTATTTTAATTTTAAATGAGCACAAAAATAGAATGACTCTTATCTCTTCCTCTATATTAATTTTAACCAAGGCTAACTGACTTACAACCGTATTGAAATCATTCAAGTGACTTGCAACAAACCCACCTTCTAACATTCGCAAATTATAAAGACGCTTCATTAAAAAAACTTTATTCGAGGCTGAGGGATTTTCATACAACCTTTTCAGTGTGCCCATAAGATCCTTCGTAGTCTTCTCCTCCGAAATATTGAATGCCACCAAAGCTGCAAGGCATAACCGGATAGTACCCAATGCCTTCCTATCTAAGAGAGCCCACTCATCATCATACGTTGTAGTTGGTTTCTTTGTCTTACCTTCTAGAGGTAGATAGAGGTCCTTCTAATAGAGATAATCTTCTATCTATATTTTTAAGAGTTGGAAATTTTGGCCATTAAATTTTTCCACCTTGAACTTCAAATCTTTTGCCATTGCTCCCACTCAATCCAAAAACCCTTCTATCGAGTACCAAACAAAAAACTTGGCTCTGATACTAGTTGTTAGGATCTACTATATAAAATAAAACTAGAGAGCAAACCCTTCTAATAATAAAAACAGAAACTTATTAGAACAATAGAAGAAACCATGCAAGACAAGAGGAACACAAGATGTAACGTGGTTCACCCGATGTGGGCTACATCCACCAAGATATCTGATCCTTGTATTAAACCAATACAAACCACCCAAAGGGAACAATCCTGCAACACAACAATTGCAACCTCCTCTCCGAATACACAAGTATTCTCACACAACTTCTTTTCCTTCTTTCTCCTTTCACAGACCAAGAACTCTCACCTCTAAGAATCTCCTATGACTTCATGCTAGTTAAGAGCCACCAATCAATAAGAATTCTCTAGTTCAATGGCTCTTCCAATTGCTTCTACTTATTTTTGATATGTACCTTTATACTGATCATCACATTTTCATCAATCTCATCTTGAACTTGAGGCAAAGAGGATCTTTGAAGGGCCACAAAAGAGGCAGCTACAAAAAATTAGAACATAGCCATAAAATTGTGAAGATGATCCAACTTGATATTCTGATCTCTGAGACCCTCTATTGAACCCACGCTAGTTGTTTTTGTTGTCACCACCACCACAACCCCATTTGAACTCATATTTTCCTTTCATTTCAAATGAAATATGATCTATGTCACTGATCTGTGTGTGACTTCTGGGAGAGAGGTGTGTTTGTAGGCAAAACCAGAGGAAGTGAATACAACCGACGGTAAGACCAAGAGCAAATTAATAATGGGAATGAATTTCTCCTTGGGTGCAGTGCCCACCAAGAGCAATAGTCTTGTTTTTAGGTTGTGCGAAGATAAAATGTTTTCTTGTTCCTGTACCTCATTTGTTACAAAAACTTTAATGTCAACACAAAACTTTAGCAATCTCTAAGGGTTAGTGGATTGGTAAGACTTTAGACATTTATCGATAGGAGATTTAAGTTCAAACCTTAGTGCATGTTTAATAAAGGCAAAGGTAGTAGTCTTACTTGACTCTACTAAGTGCATGCCAGCTTGAGCAACGAGGCTTCTCTCATTTTGGGCCGTTTTTACCGAGGTGAGGCAAGGGTTTATAAAGGCAACTTCGTTGATTTGACCTATGTTCAAAGGCAAAAACCTCGGGGAGAATGTTTGTCCCCATGCCCAATTATTAAAGATGAAAGGATGTTACTGATTTGACCTATGTTCGGAGGCAGAAACCCCAGGGAGAATGTCTACCCCTAGTACCCAATTTTTAAAGATGAAAAGATGTTACTAATCCGTATTATAAAAAAAACACAACATTTTTTACTTTTTCTATGACTAGTCATAGCATTTGTAGGCTCATAAAATTAAATAATTTGATGGTGGACATGCTTATTATTGTTTGATGATATTTCATTTTGAAAAAAATCATTATGATTATGAATTTAGTTTATTTTTTATTTATTTATTTTTTGAATTAGTTTCTTTTTTATTTTAATTGATTATATAAAATTGAGACACTTTTTTTTATTAGGTATTATTATCATTTGGTAATTAATGCATGTATCTTGTTTGGAAATAATGTTTATAGTATTAAATCATGACTATATAGTAATATTATAACAATTTAGTAATTATACATTTATCCTTTGGAAAGATTTGAACTTGGGTTTTCTTCTTGGAAGTTGAGAAATATAATGAGTTGAGCTAATGCTATTTGATTTTTTAAATTGATTATATGGAATTGAAATCGTATTACATCATGACCAAATTATATCATCTTGGTAATCATGAGTTCCTGTGGTTTGAACCCTGCACTTGGCAGTTGTTAAAAATAGTGTGAATGTAACCAACTCAATATCACTTGCCAAGATTTTCCACCAAAATTAAATAATTTAACCATTTGAGCTCATGCCATTTGCTAACGTCTTTGTATTTATAGTATATTTATCTTTTATGATCATCTTGTACTCTTGATTACATTATTTATATATATTTTATTTTTCTATGTCATTTGCTAACGAAGAATGAAATACAAATAACGAAGAATGAAAAACACAAAATATATTGGGGGTGTCCATGGACACCAAATGTAAATGGAAATGAAATTACACTCCAACTAATAAGCAAAAGGGTTGGTATGAAAGGGTATTTATAACCAAATTCATGTCTTTAGTTCAAGGTTGTGAGACTAAACTTTAGGAATAAAACATTACAAAAATTTACAAAAGCACCTTTTTCAAGGTTTACATGGGCCCAAAGGAAAAATATGGTCAATACAGGTACAAAGGTTAGTCATGGCCTCAATAAAATATTAACCACCACATATTCCAACATCCCTCCTTAAGTTGAATAGGGGACATGGAGAGAGACCCTTACTTGTCATCCCCTCTTAAGGGACACTCTCCAACTCCAAGAAACTTCTACATGCACACAAAAGTGACCTCACACATGACCTTGTTTAGAAAATTCATTGCCTACTCTGATGAAGGCATAAAAATTGGATCAAGCATCCCATGTCCTTGAAGCCATCTCATAAAGTGCATCCATATCTCTATGTGCTTTGTATGCTAATGAAACACTAAATTATAGACAAGTTGGATGGTGCTCTTATTATCACATCAAAGAGTGACTAGAAAACTATGAGGAATACTATTCTCCTCCAAAATCATGAGCATCCACCTAAGATGCTTACCTACCTCATTGGTAGCACAATATTTGGCCTCCATAGAACATTGAGAAATAGTGGATTGGCATTTAGAACACCAAGAAACCGATTGGATGCCATGTAGAATACCAATTCTATGGTAGACCATTACTCATCCAAGCTACTAGCCTTATCAACATCTAAAAATCCTATCAAAATTGAAGGGGAGCTGATAGAGTAGTGAATACCCATTTCATAGGTCCCTCGGATGTATCTAAGAATCCTCTTTGTTGTTGTCTAGTGACTCTCCTAGGGTGATTACATATATCTAGAACAATAATTTATAGCTAAGGCTATATCAAGTTTAGTATGAGTAAGGTAGAGAAGTCATCACACAAGACATTGATATAATGTAGCATCCACTGAAGGAGTGGTACAATCATCCTAAAGCTTCAAGTATAAGGTAAAAGGACTCTGAGAAGACTTGCAATCCACCATCCTAAAATGCTAAAGAAGATCCAAAGCATACATAAGTTGGGAAATGACAATGCTAAAATCTATCTAATCAATATGAATCCCCAAAAAATATTGTAGAAGCTCCAAATTTGTTATTTTAAAAGTGGAATAAAGCTATGACTTCAAATCTTGGATTAGAGTAGAATAGTTTCCAGTGATGAGAAGATCATTAACATATAATAAAATCACCAAAGTTTTCCCATCCTGATGTTTGATGTAAATGCCATGTTTAGCCTCACATCTCTCAACTTATTCACTCCTCTATGACTGAATCCATACACAATTTGAAAAGGGCTTTTGGTTGTACTTCTATTAATTGAGATATCATATACAAGTTCAACTTCTACTAAGGTAGTATCCCATAGATTCGATTTCTTTCCAACCAAGCATCTCAACAAATTCCCAAGGCTTCTATTGACAACCTTTGTTTACCCATTAGTTTATGGATGATAAGTTGAACTAAAACCTGACTTAGTCTCCAATTTCTTCCACAAATTTCACCAAAAATGGCCCACAAATCTAGTGTCTCTATTTGAGATAATACTCTTTGTCAACCCATGCAATCTCACCACTTCTTTGAAGAATAATATAGCAATATGAGTAGCATTATTTGTCTTGCTACAAGGTATGAAATGTGCCATCTTTGAAAATATATCAACAAAAACAACAAAAATAGAGCCATTACCTCTTTGTGTCCTTTATCAACCCAAGAATGAAGTCCATGCTCACATCTTCCCAAGGTCTTTCTAATATAGGCAATGGTTGATACAAACCAGTGTTATGACTCCTTCCTTTAGCACGTTGATAACACTACAAATTTGCACAAATTTCTTCACATCCACACCCATTCTTGGTCAATAGTAACTCACACAAAGCTATCCCAATATCTTATCCACTCCAAAGTGTTCGGCTAGACCTCCATTATGCTTTTCTCTTATCAAAATTTCCCTCATAGAACCATGCAATATACACAATTGTTGCCCCTTAAACAATAATCCTTCTTGGGGGCGGAGTTCCAAGGTTCAAATCTCGAGCCTCATCGAACTGAATTCTTGTCCCTTTCCTGGTGCTTTTAGCGGCGTAAAAGGTTTAAAATGATTGTGGCATGGTGGTTATAGGGTGGACTGTGCGAAGATCTGTGTGGCAGCTTTCAAGGCAAACAACACAGAATACTATGGTGGACATAAAATTTGGACAGCCTACCCGGATTCATGGTGGCTACCGATTCCACCATGTAAATTAAAAAATAATAATAATAATAATCCTTCTTGCATAAATTAGTCCAACCATGGAGTCTTATCTTTCTCGGTTGGGTCATTACAAGAAGCCCAAGCCTCCTTAAATTCCACATCATCTGTGTATAGCTCTCTCATGGGATCAAAACTAGCAACCTCTATTCTCATATCATGTAACAATAAATATCTTCTACTCAATGCATCGACTACCTGATTTGTGCTACCACTTATATGCTTCAAAGCAAATGAATAACCTTGAAGAAATTTTACCCACTTCATATGCCCTTGATTTATTTTCCTTGGCTATTAATGAATTACAAAGCATGATGATACGTGAATAAAATAAACTCAAATAATGTCTCCACTTCTTAAGGGATTGAACAATGGCATAAAAATATTGATCATAGATCGAATATTTCCTCTTTACTTCACTTCACTTCTCACTAAAATAAGCAATTGGATTACCCTCTTGGCTCAAAAAACCACCTATAGTTGTCTCACTTATATCACAATCCACTTGGAAAACCTTGTTGAAATTTGACAAAGCTAGAACCAACTACTATGTTACCTTCTTGTTCAGGATTTTAAAACTCTTTTCTACTAAAAACATCCATTTCAACTCACACCTACCACCCTTCATTATTTTTATGATTTGTGCACAAATCCAACTAGATTTTCTGATAAACTTCTTGTAAAATCTTTTCAAACCATGGAAAATTCTTGCCTCAAACATACTTCTTAATGATGGTCATTCCACAATAGCTTTAACCTTTTTGGAATCCATTTGCAAGACTTTTTGTGAAATAACAAAGCCCAAATGTACTAACTCTTTCTTCATAAAGCTACATTTCTTCAAGTTGATCAACAACTATTTTTCTTTCAACCTTTGCAAAACCAATTTCAAATGCACCAAATGATATTCTTTACATTTGCTAAATATCAAAATATCATACAAATAAACAACAACAAACTTACCAAAAAATTGTTTCAACACTTTATTCATCAACTGCACAAAAATACTTGGTGCATTGGTCAATCCAAATAGCATGACCACCACTCATACAATTGATCCTTTGTCTTGAATGTGGTCTTCCACTCATCCCTTTCTTTAATCTGGATTTGATGATAGTGTTTCTTCAAATCTATCTTTGTTAAGTATTTAGCCCCACTCAAGAAATCCATCAAAGCATCCATGCATAGTGATGGAAACTTGTACTTTATGGTTAGCTTATTAATTTCTTGAGAATCCATGCACATATGCCATGCTTTACCCTTCTTAGGTGCTAGTACAACTAGTATTGTACATGGGCTTAAGATCTCTAATTAGCCCCTTGTCCAATAACTCCTAGACTTGTCTCTTCATTTTCTCATTCTCCATATGTCATTCTATAAGTTGCCTTATTTGGTAAGGTCAATTTGGGAATGAAATCTATGCGATGACTAATGCTCCTCATAGTTGGCAACCCATCCAACAACTCTTCTTAAAGAATATTCGCATATTCCTCCAATAATTCCTTCACTTCATATAGAATTTTAGCCATCTTGTTTGTTGTCCCATCTTTCATGGGTTTAGCAATGAAAGCCAAACATACTTTCTTCTTCATCATCCCCTTTAAGATTTTTTTTCCGCAATCAAGCACATTTTAGGACTTTTATCCACTTCTTCTCCTTTACCCCTCAATGGACTTAATGTGTAGCTCTTGCCATCCTTCACAATAGTGTAGTTGTTCACCCCACCATCATGCACTATCTTTCTATCTAATTGTCATGGCCTTCCCAACAAACATGATAAGAATCCATACACATAATATCACATAGTATCTCATTTTTATAAGAACCAATTTGAATGTTCACCATATATTGTTCACTTACCAAAATTTGATGTCTCTTTTGCAACCATGAGACCTTGTATGGATTTGGGTGTTCAATCCTCTTCAACCCAAGCTTTCTACCATCTCTGTAAACACTAAGTTATCCATGCTTCCATTGTCCACAATGATTTTGCAACACTGCCTCTTGATTTGCATATTGTTCTAAAAATACTTCTTCTTTGTACTAGTTCATGCTCCTCTTTGGCTGGTTTCAACAACACTCTCTTCATCATGAGAGATTATCCTTGTTTTGGTTTCTCCATGCATTTTGGTGAGGCAATACTTTCTTCATTTGCTTATGCAATATGATTCATAGCTTCCTTTCCTTTACTATTACCTTGTACTATTGGACATTCAAATGTTTGATGACTGGCTTCTCCACATCTAAAGCAATTTTTGGGGAATCCTCTACTCCTTCCTCTACCATAACCACCTCTTCCTCTTGAGAAAAATCCACTTTGTCTTGTTTTTTAGGTGAAATTACTTTGAGAAATACTAGCTTCTCCCTCTTACCTTTGCTGCCTACTTCCACTTTTGGCTTGTCCTCTTCCTTTAGAGAACCATCATATTCCTTTGGAATTATTTTTTGTCTTCAAGAACTTCTCCTCCACTTTCAAGGTACATTGATATGCCCCTTCCATGGACCTCAACCTGATTATACACAATTCATGATGAATAGACATGCAAAGTCCATTGACACACCTCAAAATATTCTCTTCATAATATTCTATATGGCTAGTCTGAATGATGAACTTGTAAAACTCTTCCATGTAGTCCTTCACATATAATCTCTGTTTGCTTTAGATTTTGCAATTTTTTGAAGAGACCCATTTGATAATATAATGGAAGAAACTTGGTCTATTTTTAGCAACCATTTTATCCCAAGTCTTGTTTTTTTCTCTTTTCTTTGCCTCTCCATTTAGATATGATCCCACCACAAAGATGAATGCCCTTTCAACTTGGTATAGGCAAACTTCATCTTCTTAGGGTCTTCCATTGATTCAAATTCAAAGTATTTCTCAATGTTATAATCATGTCTATCAGCTTGTCCAGATTCAAAATTCCATTGTAGCACGGGATCTCTTACTTTGGCTTACTACCCATCTTTATGATTGATCTTAAGAATCTACTCTCTAGTTTGTCCACTTGGTCTTCTTCTATAGGCTCTTGAAATATTCTTCCTCATCATCATGAACATTCTCAACATGCACTTCCCTTATTTATGTTATCTTTGTGACATCCAACCTGGTTGTAATTCCTCTTATCATCTCAACAATATCAATATTTTTGAAATTTTGTGTTTATTGTGGCCTTCCTCAGTGTACCATATCTTCTTCAACCTTAGCTCTAATACCAATTGGTGTAGTCTAGATGTATCGGAACAAATTCACCGAACCAAAAAATGAATTACAAGAATTTACTTGCATTCAACAAATATATTTTTAATTGACTGACATTTGTTCAACATCTAAAATTAAAACCAACAATAAAAAAATTGTAGCAACAAAAAGTGTAGTCACGAAAAAACTTCCCTTGCTGGTAAACTGGAATTTGTAGCAAAACTCAAAAGTTTAATAAATTGCTTCTCTTGTTGGTAATCTAGAAATTGCAACAAAACTCAAAAACTTCATTAGCTAGATTCTCTTGCTAATAATCAAGAAATTGCAACGAAACTCAAAAAGTTTATTAGATAGCTCCTCTTTTGAAAATTTGGAAATTGCAACATAACTCAAAAATTTCATTAGATAGTTTCTCTTGTCGGTAATCTAGAAATTGTAGCAAAACTCCCAATTTATGTTTCTCCAACAACGAAAATGAAGGTGGGACATGAAAGGTTAAAAACCATGCCCCTTCTTCTCTTGGCACCTGGCAAGATCTTCAAATTATTTTTATTATTATTTTTTTATCTAGATGCTCCTACATCAATGGAGAAAGTCTGACATGACATCAAGATAGCTAGTAAAAGGAAAGACTAGACATTGTGTACAAATGATCATGGGTTCAATCATCATATCATCATTTTTACCTTTTAAGACAAATGTCATTCAAAGAAGATTGAAGATTTCATGTTTTCATCCTCGCATGGTGGTTTGGTCAATTGAATAACTAAGTGGAGGGATAGGCATATATTGCATCGGTTTAGGGCTTGAACCATACTTTTCTTAGAAAAAATTTTATTAATAAGTGTTCTTCATAGAAGCGCTAGTTGTTGAATCAAAAGAAGCTGAGTCAACTCGCCACATTTCCCGGGTTAAGTAATCCAGGGAACCCACCCCCCCGGGGCAAACACGGGGTGTTTTTTTTTTTTTTGTTTTTTTTCTTATGATGGAATGGATAGGGGTGAAGATATTAGCATCCCTAACTGAACTTGGAAAAAATTTTGACACAAGAAAAAAATGAAACTTAGCCATAAAATTATAGATTCCAACTACACCCACCCCTTCTTTTTCAATAAATATGTCATCCACCGGAGTTCCAAAAATAATATAGAGGTTTTTGTAGGAAAACAGAAGAAAAAGAAATTAATAACGAAAGATTCCTCCTTGGCAACGCAACTCTACAATTTGTAGGCAAAACCAGAGGAAGTGAATACAACCGACGGTAACACCAAGAGCAAATTAATAATGGAAACAGATTCCTCCTGTGGGGGCGGCGCCCACCTACAGCGATAGTCTTGCTTTCAATGCGCGTTAGACTGAGGCACACCCGGTGGTTCCTTTCAAGTCGGGTCAACTATAACAAGGTTGAATATGTTTTATGGGAGCACCCTTGGTTTGAACCCTAAGTAACCCCATGATTCCCTTCACAACGTGTTGAGGGGTCAACCATAATGAGGCGAAATAGGTTTGGTGAGAGCACCCTTGCGGTTTGAACTCTTTGGTGGGAGCACGGTTGTGGTTTGAACTCTGCACTTGTTGTTGGTTGTGACCAACTCTCTTATATAACCAAAAAAAATATATATATATAAAAAAAAAAATAAAAATATATATATATATATATATATTTTTTTTCATGGTCTTTTATCTCCTACCTTAAAAAATTTAATGTAACATTTTTGTCTCTTCCTATGACTAGTCATGGTATTTGTAGGCTCATAAAATTAAATAATTTGATGGTGGACATGTTTATTATTGTCGGTTATTTCATTTTGAAAAATATCATTGAATTTAGTTTTTTTATTTATTTTAATTGATTATATAAAATTGAAACAATTCTAATTATAATGGTATAATGTTATTATTATTATTATTTAAGTTTATTATATATGTGTATATACGTCTTATTGTGGTTTGAATTTGGGTCTTCCAAAAAAAAAAAAAGGCTTAAAGTCCTAACCATTAGGATATTTGGTAATTACACATGTATCTTGTTTGCAAAGATTTAAATTGAAATGGTTTTTGTAGTACTAAATCGTTGATCATATAGTAGTATTATAACAATTTAGTAAATTATACATGTATCTCTTGGTAAGATTTGAACTTGGGTTTCCTCTCCTTGAAAGTTGAGGAATTGAGAAATATAGTGATGTCATTTGATTTTTTAAATTGATTATATGGAATTGAAATGACCCGATCTTATTACATCATGACCAAGTTGTTTAATTACAACATCTTGATAATCATGCAAGTATCATTTGTCAAGATTTTCCTCCAAAATTAAAGGATTTAATCAGGTGAGCTCATGCCATTTGGTAACATCTATGTCTTTATAGTATATTTATCTTTTATGATCATCTTGTCCTCTTGATTACATTAATATTATATATATATATATATATATATATATATATATATATATATATATATATATATATATATATATATATAACATGAATGATATGTTGTTAACCAAAAGGGACCATGCTTATGTTTAATAACTAACAAATATTTATGTTTATGGTTCAGAGATAGTATAAAAAATATGTTTATATTTATATATAAAGATGAATGATATGTTTTTTCTTTTTTTTAATCTTGGTTAGTGTGAGAAACCCTTATGATCGATGATCAGGGCGGGGCATCCCCATCCCTACCATGACCTCTCATAAGGGCGAGAGCTGAACTTATCAATAGGGGCCAAACACACGACCATCACACACCCACCCCCTCACACACTTGCCCACGCTACGGTTTGAACCTTGGACCTCCCGAAGAAGAGCCAAAACCAGAGTCATTGCGCTGTCCCCCAAGGACATATGAATGATATGTTGTTAACCAAGAGGGACCATGATTATGTTCAATAACTAGCAAATATTTAAGGTTCAAAGATAGTATAAAAATATGCTTTTCCTTGTTAACTCTTAGATTAAAATATTTTTTATGTGAATTTTATGGTAATTTTGTATTATAACTTTCTTTTTTATGGATATTGACTCAACTATGTGCTAAGTTTTGAATCAATATTATTTTAATATTTTAGTATATACAGAATAATATATTTTATTTATAATAATATTTTATTGTTAAAGCAAATAGAGATTCCATAGAGGTCCCCTCTCAAAATGATAAAAATCATTACACAAGCATCAAAATCAAAGGTCATAAAGCAAGCATCATGCACTACTAGCTTATGCAGAAGCATCTGGGAAACTAAAATAATAAAAAAATGAAAGGTCTTCCTAGTTGCCAAGGGAAAAGGAAGTGGCACAACTTTCCATCTTCTTCCAACATTGTTTCTCATGGCTGGAAAGGCATAAGTGGAGGTGTTGTTGCTAATTGTAGAGACTAGAAAAGGATCGGATAGGACCTATCCGCAAAGAGTTGGAAAGGATCTTGGATGATTGGCAAAGGATTGGATAAGGTTAGCAAAGAGTTGATAAAGGATCGACAAGAGATCGACAGGGGAGCTGGCAAGGATTCGAGATGACCGACCAAGGTTGGCAAGGACCAACAATGGAAGTTTGAGACGTATATTTTTAAACAAAGAAATACAAATAATGTTTTGTTCTATGTATTAGATTTTGCATGTGTTTGTGTGGAGATGTTTGGTTTGCAGTATTTCATTAGACCCCCTCCTCTAGTCTACATCATAATGGTATCAGAGAGGGTGCATATTTTGTGTGAGCATTGAGAATTTTTGTGCCACAACTTTCCATGCTAAAACTTATGTTAATGTTGTTCCAGAACAAGTTGATGTTTGAGATAATTTTTATCAGAGAAGTTTTCAAATTTGAAGAGTAGAGATTTTTTTGGAATTTTTCGAGACTACATTTTATTTTGAAGAAATTTATTTTGGAAGCAAATTGTTTTCTTCTCTATGCCTCTCTTCAAGAGGAAACCATTTTCTCTTGTGGAGTCATTGACAGATATAAAGCCCAATTATTTGGTGTTTCAAATTTGATCTATGAAGGAAATCTTCAAGGATTATCAAGAATATTTGAAGCATATAAATCACTACCACTAGAAAATAAGGATCTACAAAGTTATGGGGAAGATGAATTTGACTTACGAGGAGGCGCTCACGTCAAAACGTTGTGTAATAGAGAAGGTTCAAAAATTTCCAAAGGAGTTGATTGGACAGGTTGAGGCATCTTGGTCAGCAATTTTTTTTAATTTTATGGACATTGTATCAATAGTAACAAGGAAGCTTAAATTGTACAATTTGTGTGATATTTTAAGATAAAAAACTTATACAAGACGGGAAAAATGGAATATAGTTGCTTCGTTCTAAGATGTTAAAATTTAATAAAAGGTTGTTGTGTTTGTTGTTTGTTGTTTGTTGTCTAAGATGTTATGTTGAGTTATTTTTTAGCATTATATTTTCCTGTTATAAATTCTAATTTGAGGAAGATAAGTGGGTCAAGAGGGGATCACAGAGAAAATATTTTGATAAGGGCTTGGAGAAATTTTTTGAAGAGGATGACTCCAATGAAGAGGAGAGGAGGCACATGAAGAAGAGGAGGAAGAAGAAAGAGAAAGAGGAAGAGAGAGCACACACATAGAGAAGCAGAGACAAGGAAGAGAAGAGGAGCCAACATAAATGACAAGGGCATGAGTTGTAGGGAAGATGTGGTCACAATGTAATATGCCATTAATTTGTACAAGCACCTTCATAGATGCAGTTATAAGAAAATGACTCCCAAGGCCATAAAGGAGAACTAAAATTTACCCAGAAGGCAATGGGTCTCACTGACGTGAGGAATGATGTGAAGTTGAACATGGTTGTGTGGAGCAAGGGCATCCTAAGCGTACCTAGAAGGATCGGGGTTCAAATCTCCAGAAAGCAAAAATATTTAAGAGGATGCCCAGGAGGAACTCTATTCACTCATTACTATTGCCAATGTACCCCCGAGGAACTCAATAGTTTGGGTAATAAGGTTATTGAGGAGAAAGATTGATAATTGAGTTTATATTTTATTAGAAACTTATATTTTCTCTATTTTTTAGGGATTTGAGGCTATTGTTTTAGAATATCCAAAAATGAAGAGGGTTTATTTGTTTAAAACAAAAAAATAAAGAAGTAACTCATTCTCATGAGCAAGGGCTTATGAAGTATTTCTATTATCTGACATGTATGATGCAGAAGCATTTGGGAGAATAAAATAATAAAAAAATAGAAGGCCTTCCCAATTGCCAAGCGAAGAGGAAGTGACATAACTTTTCATCTTCCAACATTATTTCTCATGGATGGAAAGGCATAAGTGGAGGTGTTCTTGCTAATTGCAGAGACCATAAAAGGACCAAACATGACCACAAGGAGTCAACAAGGATCCAAGATGATCGAAAAAGGATTGGATAGGGCCAATAAGGAGTCGGTAAGGGATCGACAAGGACTGGTAAGGGGTCAATACAAGACCGATAAAATATTGGTAGGGGAGTCAACAATGATTAGGGATGACCATCCAGGGTTGGCAAGGGCCATCAATGGAAGTTTGAGGCATATATTTTTAAACAAATAAATACAAATAGTGTTTTGTTTCATTTACTAGTTTTTGTGTGTGTTTGTGTGGATATGTTTGGGTTGCTATAATATGTGGTCTTTCATAAGACCCCCTCCTCCAGTCTGCATCACTAGCACACCACATAAAGAAACCTTGCCATGAGAAAATAAAAACATTAAGACACAAGGGTACCAAAACCATGAGATTTCTATAACATCATTAGATGCCAAAATTTATATACGAGGGATGTGGATCAAGTATGAGCTTCTAGTTAATTAGAAATGGGTAGGAAAATCTACTCTAAATTTGGTTAGTTTGTTAGCAAAAAAATTACCTTTACAATGAATAAGGACTAATTCACCAATTTTAACCATCTAAAATTCTTCCACTGGGGAACAAGCCTCAAACGATTCATTGATTCCTTGAATGCATTCACTATGACCTATGAGTCACCTTCCATAATAAGATCATCAAAGCCTCCTTCTTTAGCTATTTGGATCCCTATAATAAGACTAAGTGCCTTAGCATAATTCCATGTAAACAAGGAGTTTTTATATCCCATTATGGGGGACTTCATATAAAATTAATAAATTGTCTAAACAATTTGCTAGGACTCTCTTACTATAGAAGAATTGATTTTGACAAAGAGGAAAAATATTTATCATATTTTCCAAGAAGAAAAACAAAATATATATTCATAATAGACTGACAAAGTGATAATTACTTCAATATTTTGTATCACTAGAAGAGCCAAAGGATCAATGGGTGAGGTCTAATTATAATTACTATTATTTTTCAATTGGGTATGGTTGTTACCATTCACAGAGCTAGATAATTAAATTTTCATAGATATATCTTGATCAATGTTTGTATATTAGATCAACCAAGTTTTTTTTTTGTTACATAGGAGAGTTGGTCACAACCACACTATTTTTAGTAACTGACAAGCACAGAGTTCAAACCATAGGGGTTTCTCCCACCAAACCTATTTCACTTTGTTATTGTTGACCTAGTGTGAAGGGGACCATCAATCGCTCAGAATTTGTACTATCATCACTGGTTTTGTGCTCACTCAAAGGATTTAGATTAGACTACTACCTTTGCAAACAAGCTACCCTCGAGGTTTGAACTTGGGTGTCTTCTTGTAAGTACCTAGCCAGAAAAGCACTTACCAATCCACCTAGTCCTCAAGGGAAAAAGAGTTTATGGTAAACTAGTGTGATCTGAACCGGAGTTGCATGGATTCGCACCATACAAATCACGTACCTCAATTGGTCGTCTCACACCAGATGAACCCTTAGATCAACCAAGTTATCCTTGCAAATCCTGTGATGTGATTACTGAAGAACACAAGCTTATACTAAGAGGGGGGTGAACAGTATAAGATCACTTTTTACTTTTCTTTCTAAATCAATATATGCAATGTATAGATAGCAATATCAACAACAATAATCAAAGCAATGTACAAGACACCACACACAATAGAGACACCACAATTTACGTGGTTCACCCAATGCGGGCTACTCCACGGATAAAATATTTCATTAAAATTTTCTCGATCAATATCTTGGGAATCCTTTCCCTATTACAATGTTTATGGACCTCTATCTAAAGGAGACAAAAATCCCCTAAATCAAGTTTGTGGATCTCTATCCACAGGAGAACTCCTCCTCTACTCTAGTTGGTGATCCTCTAGAAGACAACTACCTCCACTGCACTGGCTTGTGGATCTCTCTCCACTGAAGACTCTTGTCCCCACTTAGAAGACCTGTCTTCACTACCCTGGCTAATGGATCTCTATCCATGGGAGAATACCATCCTCTCTGCTCTGTCACCTCCAAAGCTCTGTCTCAAATCTGCACTAAACACAGTCCTTCGATCTAGCACAAATCTGCTCAATCTCTATCTTTGGTCTGGTACAAACCTGTCCTCAAATCTACACCAAACTTTGCTCTCAAATTTGTACTAAACACAGTCCTTCAATTTAGCACAAATTTATCCTCAATATATATCTTTGATCTGGAACAAATCTATCCTCAAATCTGCACCAAACTCTGATCTCAAATCTGCACTAAACACAGTCCTTCGGTCTAGCACAAATCTATCCTTGATCTCTATCTTCAAGCCTTAACTCAAGGCTTGAATCAACTCTACTGGATCTGCCCCAAACCTTAACTCAAGGTTTTGAACAAATCAATCAACTCTACTCTCAAGTCTTCTCAAAGACTTGTCTCAAATCTGCCTTGCAAGCTTCCACAAAAGCTCACACTAATCTGTCCACAAGTCCTCTCTAGAACTTGCTCAAATCTGCTCAACAAGTCCACTCAGAACTTGTCCAAATCTGCTCAACAAGTTCACATAGAACTTGTCCAATCTACTCAACAAGTTCACAGAACTTGTCCAAATCTTCTCAACAAGTTCACACAAAAATTGTCCAATCTGCTCAATAAGTTCACACAAAACTTGTCCAAATCTGCTCAACAAGTCCACACAAAACTTGTCCAATATCATAGAAACATAAATATAATTGTTAGAGACTCAATATGTTCTATACTAATCACAATGCTCAATTACTTTCCATCACTCTCTTAGAAACATAAGGAGAATTGTTAGAGACACAATATGCTTCAATTTCAGCTCAATGCTCAATCACTTTCACAACTCAATTCAGAATATAGAATAGTTTGTTTTATGGAACTTGAACAATCACTTCACACATCCACTTGACTAGGCTCAACCAACTCTACCCAACCAATCACTCAATGAAACACTCCTTTCTCACAAACCCTAGTCCAGGCATGTAAACACCAACTCAAAATGTTTCCAACAATGCTTAGCAATAAATATCACATGACAATGATACTCATGATCTTTTCAAACCCTAGTTCAAGTTCTTTGCTCAACAACTCACTTCAACAACAATGTTTATAGCAATGATAATCAAACCCTAGTTCAAGTTCTTTGCTCAACCAATCACTTCAAAAACAATGCTTATAAAGCAATCTTCACATAGCAATGATACTCAAACCCTAATTCAAGTTCATACAACCAATGGTTTCAACAACAATGCTTATCAAACAAGGTTTAGCAACAATTATTTATTTCAAAAAACCTTGAAGCATTCACTCAACACACTCAATAAGGAAACCCTAATCAAGTCTTTTTCACTCCAAAATTATTTTTCAAAAAACCAACCAATCAAATTAACTATGGAAGAATCTGCTCATACCTTTTTCTTGATGATAAGGAGTAGACCTCATAAATCTGCCACAACCATAAAACACTTCTTTGCCAAACTCAAGAAGGTTAGAATACAAAAATATTATTCCAATATTTTCTTAAAGATATTTCTTGGACCAAAATATAATCAATGCCTTATTTTTTCCCTTTTTCAATTATACCCAACAAATCATACATAACAAAATACTAGGAAACACCTTATCAACTCCAATCTTAGAATAGTGACCAACACCCTAATAAATCAACCACTCTTAAAATAATATCCACCACCATAGGATATTAACCACTTTTTATCAAGCAAAAGAAAAACAAAAAAAAAGCAAAGATCAAGAATAATCTCTAAGAAAATCATTAGGAGAAAATAATATCTTTTTCCTATTTAAAAAGTAAGAAATGTAGTATTCACAAATTCATTTGACTTGATATTTTGCAATATAAAAGAATAGTCAATCCAATAATACATATTACATAGATAATTTTGAATATTAATAAATTGTTGGACACAAATTATTTTTTCCATCGAGCTTAAATTTGGAGGAAAGGACAAAATCCTCAAGATTTGGATAATTTTGTTCTTATCCCCTCTCTCCCTTCCCTCCCACCCCAAAGTAACAAATAGATTAAAAAAATCAATTATTGGGTTCAATCTCTATTTGTATTATACCATTGTAGGTTACATATTATTATCCATGATATAATTTAGGATTCCAAAAATATCATACCAATAATGGAGTCTAGTCACAAGATATAGTTAAAAAATTCATGTAATAAAAATAATCCATGTTAATTGAAACCATGCAATTAAATAATTTATTTATTAATATCATATATACATCGAGTTGTAATTAGAAGCCATTCTATCAATTTATTTATTTATTTTAAAAAATATAGATGATAAAATAATCACATTCTAAAAATAGAACTGATTAAAATATTGTTCATGCATCAGATCTAGGTCTTGTGCATTCATAGGAGCTAAAATCTGCAAAGTTTTTTGTTCTCCACAGTTATTTAGTTTATCAATTTAGGGTTTAAATTTGATCATTTTGTTTTAGTTTCACGATTATCTATGTAAGCCCCAGATCCTATTTTAGATTCTGGGTGGATTCTCAGGTTGACATCTTAGGGTGTGCTTCCATACCACCTGCCTTTTTTGTGATCAATGTAACTAATATTCTTTTTAGTAATACAAGGAACTTTTCAACAAAAAAATATTGTTCATGCATAACATATAATATAAATCATGATGGCCATCACATGCTAATTGTAGACACCCAAATTTTATTGCAACATCAAGATCTCCAAACTTGCCAACATCTTCATCAATCAACCAATCAAGCATCAAAACCAAATCAACTGTCTCTAAGCTCAAATCAAGAGCATTTATTGCTCCAAAACCAAAAGTGTTAGGACTAAAGCGATAGCACTAGCAATGCTTATGCTCCCTAGTAATGCTTTTGTGCAACTTGAATTTTTATCATTTCTCGTCTAAATTGATAGGCAATGGTCATCTTGGCAAATGTGTTATGGCATTAGCACTACCAATGCTATCGCCTCTAGTGCTACTGATTTTCAAACACCAAAAAGAGAAATATTGATAGCTAGTACCTTCCAAGACATCCACCAAAAATGGATCTAATCACATTAGTCTAATTTGTAGCTCTAATAGAAATCCAAAGCCCAAAATTTTCTATTTTCTATCTTCCATCAATTAATTGCATCTTGAGCCCATTTCAAAATATTGTCTTAACCAATCCTATCAACTTCAATTCAATCATCCCCTAAGGAGCCATGGATTTCTATAAACCAACACTTGGGGAGGTCAATCGTTGGCCTTTTAAAAGTAACAAAACTCTATCAAAATTCATGGCAATCAATCTTCAAGCATGACAAAATTTTATCAAATTTATGTCATGATATTTTGAAGGCAACTAGCTCACAAGCTCTCAAGCCCTCAAGCTCTCAATTTCACAAGTTTATAAGCTCTCAAGCATCTCAAGTCCTCAAGCTCTCAAGCATCTCAAGCTCACAAGTTGTCAATCCCTCAAGCTCTCAAGCATCTCAAGCTCTTAAGCAACAAGCAAGCTCATCAACTTCATCAACATACAAGTGGACATCAACTGAGGCAACTGAAGCTACAAGCTTACCTAGGTTGTGCTCTCTCCCCTTACCTTTTATCACTCATTATCATTTTGTAGCTTTGTGTTCTTTAATCATTACATATATATCAATCTTGTTCATTCAAATAATTTATCTATTTGTCATTTAGATTTTCTTATACCCTTAGGTTACATTTTTATAAGCAAGCATATTATTTTACTACACCTATTCAAGCCCATACACCCCCTTGGTCGGGACCCTCGTTGCATCCTTTGTCAAAATCATAAAATCTCACACCTAAGCATCATTTTTTATATCTTAGGTGAAAGCATTGCCAAATTATAAGTTTGATGGTGTTATCACTTTCTATTTTTGACATAGCAAAAATAGAGACATAGTCATAGCAAGCAAAAGCACTAGTTGTGATATCACTCACATAGTGGTACTTTTGCCACCAAGCACACAATCCTTATTTTTGTCAATCTATAGTTTATCATCCAATCTCTAAATAGGGATCTAATGTTGGTCAACGAATCCATATACTCTCCTCTATCTTAGCAAGACCCCTTTGCTACTAATCCATCATTTTTTGTTTATTTTACAGCTGAATAAAATTACCATTAAGAAATAGTAGCATCGATAACACTTCTATAGGACTAGCAACTCTTTTGCCAACAACACTTTTGTAGGTTGTAGCACTTTTGTAGAGTTGTAGCAGTTTTTCCTCTGAGGCAAAAGATCAAAATTTTCAATCCAAATATTTTGTTTCTTGCGTTTAGGTCATATAACTACTTGTTGTCTATATTAGGTCTATTTCTATTTATCCATTAAAGGTAAAAGGGAAAGAAAGAAACTAGTTACCATTAATCGTTAAGGGACCATCTTTAATCTTGTATATCATTTCAAGTAAAATTGTATGTAGTTGCATTAGGCTTGCTTTCTACATAATCATCTTGAACCCTTGCTCTTAAAAAGAAAAATCATATTTCCTTGATCATCAAAATCAAAAGTATTTTAGTTCATTAGGGCTTGCTTGTTTTATTGATTGATGTATTCATAGCTAGCATAGGACTAGATTAAGATTAAATGTATGTGTTCTCTAACTAATCCATTTAACCCTAGACTTAAGCTCATAAACTAGCCCTATCCTTTAGGTGAGGAAAGAGTGGAAAGCATCACGACAGATCCCCTAAGAGGCCCTTTGCAATTTTCCATTCTCCTTTTTCAAAATAATATTACTTTCTTGCTTTGTTTATTGGTAGTTAAGTTTCCTAATTTAAGAAAGGTTATAAATCAAACTCACATATCTAGATTTTTTTATAAATATATTTATATAAACATGAATAAATTTGAACGTTCATATACATTCCTAGTATCAATTTAAATTTTATCTATATTAGTATCTAATGTCTAGGATTACGGTGCAAATTTGGAAGTTCTACAATAAATATGAAATATATGCATGTTTGGTCTATTCCTTTACCATGTTGCAACAACCAACTAGGGGAAGGGGCTTGGTCCACCTTCCAACCAACAAGCTCCACACTCTCACACACCCATGGCATTGACATTCCAATTGAAGAAAGACATTTAATTATTCCTACTCACACAAAAGATACATGTTTGCATATCTATTCATGCAAGTTACAAACTATCAAGTCATACAAAGCAATGGTTAAACAATGGATTCATGCACATGTTACAAAATAACAACACTAGCAACAAGGTTATTCAATGAGATCACTAATGCACTGTAATAACTAATATACTCATTATTAAAATCTTATCATTTTTAAATTAAAAATTAAGATCATAAATTTTCAAGTATATGAGACAAAAACGTATCTCATTCTACTCCTTTCCTCCAATTGCTCTTCATGTTGCCACCTTAAACAATCAAGATTTCCCCTTTGTGTTGGTACCAAAATCTACAAAATCTCCCAAATGCATAAACTATTGAGTAATCCCCCTCCTCATAAACAACTACCCTTCCTCATTATTCAACCATTGATCATGGTGAGATTTGCACCTCTTCACCTTCCATATAATCTCCTTGTGAGGGAGAGTTTCCCACCTCCTCTCATTCGTGCAACTCATTTCTAGGGAGAGTTTCACACATCCTCTTCTTCATGCCACTCTAATTCTCATATTTTCATCAACCTATTTCATTCTTACTCTAATTAACTCCTCTTTCTACTTCCTACCATCTTAGGATCACTTCTTTTCTTAAAAGGTAAATTTGTATTCTTATGTATTAATTTATTACTCTTTCATGTTCAATATTGTTAATTTATTTTACCCCTTAGGATTCACATCAAAAGGTATTAACAATTAAATCATAAGACTCATCATCCTATACATTTCCATATTTACAAGGCACATCACACAAGGCACCTGATTAATATCAATTCATTGCATATAATAATTCATAGTCTTGTTCAATAAGGATAGGACCACATGACACAAGTAGGCTAGTAAATTCTAGGTCAAGCATGGGTATAGGTACCTCCCCTAAGGTTGGTCTTTGACCTTGGGGTTATGTTTGACATCTTATATATATATATATATATATATATATATATATATATATTATAAATAAAAAAATAAAAAATATATACATATATATGTATATACATATATATATATACATATATATATATATATATATATATATATATATATATATATATATATATATATATATAATTATATATATTTATATATATCAATTGTTAAACCAAATGCTAAATCATATGATCTTGTTGACCATTTAAAAGCAATAAAATTTCTACTTTATCCCATAAACAAAAAATCTAGCATGCTATGAAACTTTATAAATTAAAATTAAATAACATTCCTATAATAACTAAATAATTGTTCATTATATATTTGCATAAACAACATCCACATTAATACATCATCAATTAATTATCAATAACAATACATACTCATACTATAAGTTCAACTACTATCTAACTACACTATTAAAATAGGTTTAACCAATAAATTATGGATTAAAGTCTAATCAAGTGGGGGAGAGAGTGGACATTACATCCTCTTCACCTTTGTTTGAACTTCCTCCTAGAAGTTGTGGGTATTTTTTGCACCTACCCATGCTTGATTGCTAGTAGCTATATATTAGGTTTACCTTTTTGCAAATAAAACCAGAGATCATCAACAAATTTTGTTTACAAGCCTAGAAGCATTGCCAAAAATGGAGTTGAGCCAAAAAGTGATAAGAAGGAAGCCCCTTGAACTTGTTGTATTATCTATACCGATCAAAGCCTAGAACAAATATGAAGGATCAGGTTGCTGCAACTATGAGTTCCTGAACATCCATCCTAGTGTCGGAAGAGCATAAAAGGATTGAAATGGCCAAGTTTGAGGATTATCGAAACAATTGCACTTGGTAAGAGCCCGACAGGGTCCCAAAAGCTTAACCTTCACCAAGATAGGAAAGCGGCCCAATATAATAGAGCCTAGAACAATTAGGCTCTACTAGAGCTTGGTAGCATCATAAGGACCCGACCAAGAAAATGGTAAAGTTCCAAGAGCACTGGAACATTCATGCTCGATCGAAGCTCGATGGGATCCCAATGTTTTGATCCAAAACCCAAAAGCTGAAAAAGGGAGAATAATGCAAAAGAAACAAATCTTGGAGGATACCGGAAGATCCATACCCAACCAAAACCTAGAAAACACTCAAAGACCCAGTGCATGTAGTGACAGAGAGAAGGCTCTGGAAGAATTATACATGGAAAGACCCAGCTATATTTTGAGGACCTGGCTAAGGACCTGACATGATAGAAGATATATTCAATCCAAGAGTAAAGTCACCAGGATATCGATACATGGTTGAAATTCATTTGAGCAATCAAGAGGTATTCCATAGGTGCGCACACAATCCGACAATCGCTTCCCAACAAGATAAGGTCTCTTTTACCCATGATGTTTGTTGGGCATGATTTTGTATCAAGAGATATCAATGGTAAAATCCATCACATGGACTATAGGGTGACTGAGCAGAGATGGTTAGCAAAAATCAAGGGACCAGATGTAGCCAGCAAGCTAGGCATGACTCAAGAAAATGCAGATCTTGATTAAGTCAACAAGCCACATTCTAGTAGTTGGAGTAGCCATACTTTCAAGCAGCCCTACAAGCTGGTAGAATCTTTGACATAGCAGAAATCCACTTAGAAAGCAATCATGACTTGGCAGGGCTAGCTCATATATATTATAAGATGGCTATAAATACAAGGATGTAAAATGAAAATTGGTCGGCTCTTAGGCATTTACAATTCATATGTAAAAGAATATTGCATCTTAATACAAAGTGATTGTTGTCTGGCCTCTGGTTCGATTTATTTGCAGAACATGTATGTATTGATGATCGCTTCTTTCTAATTTAAGCATGTTGAATGTTTATGGTGTTTTATTCTAAATCCTAGATTTACATTGTACTATTTCACCTATCTAGAATTTGTGGTCTGATAAGATACAGTAGATTAAAATTAAATGTTTTGTAATTGGTTGCAAAACTGGTTGGTCTATTAGGTAGTTCGTTGTTTAGTTACATAATCCTTGGTTTTACATTTGTCTTGATGTTGCTTAATCTACACCATTGTAAGTTCTGGCTTTAGCTTCCTTTATTTCTTTTAGCACCCTTTTCCCCGTATTTAGGCATAGTTATTCAGGACTTCAAGGAACCGACCTCCTTCAAAGATTGACCATTGCAGTTGTCACAAGCTCCCCGATCATTCAATGTTGGTCAAGGTTTGTGGGCACACAAACCTTTCCATTAGATAGATTCTTCGACCAATAGTTTTTTGCATGCCTAGTGGGACCGAAAGGTCCTTTATTTGGATAATATAAGGATTGGTGATATCCTTTATTATCAGATCTCATCAAAATCACCTAGCGATTCCGCTCAAATCTAAAAATTTGCATCATATGACCAGTTGCCTTTTAGATCTAAATAGAACTTGGTGATGCTCTATTTTGGTCGATAATCTCAATCACCTGATGAATCCCCTATAGATTGAACCTGACTATTATGATCAGTTGCCTTTGAAGTACGTAAAATAAGGTGACTCTATCAAAAATCAATCAAGGTTCATGGTTGGTTTCCCTTCTGCATCGTTCTTAAAGATCTATCTCCTGGAGGACTCAAGGTTTGATGAGCAGCCTTGACCTCACTAGTAGAGAAGTTATGCTCATTGGATGATTTCAAGGACCCAAGTTCTACAATGGCCCAGTGCGAGTGTCCCTATTGGAATTACACTGGCCCTTTGAATGTTCAAAATCTTCATGATATTCCCATAATCGTCTTGAAGTTCTTGCCAATATTTGATAGTATAGATAATACTACATTGGAACATTGCCAAGATATTGCTTACATGGCAATGATTTATAATGCCATGCATGAAGATGTAGTGCTTAGACTCCTTGTTATCTCTCTTAAGGGAAAAGCCTTGCTATGGTACAAATCCTTGGTGTATGGGAGTATTTGTACATGGGCCGATCTAGCAGAAGCACTTATCAACACATTTGATGATTCAGGGAACCCCTGCTTGATGCTCAATCAATTTTCACTCATCAGACGTGATCCTCAAGAAAATATCATTGACTTCAACATCCATTTCAAGAGAACTTGGAATAGGATCCCTTACAAATTTTGGCCTTCTCCTCCTCAGGCCTACTTATACTACATCTAGGCTTTTCATCATGATATAAGTCTTTTGATTCAACAATCCAGAGAAAAGAGGTTTCTAAAAATTTACAAGGAGGTTGTACGAGTTGTTAATCTAGGTGGGAAAATTACCCCTCAAGAATATCCCTTCTTCGTGGCAAGCCTAGTCACAACCACTCCCTGAAGCATCTACGTAAAGCTTTGCCCAATAAATATAGAATGCTTTCCCCATCGATTCCTATAAAAACAAATCTCTAGCAGAATGGGAGATGGTAGGAACTTGAACACTTGCAGAGCAAGATAAAGGTCAGATAGGCTTTACTCATGAGAAAAATACCAACACATTAGTTTCTCCTCAGCTGGCATAGAACATGAATTACTAGGGACTAGCACCTTCCCAGTTCTCCTTGTTATTAGATTCCCATGAAAGCTGACAAAGGTTGATTAGAAGCAAGAGGTCATTATTCTTAGTTGGTAGTCCTAGGCAAGAAGAGGGAGGGTCGACACTCTTTAATGACATACTCAAGAGACCTCCTCTTTAGTCGATTGAGTTCTAGGATCATTTTAGCTCTGATGAAGAACAATCAACATGGACATCCCAACCCGTGTCATGTGACACGTTCTCTGCCACAACACACTTTGGAGAGCCAACTATCACTTTTCAAACCCCATGGCAATTAATGTATGACAATCATAATGGTTGGATAGTAACTCAGATCATGATGGGAATAAATCAAGACATGACATGGACCTCAAACATGATGAAATGAATTGGGAGGCAACTCTGGAATCCTTACCCAATCGATTCAAACACCAAAGATAATCATATGGATGTATGCCATTTATTGATTGAAATATGAGTCTCAGAGTGCAATTGCAGCTAAGTGATCCTGTGGTGAATGACGATGAGCAAAAAAATCCTTTTTGGATTGCATCAAGAAAAATGTCCATGACAAGATGGGCAAATGTCATTGGCATTTTTCCCATTCTTGAAATCATGATGGGGCTTCAAAGAGTGTGTACATTGGGATGCAATTTGTGGGGGTGTCCCATGGAGTGGGTAAAATTCTCTTTGCTTTCTCCTAAGTTAACCATACAATTGCCTTCCCTTTTGTGTTTTTAATTT
>JAQPPZ010004943.1:0-277925 GCA_028583015.1 Wollemia nobilis
AATGTTGGCTGGCAGCGGTATCCTCTACTCCTCTGGAACCACATGGTAGTACAACCCATGGTAGAATGCGGTCTATGCAATAGCTCATGCCAGCTCCAGAATGCTCACCCCTCCGCTTCGAGCCCTGAGTTGTGTCACCTCATCTTGAAGAGTCTGCACCTGAGCTCGTAGGCGGGCATTCTCCACCCAAAGAGCCACCATCTCACTGCTCTCCCCCACCTCGACACCCTTGCCCTTATTGGGTGATGGTGGCCTATCCCTCTGCTGAGAAGGGAGTCTCTCCCTCCTCTTTGGTTGTTGTTGTCTCTCCAGAGCCTATGGTACTCTTTGATGTCTCTCCTAAGGAGGCCATCGTTAATCCCTCCCTCCATGACCCCTCATTGCATCGATGGCAGCCTAGCACCACCTCTCCATCCATTACACTATAGCATGCGTCGGACCTTATACCCTCATCATCTTAGGAGGGCGGGTGCTTGCATACCAGGCATCATACCCATTTGCTACCCCTACATTGTCCCCATCCACTAGATGAATGGGGTCATCATCAATGTCCTGAATCCAAAACCATTGCATGTCTAGAGCCCCGCTCAATGTAGTATTATCCTAAACAGTCTGAGAGTACTCATAATCCCTAAGAGAATGGACCCCCTACTGTAGACAAAACTGCCTCAAAACTTGGTCATAGTGGTGGAGCTCTACCTCTCCCCATTTTGTCCTCAACCAGATGACTCACCTGATGTGAGCTAACTCTTGTTCATCCTCTGCCCACCTTGGATGCTCTCTCCATGGTATCCAAGTGATTTTATCTAGGGTGAGGTCATCTAGCAACCTCTAGGACATCGATAGATCAATCTACCACTATGATCCTCTCTAGAGCCACCAATAGAAAACTTGGTGTCTCTCCCGATCAACTTCTATCAGTGGAAACCCTATTGGCCTCCGCAACACAATGTGCTCCCAACACCAAACCCGTAGCAGCGATGTCAGCACTAGATATCGACCTCCTTTGTATATGACCCCATATATGATCCTATACAAGTGGTATAATACAAAGCTACCCCAAGCAAACCTGTACCTGTGGTCTCTCATGTTACAAACCACATTTGAGAGCAGCCACGATAACCTGCATCCACTCTGGTGGCATAGAAGAAGACCACCTACCACCCCTACCAAAACTCGGGTCAATCGAGACACCCCAGGCATCTACCTCAAAGCCTCGATGTTCACTCTAACCTTCTCCAGGGTGAATCTTGGGTCACTACACAATCTCATCATGGCATGGCCCTGATTGGCTGAAGGAGTCATGAACCGCCCATGTATGGGGATCCTCAAGATCCTCCATACATCCTCTAGAGTGGGATTCATCTCCCTTGTCGAGCCGAAAGCAGGACAACCTCGAATACCATCTCTCCTAGGTCGCGTAGCCCCATGTCTGTAGAAATTTGTGGCATCTTTTCCACATGTCATAGTCCAACCTTTTCTATTCTATCTTGCTCAGCCTGATCGAGCATGGTTAAGTCATCCCTAAGACCCCCGTATTTCCACTCTCAACTCTTTAGCAATCCCCTCTACAAAATAAACAATAAAACAACAAAAATCATTAGTACCTAATCATTAAAATCAATTAAAATCAATTTCATCTCATAAAAAAATGATATCACCCATTATTGGATGATATCATACAAAATTTAGTTAAATTGTCCTTAATAGGATGAAATTGTCTCCAATTCTTCAATTTGGGGATCGTCCCTTATTGGATAGGATCGCCCCTATTTCTTCGATTTTGTCCTCGTACAAAATCGGCGATATAGGGACGATTTCGATAAAATTGGGATGATTTCATCCCGACATCATCAACGACCTAAAAATGGCTGTGATGCCCAAAAAAAATTAAAATTCAACTAAAAAGTTAAACAAATCAAGCTAAAAACATAGTACACTAGGTTCAAATCCTTACCCGCAACCCATGTCGGACCTCTGTCGATCTGTGTGTTGTTTCCACCATTTTGCCTGAAGAGCTCTGAAATAGTGAAAGTGAACAGTAAAAATGAATTAGGGTTTTACCCTATTTTTCCTATTTTTATTTAAAAAACAACTTTTTTTATTTTTTTATTTTTCTGCGTGCTTTTACGTCAAATGTTCGATTTGGGTAAAAACTCGGAGGGGGCACCATAGCAAACAATTATACGATTTGACCTAGAATCATCATCTAAAAAATGGAATAAATTTTTGCTTTCTCGTAAAGCATGGAGAACTCGTCTTTAACGTATTTTCTTCAAAAAATTCGCTAAAGAGGGGGCAAAATGTAGCACCCTAAAATTGGTGTAGTTAAACCATCAGTAAAAGATAAAAAAAATTAATTTTAACCCCGAAACCGCCCGTTAACCGCTCACCCCATTTTTCATGCCATTTTTAGAAGTTATTTTGATCGTTGGATGATATCATCGTAGATCTAATGATATCGTCCCAAGTCGGATGAATTCATCTAGAACAGAACGTCCAGACGATTTAACCCCAAAATCAAATTTTCATAATTAGCTTTTGTTTCAACAACCTCTCCAACTCGGGCAAAAGCATTTATGCATGGTTGGAGATTCCTACATTGGAGATCTCCTAGATTGGGATGATCCCCAACCTCTTAACCTCCCCCTAATCCTATATAAACTTGGGATTTTTCTAGTTTATCCCCCTGGCTAATCATTCCTCTACAAATTTAGTTTTTGCTATGTTAGAACATCCTATCCCCCATCATTTGCATTTGTGTTTTAAATTTTTATCGCAGGATCTCATTGTGTTTCATCCGAAGGAAGCTCGGATCATCGCAAGCGATTCAACCATAATTTTGGATGATCATGTCAAGATCGGCGATGAGCTCGTACGATTGTAGATTATTTTTACTGTAGTTCAAATTGGGGGCAATCAGAGCCCTAAGTTTGCATTCTCTCTCTTTTTCTTATTCAATTGTGCATTAGATTAATTCACTTTTTTTCTGCATCTTGGAGTTCACCTCATTTAGCATATTTTCATGATAAAATTCAAAATAAATTATTAAAACATTTTATCCCATTTGATTTGATATCTATGTTTATCATTTAAGCATTTAAATTCTTATTTCTATCATTTTGTATCATTCTTGCAATTGTATTTTTGGTTTTTGTTGTCTGTTTTCATGATTGCAGGTTTCTGAAAAATTTATCTGACAAATTTGTTAGGTAACTGATGATCTTGGCTAATCTCAGATGATCTCCTATGATCTGAATGATTCTATACAATTACAGATGATCCTGTCATATCCGAGACGATCTGGACTCCTACAAGATTCATAATATTCATCAGACATCAGAAATCAGGTGCACTCTTCTCCATTTTAGATATTTTCTGTATTTAGGATTCATTTATGTTTGTTGTCTTCATATAAACCAAAAATTTCATATAGAATAGCTTAGATTCATTTTGGCCAACCTAGGAATATGAATGATTGAACATAAAATGAACACATCAAACCCATTATCAAAATAGACGTAGAAACTACCACTCAAAGTTTCCTGGTGAACCCCACCATCCATCAAAAATTTACCCTTATACCCCTCCCCCAAGAGGCACGACCTTCAAAGGGCCTCTCTATCCGAGGTATTGTCCCATCCTTCTCGCATCCCCCTTCTAGGCATGAACCATTTAGCCTGAAGGTAAGGGTACAAAAAATTTGGGCGATACAGAAAGTGACATCATGAAGGACTCCTTAGCGTAGTTGGTAGCACACAAAATTTGCACAAGGTAGGTTTGTTGTTCGAATCCCGCCAGGGGCAAAGTATTTTGTTGAGAAAAGCAATTTGGGTTTTCATATTTGAAGTGCAGGACAAGTTGGGTGTTTGGGATTAAAATACCAACATGGGATAGCACCCACGTGATAAGCGCTTCACAACACTAAGCGAGAGGAATGAAGTTCAACTCCCCTGAAGGTGTGAAGGCGCATTAATTTTGGCAAGGTATTTTGGTAAAGACGATTTCGAAGGTTACAAATGCAGCGAATTTCATATAAAAGTATTTATCTCCAGCACATGGTAATATTTGTTATTACTAAAGTTTTGGTGCATTAAAATTATTTTTGTGATAACTAGGGAGTCATAAGGAGTTTAAGGAAATAAATGCTTGTTGTATGTGTTAATGTGCTTAGGGAGTTATAAGGTGTAGAATTAAATATTTGTTATTGTTGTGTGTGATTAGGGAGATATAAGGTGTGGAAATAAATATTTTTAATTGTTGTATGTAGAGTTATAAGGTGTGGAATTGAAAATAAAAGCATAGGTGCTTGTTGTATGTGTTAATGAAATTAGGGAGTCATAAGGTTGAAAAGTGTTGAACTTGTTGTATGTCCTAGTGCATGATTTAATTATGAAATTAAACTAGGAACTTGAGACCTAGTTAATTTCTACCTTGAGTTAGAAGACATGCACATGAGTTAGGGTTTGAAGTTGAAGACAAATTGCTTGATTATGTGCCTTGGCTATTGAGAGGAAGTGGATGGATTAGAAAATCAATTTTATGGATCAAATTGATGCTTGAGTTCCATGATTGCTTTAGTGGAGTTAATTGAGAGTATTGCCATTATTGAGGAGGTTTTTGCTATTGCTTTGAGGATATTATTTTTGGTTACTTGTTAAGTCCATTACCACTATTTGAGACCATTGAGGAGATCATTTGCTAGTCACTTGTGGATACATTTGTCTTTCATTTTGAGGAGATCATTGTTGGCTATTTGAGAGCTCTTTGCTTGAGGGAGTTGTGCTTGTTTCTTGAGAGCTTATTGACATTGCATGAGGAATATATTATTGAGAACCTATTACTATCACTTGTGGAGATTGTCCTTGGTTGGTTGAAGTCCTCATTGTTATTACTTGAAGAGGTTTCCATTTGAGAGTACCTTGTTGAGCATTGTTGTCATCCATTTGAGAGTACCTTGTTGAGCATTGTTGTCATCCATTTGAGAGTACATTGTTGAGCATTGTTGTCATCCATTTGAGAGTACATTTTTGAGCATTGTTGTCATCCATTTGAGAGTACATTGTTGAGCATTGTTGTCATCCATTTGAGAGATTATTTGTCATACATTTTTGAGATCATTGTGGATCATTGTTGTCATCCATTGAAGAGTACATTGCCATTCATTGTTGAGCACATTGTTGAGTATTGTCATCATTTATTTGTTATCCATTATTGAGTTCATAATTGAGCCTTGCCTTCATTGATTTGCGGTTGAGATTTGAGTTCTACTTGAGAGTCATTGGTTGAGCCTTTGGGATAGAATTTTTGGATAGATTTGAGATAGATTTTGTGCATGATTGGTTGAGCCTTTCGGGAGGCTTTTGGGATAAATTTCTAGATATATTTGAGATATATTTTGTGCATGATTGGTTGAGCTTGTGGAAGGCTTTTGGGATAAAATTTTTGGATAGATTTGGGACAACATTTGAGTAGGATTGTTTGATCCTTTTGTGAAGTCTTTGAGGACAGATTTGGGATAGCATTTGAGCAGGATTTTTTGAGCCTTATGAGAAGGCTTTGAGGTAGAGTTGATAGTTGTGAATGAGATAGGATAAAAATAGAAAATACATCAACACCTATTACCTAGCTAAGCAGATCAGTGGATAGCCTAACTGGACAGATCAATGGATAGCCTAGCTAAGTAGATCAGTGGATAGCCTAGTTGAGTAGATCAGTGGAGAGCCTTGTTGAGCATATCAATGGATATCCTAGATAAGAATATTAATGTATAGCCTAGCTGAGTAGACCAGTGGATAGACTAGCTGAGGAGATCAGTGGAGAGCCTAGTTGAGCAGATCAATGGAGCTCACTTGAGTAGATCAGGACAACCTAGCTTTGAGCAGATCAAAGTAATCATTTATATTGGGATAAGGATCCCTATTTATTTGTAAATATTATAAGGATATTATCTTATGGACTACCCCACATTGGGGGAACCACGTTGAAATATTGTGTCTCAATTACGTGTGGTGATTTGTGCACTTTCTTACTATTGCTATCTATGTTATTAATGCACACTGCTATATTTTGTTATTGGAATTGAGGACACTAATTTATATTGGTTTGGAAAGAAAGTAAAAAGTGGGCACTATACTATTCACCCCCACCTCTCAGTATAAGCTTGTGTCTTTAATTGGTATCAGAATAGGTTCCTTTGAAAAGACTATCAAGATTGAAGGAAGATTTTATTGGGTTACAGGATGGACATATGGTATATTGACAGTGGGTGCTCTAGTCATATGACTGGGTATATGAATAAATTCATTTCTCTATGAGAGAACAACAGTGGATTAGTGATATTTGGTAATAAAACTTCAGCTAAGATCAAAAGGAGAGGAACTTTAAGTTTAGATTATGGAAATACTACTACACCGGGTGTAATCTATGTTGAGGGTCTAAAACACAATCTACTAAGTGTAAGTAAGCTTTGTGATTGAGGGTACACAGTTACTTTTTCCCCTATAAGATGCAAAATTAGGAAAACAAAAACAATGAATCTTGTTGCAAATGCAGGAAGAACCAATAACAATCTCTACATGCTCAATGAAATAAAAAGAGAAAAATATCTTCTATCTCAAGAAGAAGAAAGTTGGTTATGGCATAAAAGGTTGTGTCATTTGAAATTTGAAAACATAGTAAGGATAAGCAAAAAATAGATTATCAGAGATCTACCAAAGATAAAGAGACCTTCAAATATACTTTGTGCACAGTGTCAGTATGGAAAGCAAACATGATCAAGTTTCAAGGCAAAATAATATTCCTCTTCCAAGGTTCTAAAATTGATTCATATTAATTTATGTGGTCCTATGAGAACCAAAATCTTGCAAGGTGAAAGCTACTTCATTTTGTTCATAGATGATTATTCTAGAATGACTTGGGTCATTTTTATGAAAGAGAAATCAGAGGCATTTGAGAATTTCAAAGTATTCAAAGAAATGGTAGAAAATGAAACAGGAAAGAAGATCAAGTGTTTATGATTAGATAGAGGAGGAGAATTCATCTCTACCAAGTTCATTGAGTTTTGTGCAGAACATGGAATCAAAAGTGAATACTCAGTAGCAAGGACTCCTCAGTAAAATGGAGTAGTAGAAAAAAGAATAGAACTCTTGAGAATATGGCCAGAGCAATGCTAAATGAATAAAGAATATCATATGGGTTTTGAAAGGAAGTAATCAATACAGCAGTCTATGTTATGAATAGACATCATGTTAGAATGAAGCATCATAAGACTCCATATGAGTTTTGGAAAGGAAGACCTCCCATGGTAAACTACTTCAAATTTTTTGGAAGTAAATGTTATATCAAAAGAGAGGATAAGGACTTGGGAAAGTTTGATCGTAGATGCGATGAAGGTATTTTTTTTGGATAATATAAAAAGAGTAAGGCCTACAAATGCTACAATAAAATAACACACACCATGGTGGAAAGTATAAATATCAGAGCTGATGAAAGAATAGTAATAAATGAGCCATATCAAGAAGATATTCTTGAAGAAGAAGAAAGTTGTCAAGAAGAAATGGGTGAAGATTCAGATGAAGAAGATTTGCAAAATATACCTTCCAAAACTTCATCAAGATATATTCAAAAAAATTATCTAGAGGACTTGATCATTGGCAGCCAAGATGTAAGATGGACAAGAAGAGGAATCATAGGCTCAATAGAACAAGAAAATGTTTCACTACTATCCAAGATAGAACCAAAGGATTTCATAGAAGCATAAAGTGATGAATGTTGGATTAAAGCAATGAACGAAGAACTAGATTAGATTAAAAAAATTAAGACTTGGGAACTAGTTCCACAACCAAAAGGAAAAAATGTAATTGGTACTAAATGGGTCTACAAGAACAAACTGAATGAAGATGGTCAAGTCATAAAAAACAAGGCAAGATTTGTGTGTAAAGGATATGCACAAGTAGAGGAAATTTATTTTGATGAGACCTTTGCACCAGTTGCAACATTGGAAGCTATACGGATGTTTCTAGCACTTTCAAGTTATAGGAATTTTAAGGTATATCAAAAGGATGTCAAATTTGCATTTCTCAATGGTAAATTAGAAGAAGAAGTTTACATTGAACAACCAGATGTGTTTGATCAAGAAGATAAGCCAGATTATGTATGCAAATTGAAAAAGGCTCTTTATGGCTTAAATCAGGCTCCCAAAGCATGGTATTCAATATTGGATAAATATCTTCGAGAGTAAGGTTTCAGAAAGGGAACAATTGATAGCAATATGCATATTAAAAATAAGGGAAATTATTTGATGATTGTGGAAGTTTATGTGGATGATATTATCTTTGGGGTTAGCAATGACAAAATGTGTCAAGAATTTGCAAGAAACATGACTAATGAGTTTGAGATATCCATGCTTGGTGAATTAACCTTTTTTCTCGATCTACAAATTTCACAATTAGAAGAAGGGATATTTCTTTCACAAACAAAGTATATAAAAGATATTTTGAAGAAATTCAAAATGGAATATAGTAAGCTAGTTAGTACTACAATGGTTACAAGGTGCAAGTTAAGCAAATATGATGAATATCCTGATGAAAATCAAACTCTATATAGATCTATGATTGGTAGCCTACTATATGTTACAGCTACAAGACCAGATATAATGTAGGCAGTTGGTTTAGTGGTAAGGTTTCAAGCAGCTCCAAAATAATCACATGTGATAGTAGTGAAAATAATACCTAGATATCTCAAAGTAACAGTGGAGTATGATCCATGGTATCCTAGAAGTAGTAAGTTCACTCTCACAACATATACAAATGCAGATTGTGCAGGAAGTATTGATGATAGAAAAATCACAAGCGGAGGAGCATTATTTCATGGTGATTGCCTAGTTTCCTAGCTAAGCAAGAAACAACTATTAGTATCACTTTCCACAATAGAGGCATAATATATTGTAGTGGCAACATTGTTGTTCATAGGTGTTATGTATGAAACAGACACTCAAATATTTTAGTATAGAACATGATCATCCCATTCCTATTTTGTGTGATAATACTAGTACTATAAGTATCTTGAAGAATCTAGTAATGCATACCAGAACAAAGCACATTCCAATCAAGTATCACTTTTTGAGAGAGTAGGTTATAGAGCAACAAGTAAGATTGGAATATGTTCCTACAAAAGATCAGATTGCAGATATATTTACAAAACCATTACCAAGAGAAACGTTTGAGCATTTGAGAGAACAGTTGGGAGTAAAAGTACTCCCATCCCAAAATTAATCACCTCAAGAGAGAAGGTGGTGGGGAGGCTAAGCTTAAGAGTCATATATTTTAGTCCCATAGTTGTCCCTTTTTCCATTGATGTCAAAGGGGGAGATATTTGAGTAAGGGGGAGAGCATTGAGTTAGGGGGAGCAACCTCCAAAGAGAGTATTGAGATAGGAGGAGCATCCTCCAAAGAGAACATTAAGATAGGGGGAGCAACCTCCATAGAGAGTATTGAGTCATGGGGAGAAGCTTTGATTCTCAGATATGGTTTCTTCAGTGATTGTGGTGATTTGCATTAGAGGTGTTGCCATCAATGACAAAGGGAGACATTGTTGGCAATTTGAGTTATTTTATGTTGTCATTGATGTCACATGGATCACATTGAGTTTTAGTGGAAAAAGCACTTCATAAATAATCATTTATGATATTTTGGAGAGCAAGGATATATACACGGATTTATGGCACAAGAGGCATATAATATTTAATTTTTTAAATATTATATTAATGGTTTTTATTAAAACCAATGGTAAAGGTTTTTATTAAAACCAATGGCAAGGGTTTTTATTAAAACCTAAGGAAATATTTTTTTATTAAAACCAACGGAAAGGGTTTTCATTAAAACCATTGGAAAGGATTTTCATTAAACCCACTATGTTAAGACTTCTCTAAATTATGATGGATAAAAATGTTTTCCAAAAAAACCTAGGTGCAAAAAGTTTCAAGGTGAAATTCAAAAGAATGAAGGAGATATCCCAATTCAAAGTTAAAAAGGTGAATTATTAAATTTTTATTTAATAATTCTAAGGTCTAAGGTTGTATTATATTATCCATCGATGTGCAAATGTTGGGGAGATAAATAAATATTCATCGACGTCATTCGAAGGCATGGAGGTGCATATAAATAAAAGGTAAAAACCTTTGATTATTTAAGACTTGACATAGCGCATGAGAGAGAGTCGTTGAAAGGGGAGCAGCAAAGAAAGAAGGATAAATAAAATTTTGATTTGAGAACAAGGTCAAAGTGAACAACATGGGAAAGTGACCTAACAGAGGACTCCTTAGAGCATTTGGTAGTGCATGAACTTTACACAAGGGAGCTTCACTATTCGAATCCTGCCAGGGGTAAAGTATTTTTCTGAGAAAGGCAATTCAAATTTTCAAATTCGAAGCACAGGACAAGCTGGGTGTTTGGGATTAAAATCCCAACATGGGTTGGTTCCTACGTGGTAAGTGCTTCACAACACTAAGCGAGAGGAATGGAGTTAGACTCCCACGAAGGTGTGAAGGCACATTAATTTTGGCAAGGCATTTTGGAAAAGATAATTTCGAAGGTTACGAAGGCAACAAATTTCATATAAAGGTATTTATCTCCAACGCATGGTAATATTTGTTATTACCAAAGTTTTGGTGCATTAAAATTATTTCTATGATAACTAGGGATTCATAAGGAGTTTAGGGAAATAAATGCTTGTTGTATATGTTAATGTGCTTAGGGAGTTGTAAGGTGTAGAATTAAACATTTGTTATTGTTGTGTGTGAATAGGGAGATATAAGGTGTGGAAATAAATATTTGTGATTGTTGTATGTGGATTTATAAGGTGTGGAATTGAAAATAAAAGCATAGGTGCTTGTTGTATGTGTTAATGAAATTAGGGAGTCATAAGGTTGAAAAGTGTTGAACTTGTTATATGTCCTAGTGCATGATTTAATTATGAAATTAAACTAGGAACTTGAGACCTAGTTAATTGCTACCTTGAGTTAGAAGACATGCACATGAGTTAGGGTTTTAAGTTGAAGACAAATTGCTTGATTATGTGCCTTGGCTATTGAGAGGAAGTGGATGGATTAGAAAATCAATTTTATGGATCAAATTGATGCTTTAGTTCCATGATTGCTTTAGTGGAGTTCATTGAGAGTATTGCCATTATTTTGGAGGTTTTTGCTATTTCTTTGAGGATATGATTGTTGGTTACGTGTTAATTCCATTGCCACTATTTGAGACCATTGAGGAGATCATTTGCTAGTCACTTGTGGATACATTTGTATTTCATTTTGAGGAGATCATTGTTGGCTATTTCAGAGCTCTTTTCTTGAGGGATTTGTGCTTGTTTCTTGAGAGCTTATTGACATTGCATGAGGAAGATATTATTGATAACCTAGTGCTATCACTTGTGGAGATTATCCTTGGTTGGTTGAAGTCCTCATTGTTATTGCTTGAAGAGGTTTCCATTTGAGAGATCATTTGTCATCCATTTGAGAGTACCTTGTTGAGTATTGTTGTCATCCATTTGAGAGTACCTTGTTGAGCATTATTGTCATCCATTTGAGAGTACATTGTTGAGCATTATTGTCATCCATTTGAGAGTACATTGTTGAGAATTGTTGTCATCCATTTTAGAGATCATTTGTAATACATTGTTGAGATCATTGTGGATCATTGTTGTCATCCATTGAAGAGTACATTGCCATTAATTGTTGAGTACTATCATCATTCATTTGTTATCCATTGTTGAGTTCATAATTGGGCCTTGCCTTCATTGATTTGTGGTTGATATTTGAGTGCTAATTGAGAGTCATTGGTTGAGCCTTTGGGAAGGCTTTTGGGACAGAATTTTGGACAGATTTGAGACAGATTTTGTGCATGATTGGTTGAGCCTTTGGGAAGGCTTTTGGGATAGAATTTCTGGATAGATTTGAGACAAATTTTGTGCATGATTGGTTGAGCCTGTGGAAGGCTTTTGGGATAGAATTACTAGATAGATTTGGGACAACATTTGAGCAAGATTGTTTGAGCCTTTTGTGAAGGATTTGAGGACAGATTTGGGATAGCATTTGAGTAGGATTTTTTGAGCCTTATGAGAAGGCTTTGAGGCAGAGTTGAGAGCTATTACAGAGACATGATAGAAAAAAAACACATCAACACTAGTTACCTAGCTGAGTAGATCAGTGGATAGCCTAGTTGAGCAGATCAGTGGATAGCCTAGCTGAGCATATCAGTGGATAGCCTAGCTGAGCAGATCAGTGGAGAGCCTAGCTAAGAAGATCAGTGGATAGCCTAGCTAAGTAGATTAGTGGATAGCCTAGCTGAGTAGATCAGTGGATAGCCTAGCTAAGCAGATTAGTGGAGAGCATAGCTGAGCAGATCAGTGGAGCCCACCTGAGTAGATTAGGACAACCTAGATTTGAGTAGATCAAAATAATTATTTGTATTGGGATAAGGATCCCTATTTATTTATGAAATATTATAAGGATATTATCTTGTGGACTACCCCACATTGGGGGAAACACATTAAATATCATGTATCAATTGTGTGTGGTGATTTGTGGACTTTCTTAATATTGCTATCTATGTTATTAATGCACACTGCTATATTTGGTTATTGCAATTGAGGACACTAATTGGTATTGGTTTGGAAAGAAAGTAAAAAGTGGGTGTTATACTGTTCATCCCTCTCTTAGTATAAGCTTGTGTTTTTCAGATGGTTCATGATGGGGGTTGAAATACATACACATTTTGGAATGTTGGTGCCAAGTTATTATTTTTACCTCTTTAGGAAGAAGGGCATGGTGATATTTTTTTGACTGCGAAGGATTTTATCATAGAGGCACAAGAACCGGGTTGGTGCTATGCATTGATGATGAAGAAGATAGAGATATAGGAGGTTCCTATACCATAGGTAGTATCCAAGTTGTTGAAGGAGTATGCTGATGTCATACCAAATGAGTTACCTGATGGGTTACCATTGAAGAGGGATATTCAACATCACATTGATCTAATTTTTGGGTTAGTTCTTTTGAACCAGGCAGCCTATCGGTTGAACCCAACCCAAAATACAGAGTTGAATAAGCAAGTGAAATAATTGATACAAAAAGGGTTAGTAAGGGAGAGAATGAGTCCTTGTGCAACTCCCACTCTGTTAACTTCAAAGAAGGATGGCTCATGGTGGACGTGTGTAGATAATAGGTCCATAGATAAAATTACTATCAGGTACATGTTCCCAATACCTAGAGTGGATGATATGATGGACGTCTTAGTAGGGACTAGCTACTTCAGCAAGATTGATCTATGGAGTGGTTATTATCATATCAGAATTAGAGAGGGGGATGAGTGGAAGACTGCTTTAAAAACCTGGGAAGGGTTGTATGAGTGGATGGTGATACCATTTGGGTTATCAAATTCACCCAGTACCTTTATATAGTTGATGAACTGATTGCTGCAGGAATACATTGGTAAGTTTGTGATTGTCTATTTTGATGATATCTTGATTTTTAGTAAAAGTGAAGAAGAGCACTTGCACCATGTGAGGTTGGTGTTAGATTTATTATGAAAAGAGAAATTGTATGCTAATTTGAAGAAGTGTAGATTTCTTCAAGAAATTCTAGTATTTTTGGGTTTTGTAATTTCCAAGGATGGCCTGAAGATGGATGAGGAAAAGGTGAGGGCAATTATTGAATGGCCTATTCCAAGGAATGTAACAAAGGTGAGAATTTTCCATGGTTTGGAAACTTTATATAGGAAGTTCATTAGAAACTATAGCAGCATTCTTGTACCCATAACAGAGTGTACGAAGGGAAAAAAAATGAATGGACAAAAATAGTAACTCAAAGTTTTAAACTCTTGAAGAAGAAGGTTTCATAAGCACCCATGTCAGTATTACCTAATTTTAGAAAAATATTTGAAGTTGACTATGATGCTTCACATGTGGGGATTGGCATTATGTTGAGCCAAGAGGGGCAGCCAGTAGCACATTTTAGAAAAAAATTGAATTAGGTAAGGAAGAACTACTCCACTTATGATGTAGAATATTATACAATTGTGTAGGTGTTGAGGTATTGGCAATATTATTTGTTATCCAAGGAGTTTACGATGTACACTGACCATGAATACTTAAGGTATGTCAATTATCAGAAGAAATTAAATAGTAGACATGCCAAGTGGGTTTCCTTTTTGCAATAATACTCATTTATGTTGAAGCATAAGTTCAGTAATCAGAATAAGGTTTTTGATGCATTAAGCAAGATAGCACTATTGGTAACCACAATGGAGAATGCAGTGGTAGGCTTTGAGGGGATTAAGGATTTGTATGAATCAAATGCAAATTTTAGAAGCATTATACAATCCTACAAAACTCCAATTGTGGGTGAGGCTGGTAAAATATTTGTTGAGTATGTTATGCAGGATGGCTATCTATTTAAGGGGAAACAATTGTGCATACCTGTTGGTTCCATGCGAGAGAATATCAACCATGAGCTGCATAGTGGTGGTTTGGCAAGAAAATTTGGCATAGACAAAACAATTACCCTTGTGGAGGAAAAGTACTATTGGGCATGATTGAAGAGAGATGTAATTTGATTTGTGTCTAGATGTAGAGTGTGCCAGGTGGCTAAAGGTTATGTACAAAATATAGGGTTGTATATACCCTTACTAGTTTCCCTAGGATTGTGGACCGATATGAGAATGAGTTTTGTGCTAGGGATATCCTATACGTAGTGAGGTAAAGATTCCATTTTTGTTGTAGTATATAATTTTTCTAAGATGGCTCATTTTCTTGCTTGCCAAAAAACCAATGATGCAACAATGATTGCAGTAATTTTTTTGATGAACTGGTGAGACTGCATGGAGTTCCTAAGACCATCACTTTAGATTGGGATGTTAAGTTCTTGAGTCATTTTTGGCAGACATTATGGAAGAAACTAGATACAAATCTATAGTTTAGTAGTGCTTTTCATCCGCATATTGATGGATAAACCGAGGTTGTGAATTGGAGCTTGTGCAATATTCTAAGGTGCATAGATGGTGATAATATTGTAATTCAGAGCATAAACATATTATTCACATAAAGGTGAATATATAATACATGTAGTAGGTAGTTTCATCAACCACCGTAGGAGGTTGAACCACTATTTCCCAACCATAATGTAATAAACTATGCGCATAGTAGACTATGCTAACATCCCTCTTATTACATTATTTGGGATAATATATTTGACCCCACTTTAATGTGTAGGAGAGTATAATGAAATATGCTCGTATGTTGGATCTTGCTCTATGTGTACCTCTAGATTAGTACCTCTAGGTATATCTCTAGAAATTCCTTTGGATCTACCTCTAGATCATTGCCTCTAGATCTTCCTGTAGGTCTGCCTCTGGATCATTATCACTAGGTTTACCTTTAGGTCTATCACTGGGTCATTGCCTCTAGGACTGCCACTTGGTCTATCACTAGATCTACCACTGGGTCTACCATAGGTTTTACTTTTTCTATAGAATCCAAACAACATTTCTTTCATCTTGGTCCATTGTGTGAGATTTGTCCATCCACAATAAATATGAACCTTTTTGGCCATTTTCACTTTGTACCAACAATTTTAAGAGGAGTGATTTGTACATCCACATGAATCACAAGGATGTAGTTTCCAACACCTAGTTGCTACATATCCTGTTCTTCCACAATGACTACAACAATGCTTTGTAGGAGTTGAAGGAGATTTAGGTTTTGCAAACATGGTTTTACTGGTACTTGCTTGTCCAGAATAGCCAAGGCCTTCATTCTTCAGGTTGATATTTAGCATTATAGGAGTTTTAATGCCTTGTCCATGTTTACCAAATATTTCAACATTGAATCTCATTTTCTTCATCAGTTTGGATCCAATACCTTTGGTGTGTTTTTAAAAACACCCAAGTTCTTATCTTCATCAATGCTTTTAACAATATGGTATTTGTTACTATTGATGAGATTATGGAGCTCATTTTTAGGAGGTTCAATTTTTAAGTCACTGGTGTCACAAGAAAAATTTTCTCTTGTGACGAGATCACCTGTGCTACAACTGATATCTACCCTTATAGGTAGGAGGTCACTTGTATCACAACAAGCATTTGACACAATGGGTTTAAGGTTAGTTGTGTCACAACAAGAATTCATCACCATGGGCTGAAAGTCACTTGTGTCACAACAAACATCTTCCATTAGGACCATGACCTCTGATTCCTCATTGATGTTCCTTTTCTTTTGACGTTGGGCCATGTCAAGTGAAATCAATGTCATGTAGACTACCCTTACAATGCCTATAGGTATTTGAGAACCATTTATCTGAAGGTATTTAGAAACTTCAGAATATCTAAGAATGGATTTTACACCACTACATAGTGTAAGATATTTTCCATCCTCAAAAAAATATATTCCTTCCCACCCTGCTGGAAAGTAAGGATATTTAACTGATGTAGCAACATCATTAGTTGGTTTTGTGACATTTTTCTTATTTTATCTACCCATATTTGAAGGTGTCATTATTTACCAAAAATGCACCTTTTACAATGGAATTTTGTAAAAACTTTGACTAAGGTGTCGGTCTCTGCCGAAAATGCACCCTTACAAGTTTATCCCCCTTTTTGTAAAATTTGTGGTGATGGAAGAAATAATGATCCCTTTGTTCCAAAAAATATTTTTACAAGGTTTTATCCCTCCTTTCTAAAAAAAATATGTTCTTATGGAAGAAATAATTATCCCCCCTTATTGCAAGCACTGCAACAAAAAATGACTACTTTGAAGCCTAAAAAAAGCTTTTACAAATCTTGCCTCATAGGAAATATTCAAAAATCACCAAAAAAAAATCCCCCTTGTTTCAAGTACTTCAAAAAAAAGTTGTTATGAAGCATCAAAAAGGGTTTTCCATGAAGTTGCCTCTAAAGCATTTTTTACAAAAAATGGGCAAAAATTGTTCTCAAGGTTGTTTGTCATCCCTTTTAATAAATAATAGCACCGATGGGAATTGAACAAAAGATCTCTCTCATCGTTGGGACTTAGCGTGACTTGTTATGACCAATCAAGCTAGGTTGCTTGACAAACATGAAAGTGCACAACCTTTTATTTAAAAACAAGTGCGCTTTTTACTCTAAAAATAAAAAATTGCTCCTTTGGTAAAAAAAATACTGCTCGAAATTGACCCCATGACCTCTTAGGTGTCGATGCCTTATCTCAAAGGCTTTGATCGATTAGGCTGACCTACTGGTCGGATATAAAATATGCATGATATTTTATTTAAATTTCTCCTTTTTTTCACACAGGCAAAAAAAAAACTCTGCCATGTGGCATGTGTTGATAAGCTACTCCTTCATGGATTCTTATTGGATGAGGGTTTCTCTTGGATATGGCTTCCAATGCATATATTTGGATCTCCTCTACGTGTGAGAAAATTTTTGATTTACCTGCGATGAGTGGAGCCTATGCAACTATAGGTACAACGATTGATATGGCTTGGTACAATCAGATCCTACTCAATGGTCGATCAGGGTTTTCTTTAGCACTACAATAACTACAAATTGGATTAAGCCCTTTAGGCCTTGAACTTAGGCCATCACCAACATCACAGCCACTGTGTTTTTGCTCCAAAAATTGATGCAGATAATGTTGGTAGAAACCTTCATGAGGATCTGGAGGGAGATCTGACTGCCACATCATCACGAATTCGAATTACATGTAATAGGGGTAAAAAATTTAGATATATCTGCCTCCTATTGGAATATCATTATATCTCCTAAATGAATCCACTGTAAGTCAACTACAATGCATCTACCAACTGCTTTGATTTAAAAAACTAATCAATGAACGTGGATGGCGATCTATCGACAAATACATCTTCAAGCAAATTTGTTTGTCTATTCCATGTGAGGGGAATTCATTGTCAAAAAATCAACCATAGATGGTTGATATCATTGGGTTCATCACCAAAAAAACTAGCACAGGAAGGCCACAAGAAATTGTTTATCGAACCTTTCTAACCGCTATTGTCTCTTTTTTCCATCAGTCGATCTGCAGTATAATTTATGTCCTTGCAAGGTTTACTTTCCACCCAGGGTCCAATATGGCAATGCAGAAGACTTCTATGATCCTGATCTACAAATATTTTATATCAAATCATCTTGAGGATCAAACTCGAAACTTGGATGAAACTTCCAACTGAGCCCACAATCGGAGCAAAGTATCCTACTCTGATACCATATGTAATTCAAAGCATAAACATATTATTCACATAAAGGTGAATATATAATATATGTAGTAGGTAGTTTCATCAACCATCATAGGCATTTGAACCACTATTCCTAAACCATAATGTAATAAATTATGTGCAGAGTAGACTATGCTAACAGATAAACCATGACAATGGGATTTAGCCCTATCACAAGCAAAATTTGCATATAATAGCTCAATGAACCGCTTGATAGACAAATCACCATTTCAAATTGTTTATGGCTAGAACCCCAAGGGTGTTCTAGATTTGGGTGAGTTATCAATCCATGAGCATGTTAGTGATGATACATAAGCATTTGCTAAACATATACAATAATTGTAGGAAGAGGTCAGAGGCAAGTTGCAGAATAGTAATACTAAGTATAAAAAGGCCACTGATGTTCACAGACACATCCAAGTATTCTAGGTTGGGGGCATGGTGATGGTTCACCTTAGAAAGGAGTGATTTCCCAAGGGGACATAATAAATTGAAAATGAAGAAAATTAACCCTTGTAGAATTCTTCAGAAAATAAATGACAATGCTTATAAGGTGGAATTGCTAGTTGACCTTGATATTTCACCAGTTTTCAATGTCTCTGATTTGCATGAATTTCATGGTGATATTGTAGTTTTTGAAGAGGTAAACAATATAGCTTGGGAGAAGCAGATTCCTAAGAATAAGAAGTAATGCATTGCGTAGGTCCTTGACAGGAAAGTGATCACCACATGCAATGACAACTATAGAAAATACTTTATACAATGGGAAGGTTTTTCCCAAGCCGATAACACTTGGATTTCCAAGGAGGAACTGAAAAGGCTTGACATTGACAAGCTCGAGGTATTTTTTCAGTAGAACTCGTAGGAGCTGAGTTCATTTTCAACTAGAGGAAAATGATGCACCTTTCCAAGGCCATAACTTTTGCTCCGAGTGTTCGTTTTACCTTGTTATTTTTTAGAACATGCATGATTTCATGGAGAATCTAAGAAAAGTGGAACATATGTTTATGCACAATAAAATGCCTCTAGGAGGCCCAAAATTAGCTTTTAATGTAACTTTTAGTTTTTGCAACTGAAAATTTATCATAACTATTAGTGTAGAACTAGAGTGGGGTTGTTATCTTGGGTTAGTGGATATTATTAAATAACGGGTGCATGATTCCATTTTGGATGCCATCCAATATTTTTTTAGGGTTACTAAAAACAGTGAGTTGCTAAAAATAGAAAGTTACTAAAAATAGTAAGGGGTAGTGTAGGCTAGGGTTTTTCTATTTTGGGGAGTATAAGTAGTGGGAGGCTCTATTGTAAGGGGATGTGAATTCAGTTAATGAAAGGAAGAATTTGCAGGTTTCTTTTACTGGTGTATTTTGTATGATGTCTTATCTTACAATTTTACCCTTGGAGTCCATTGTCGGTCTCCTACATTGAATTTACATCAAATCTCTTCAAACTTATGAATCTTTGTATCACCTATAGTAGGTTTAGTTGTTCCTTTGATAATTTCCCAAAGCTTTTCAACTATCAAAATTGCCCTTACTTTGTTTTTCCATGAGGATTAATTTGGACCTTTAAGTAGTTGGGATTTTGTGAGGAAGAATTTATTTGTTGTCATGATGGTTCTTGTAGGCTACCTTATAACTCCCTAGTCTAATTTGATAAAATATTTGCATGATTTAGTTTTTTTAGGATTCCTTATGTCTCCCTAATGTTTAGAGTATGCTCTAGTCTTGACAAAGTGCTTCGTAACTATTAGTTCAACTTTTGAGTTGATTTTGTAATGTTTTGATAATGATGGTAATATAATAGTCAACTCCTATTTCACCTTATTTCTCCTATTGAATTTATGTATTTTTCAATTTGATGAAGTTCTCTATGGTTGGATTCCTTTTGTCTCTTTAATGTGACTATGAGACAAGTATAAGCAATAAGTTCCAACTCTTTTAAAGCAATTAATGAACTTTCTTCTTTATCCTTAACTTCAATAGATCAATTTTCTAAATTCCAATTGTTTAAGGTTTTGATGTAGTATACCTTATATCTCCCTATTTTGGAACTTTAGAAAATAATATTTAATTATCTAAAGTGGAAACCCTTATTTATCCTACTTAATTATTTACAAATATTATGTTATTGGAATTTCAAGCAATAGAATTTGAAATGCTTTTTCCAAAAATAAACTTCACCCTTCAATTAGCTTTCTAGAACTTAATAGAATGTCTAAGGTTTTATCTCCTTATTCCTCCTATTATTTAATAAACCAACCTTAGGAATTGAATAACCTTTATAGAAAGCAATTAATGATATATTGTGGCTTATACCTTTTAATAATGTGTTGCTCATTGCTCATTGTTCAACATTCAACGTAGGTTTTGACTATGAATTTCAACCTCTTGAATGCTAAATATTTGTGGTCCATGAGGTATGGTATCAAGCACTGCTTTGGATGATGTTATTTGTGTTCTTTATACCACACTATCTCCATTTATAATCATTGTTTGACTATGTAGAAAATATCTCCTTCTACGTTCTCCTTATTGGTAGAGGTATTTAATGAACCTTACCTCCTTATGTAATGTATGCCAAATGGCATATACGTTATTGCTTAAGACTATATATCCTTTATAGATGGCACCAATCTATGAGGCACCATGATATCATTGTTGGTAACGTAGGTATTATTACAATATCTATATGCTTGAATGATGACTAAACGATGTTAGGATGTGTAGAGCGTTACTTAGGCACTCCTCTTCCTTTGCATGCATTATGAACGAAGGTAGAATTTTTTTATTTAGTGTTTCTTACTTATTAATCATTAGGTGGTTATGATTATTATAGAGTTAATAAATATATTTCTCTTATGAGGAATATGAAGAGTCATATCTCTCAAGATTTTGAGGATATGAAGAATTTTTTGAAGTTGAAATGTCAAGAATATTTGTAAAGGCTATCTATAATAATATCATGTGATGATGTAGATATTAGTTGTGAGATGTAGTACATTATTTTATACTATAAGGTATTAGAGTCCATGCTATTCTAAATTAAATATATTGTGAGTTCATAAGTTGAATACATATATATATATATATGTTGAATCTTAGATATTATGACATTATTTAAATAATTTGAGAATTGTTAAATATTGAATGGTATTCAATTGGTAACATATTCAAATATGATGAAAGTTTGTTAACAACTTGTACGTATGCAACCAAAAACATAAGCTATAACAATTAAAAAATATAAGGTGTGGTAACATGTATAAAGAGCAGTAATCCATTCAACCGCTTCTAACAAGGACACATTTATATTTATATTGTGAGTGTATATATCTAAAACATGATTTGGAATAAGTGAACTTGTTAGGGGGTATTTGTGTTTCATGGCCATATTTATATGATGAATTATCCTATAGATTAAAAATATGAGATACAATAACAACCTATATTGTATACTTGTGGGCAAATTTATATTGGCTTTTTGCTGACCTAGGTAATAAGTAAAATCATTGTTTTAAAACTTACAATTTGTAAAACTTGACAACATAATTTTGGAGAGTTATTTGACAACTCAGGAGAACTCAACAAAAAAAAACTAAAGAATTTTTTTCAATAAACAGAAATAAATAACTTAAGAAACAATTGGAGATCCAAAATGTTTTATATTAGATATTTATTGCAAAGAGTACAATTACAATTTATAAATAAAAAATTCAACAACATTTTGAAATGTAAAGTAGTTTTTAAACTATTTTTTCTTCTCCCTTTGATTCCATTGTAGTTGATGTTTGGCCTTGGCTCTAAATTAGTGGGTAAATTGGAGGCTACTCAATAGTGGTATCAACACGGTATATCTCCTCCAATTCTCTTAAAAAAATTGATTCCTCCCCAAGTACCTCTATATCCTCTATAGTAAACATGAGATCCATAAAATATCTACAATCCAATCAAATAGTGGATCTAACTCATACAATTGAATTACCTCATAAGATTCAATACCTTCCATTTATATTTTGTAAAGCATAATATTACATTGCATAAACACAAGGCCATTGAGGTATTCTTGGATCAACCTGTTATGCTTCTTAGCATGTATGACCTCAAATAGAGACCAACTGCACTTACACTCAAAAGTGCTACAAGGTTGAATCAAGTAACAAACAACCATCCTCTATAGGGTAGGTGTATTAGATTTATAGTCCTCCCACCATAAATCTATAAGAAAGGATAATTTTCAAAGTATTAATTTATGACACTATATTAGAAGAATTCTAACCACATAAAAATATTAAAAAATGTTAAGCTGAAAATTTTTAAATGCATTATCTAGACTTAAGTTTGACCTTGATTCTCTAACAAAGGTGGATATAAAAAGCTCTCTCCTATTGCCTTATATATTTGCAACTTAGCATGGATAAGGTGATGTTTTTTAGGGTTGTCTATAATCCTCTTTGCACAAGTATAAAACCCTTGCTAGACCTCTTTATTTTATTTTATTTTTTGGGTGCAAAAGACTAAATTTTATTAAATAGAAACTAGATTACATATATTTGAGGCCTTCCATACATGAATCATAACCTATAAGTGCCTCCATATATGCATGACTATAATTCCATGAAGGTTAAATGCCCAATTAAATGATAGATAAAAATTGCATAGAAAAGCATTACTAAACTAAATCGTTGAACAACATATCAAAGCATAAGGACTCCTTAGAACTGCAATAATATAAAACCATGAGTTTATTTTCCTTGTATACCACATACCCTCTTGAAACCATATTCTAGAGGTCTTCATTTCTAGTGGTGATTTCAAATTCTTGCAGCTCCACAAGCTCAACCAACTAATCTCTATTGTTATCTATCCATCCTATCATCACCTTCCCATGTACACAGTAATTCAAAATATTCCTAATCATGAAACATAGGAGTTATCACATTATTACTAACTCATTCCCCGTAATTGGGGTAATCTTGTCAAATCAAAACCTATAAGTTTTCCCCCTACCATAATCCCACCAATGATGGCCTCTTCCTATTCTCTAATTAGCCAATCTTTATACAAATATTTTCTTTTCCCTCACTACATGGATAAATTTTATCTATGCTTTATTTCTTAGACCCATAATATTTTCTAAGACTCGTTGGACCCTCCATTCTATTTTTCCTCCCTCCTACTTTTTCAACCTATTGATTAAGACTTGAGAGTCGGACTCCACCTATATTCTTGAGTATCCTAGCTTAAGAGCCATGGCTAAGATTTCAAAGATTTCTATGGACTCTACAACCATGTTTTTGTTCCTCCAAATACCCTAATTGAAGCCAAATATCATCATCCCTTTGTGCGTAAGACCCACCCCTCCAATACCCACCTCCCTTGAATTACTACGAGCAACACCATCTATGTTAACCTTAACCCAATTTATTAGTGGTAGCTTACACTTTCCTCCCTTGTTTAGATTTTTAAAAGGAGGATCCTATATTATTCCCAAGCTCCAATTCCATAATGATTAGGAATGAACCCACATAGGAATCACAATCCCAAGAATATCCAATAACTCGTTGTCTCTAGGTATAATCTAAGAACCTTTTATTCCTCTTACAACCTCTCTAATATTGACCAAACTTCTTAAGAGAATTGACTCCCTAGATGAGCAATTATCACAAAAAATATACATGTTGCACTCAAACCACACTTACCATAAAGTGAAGGCCTTGAAACAATGAACTAAAAGGGAAGACTATCCACCTACCCCTATATTCCCATAGATAAAAAAATTTATCCAACGATACATCATCAAACCAGGGTAGATTATACAACCTTTAACCTTTATTCCAAATCCAACTAGCAAAGGGACATCAAGCTGGAAGGTGGCCAATAGATTACCCTACCCCATAACAGAGCACATACCATTCTAGGTCCACCAATACTCTCTTATAAATATGGTCCTGAGTCAAAATAATATTTTAAATGACTAACCAAATAAAAATATTGGATTTAAACCAGATACTTGAATTCCACACCTTCTTCAAAATCACACTATCCCTACCCAATCCCTCTATGATCCAGTCATATCCATTCTTGATGGAATACCATCCATTTCCTTTGTCTCCCCATCCCAAAGAGTCATCCTCTTTTGACCATGAGAACTACCTTTGATCCAAAATAGACTTCAAACTATCACTATCTTCTTTAAATATTTGTTTCCAAATTTAGAGGTCTTTCCACTTACTCAAACCCACTCCCCTTCATATTCTTCCTAAAATTTCTTAACATAGACCCGATTTTCATTATTAAAATATTTATAGCATTATCTAGGTTTGGGAACTAGGAAGTAATTGGCTGGTATTAATCCTATGCATCATTCCAAAATTTTATCTTTCTCCTAATTTTAACTTTCAAGAGCAAGTCTATATTAATTATAGTCCAAATGATGGACCCCTTGTTAAATGGAAGGCTATAAATTGATTCCACATCATTCTCATACTTTAGAGATAGAACCTTTGACTTAAGGTTAGACAAGTCCAAAATCCAATTCCACAACAATTTAGTGATAAAGCCATGTTTTGATTAGTCAATTTATGGATATCCAAATCCCCTTTATTTAGAAATAGGTAGATCAAATCCCACTTTATCAAACTCTATTTATTTTTCAATTTTGAACCTCCCCAAGGATAGTCCATAAATTTTTTTTCAATCTCCTTAACATAGTACCTAAGACCAATTGAAAGACTAGAATAACCTACAACACTAATTTTATCAGAGTTGATATTCCCTCTAGTAAGATCCAAGGATGGGTCCAATGATTTAACTTACATCAAATTTTATCTATAAGAGTCCTCTAGGATTCCTTTCCAAGATGTATTTGTACCACTAGAAGCATAATATATTTAAAGGGGACCAAGCCTTTCTTAAAATTTGAAATATTAAGGAGACGGGTTTGCACCCTATTATCAACATTGAAAAATAAAATCTTAGACTTATATTCATTGATATCTTGACCCAAATATCTCCCACATAGATCCAAACATCTTATAAAATCCTTGGTATCCTTGATCTTTGCTATCCCCATAAAAGTAGAATCATCCATAAATTGCAAATGTGTTAGAGGCATGGTCCCCTAGAGACTTCAAAATATTTTATTTTCTAGGATTCCCTAGATTTATGGATAGTCCTACCCATGGCTTCTGGTCAAATAATAAAAAATTAAAGAGATAAATGGTGTCCTTGTCTTAGGCCTCTACTTGCCCTAAACTACTTTAATGAGACACCATTTATCAAGACCAAGAAAGCAAGATTTGAAATAAGCTGCCACCTAACTGATCCACCTATCCTCAAATCCAAAATTTTGAAAACCCTTAATAAAAAAAAATTAATGAATTCGGTCATAGGATTTAGATATATCTAATTTAATAAACATGTTACCTTCCTTATTGAGTCTCATGGAGTGAGTAACTTCCTATGCCAATATAAGTTGGTCCATGATTTGTCTTCCTTGCATAAATCCACCTTGTTCCTCAAATATAATTGTTGCTAAAACCACCTTCAAACACTCTACAAACACCTTAGAAATAATATTATATATATACATTTACAAAGGGAAATGGAAAATAACTCATATAAAAATGAGGTCCCATCCTTTTTAGAAACAAAGCAATAAAAGTACAATTCATAGCTCTTAAGATAGATTTAGACCTTTTGGCCTCTTCAACTACTTGTAGGATTTCCTCCCTTAACTCCTATCACATAAATTGAAATAATTCAATTGGAAAATCATAAGGTCCTAGAGTTTTACTTTTTTCATCTAAAAAACTACCCTTTGCACTTCCTCCAAAAACACCTCTTTGGCTAGGAACAAATTTTTCTTGGCCAAATTACAAGGAGGAATTGACTCCAAGATCTCCCTTTGTGCCTCATCATCCAAAGAAACCTTCCAAAAAATATCATAAAAATACCTCCTTGCTTTTCCCTACATATCACACCATGTTTTTATGACATGCCCCTTTACATAGGTTAAAGACTTAATAAAATTAAAATCCCTTCTAGCCATTGTTGATCAATGAATTTTTTTTATATTTTTCCCCTCCATCAACCAAGTGATTGTAGACTTTTATTTCTATAACACCTCCTCCTTTTTCTCCCATTCCTCCACCTTCATCATTGCCTCCATCTCCTGGGTCAATATCTCCTAAGAAATCCCTTCCAAAAAAATCGTCTTAGTCACCTACTCAAGAGCCTACATCACCTCTTGGGACTCTTGCTGAATATTTCTAAATACTAGACAATTCCATTCTTTTAACGCCTCTTTCACATAATGTAGTTTTTTAGAAATATAAAAATTATAGTTCTAAATATTGGATATTTCTCCATCCACCATCTAAGGATCAAATTCTTGAAATCCTCATGGTGAAGCCAAGCAATTTTAAACCTAAAAGGATTGTTCCCTAGTTTAATCCAACTCAAGACATAAAAATATATTGGCCAATGGTCAAACCCCACAAAAGATAGAATATCTGAGTGCAAAACTATTCCTCTAGATACCCATGAGTCAACTTGAAAATTATCCAACATTTCATGGATATATTCTAAGTTTAGTCTCATATTAACATAGGTGAACAAGCAGTCTTTTGGAACCACATATCTAATACATAACATGTTCATTTGGTCAATGAAAAAATGACTCCCCACATCCAAGACTCTAGAGCCTCCCTAATTTTCCTCTAACAAAGCAAAAGCATTAAAATCCCCTCCAATTATTTGAAACATCCCCTTTCATTTTTCAAAATTTACCTCCATCACCCTCCACTGCTCCACCTTTTCTTTTATATTAGCTAGAGTATACAAGTTAACTACTTGAAAGGAAGCTACATCTTGCCGGGCCCCCCCCCCCCCCCCCCCACACCCAACCACGAAGAGAGAAGGGGGGAGAAAAAAAAAAAACCAAACCCCCCCACCCCCCCCCCCCCCCCCCCCCAACCCCCCCCGGCCCCCCCCCCCCCCGCCGGGGGAGGGGGGAAAAAGGGGAAAAAGGGGGGGGGGGGGGGGGGGGGGGGGACGCCCCCCCCCCCGGGGGGGGGGGGGGGGCGCCCCCCCCCCACCCCCCCCCCCCCCCCCCCCCCAAACCACCCACAGCCGCCCCTTGGGAAAAGAAAGGAGAGGAGAGAGAGAACCCACACCCCCAACCAAAACCAAAAAAAGCCAACGCAGGGCAGCGCCCCCCCTCGTTTTCACAAAAAAACCCCCCCCCCCGGGGGGGGGGGGGGAAAAAACAAAAAAAACCCCCCCCCCCCCCGGGCCGCCCGGCCCCCCCCCCCCCCCCCACCCCGCACGCGGGCCCCACAAAAACCACATTTAAAAAAAAAAAAAAAAAAAAAAAAAAAAAAAAAAAAAAGAGGGGGGGGGGGGGGGGGCGGGACGCCGGGCGGGGCCCCCCCCCGCGCCCCCCGCGCCGGGGGGGCCCGGGGTGGGGACGTTTTTTTTTAAAAACACACCCCCTCCGCCCCTCCCCCCCCCGGGCCCGCGGCGGGCGCGCCCCGGTCCCCCTCCCCCCCCCTCCCCCCCCCCCCCCGCGGCGCCCCGCGCCCCCCCCCCCCCCCCCCCCCCCCGCGGGGGGGGCCACCGCCCGCCGGGGCGGTTCCCCGGCCCGGGGGGGGGGGGGGGCGGGGGGGGGGGGGCGGCGGGGGGGCGCGCGCGCGCGGCCCCGCGGGGGTGCCTTGCGCGCCCCCCCCTGCGCCCCCCCCCCCCCCCCCCCCCCCCCCCCCCCCCCCCCCCCCCCCCCCCCCCCCCTCCCTTCCCCCCCCCCCCCCCCCCCCCCCCCCCCTCTCCCTCCCCTCCCCCCCCCGCCCGGCGGGGGGGGGGGGGGGGGGGGGGGGGGGCTGAATTGATAGGGGAGGGGGGCGGGGGGGGGCGGGGGATAGTGGGTGGATTGGGGGGCCGGCGCGCGCGCGGGCGGCCCGGCCGGGGGGGGGGGGGAAAGGGGCTCCGGGAGGGGGGCGGGGCTCTTCCCCCCCAAATTTTTTTTTTAGGCTTCCCCCCCGCCCCCGGGGCGCGCCTCCCCCCCCCCCCCCCCCCCCGCCCCCCCCGCCGGGGGGCCCCGGCGGGCCCGCGCCCCCCGCCCCCCCCCCCCCCCCCCCCCCCCCCTCTCCCCCCCGGCCCCCCCCCCCGCCAAGAGGAAGCCCCCCGCCGGAGGGGGGGAGGGAAGGAAAAAGCGGACCCCCGCACAGGAGGGGACGGCGGGCCCCCCGGGGGGGAGAGAGGGAGAGGGGGGGGGGGAGGAGAGAGGGAGGGGGGAGGGGGGGAGGGGGGGGGGGGGAGAGGGGGAAGGAGGAGGGGAGGGGGGGAGGAGGGGAGAAGGGGGGAAAGAAGGGGAAGAAGAGAGAAAAAAGAAGAGAAGGGGAGGAGGGAGAAGGAGAGGGGAGGGAGGGGGGAAAAGGGGGGGAGGGGGGGGAGAGGGGGAAGGGGGGAAGAGAAGGGAGGAAGAAGGGAGAGAAAAAGGGAGAAGAGGAAAAAGAAGAAAGAAAAAAAAGGGGGAGGGAAGAAGAGAAGGGGGAAGGGGAGAGAAGGGGAGAGGAAAAAGAGGAGAAGAGGGGGGAAGGAAAGAGCAGGAGCAGAGGGGGGGGGAGGGGGGAGAAAGGGGGAAGGGAGAGAAAGAGAAAAAAGAGAAGGAAGAGAGAAAGGGGAAGGGAGAGAAGAAGAAGGGAAGGGAGGGAAAAAGAGGGGAGAGAAAAAAGAAGAAAGTAGATACCCTTTTATATCTAAAATTCCTAAAGCTACCACTGTGTTCACAACTTGTATCTTTCTAGGATCCCACATACACCAAAATTACCCTTGGAAGCAACTACTAAACTCAAAGCTTCCTTCTAAATTCTCTTGCAAACTACTGAGCTTCCATCTAAACTCAATTTGGATTCCTAAATTAACAACAAATAAATATGATACTATCCAATAAAATACTTCATAGCATTCTACTTGGGTTTTATCTTCATGACCCTCACATTCCAAGAAATAATATTCATTTGGAGAAAGAATTTAAATATGAATTAATAGTTTGCATAATCCCTGCTTCCAGCAAATGCTTCCCTTCCTTATATTGATTTCCTTTTTTATTTTCTTCCAACTGCATGTTGTTTTCCTCCTTAATGCTTCCTTGGTGAACTTGATGTAATCCCTAAGGGATTGCTTCTTATTCCTCTCCTCCCATCCTACTCAATCTTGAAAACTCTTTTTTCCTTCTTTATTTCCTTCTTAAGACATCCCTAGCCTTCATTAGAATTGACTCCTCCAAGGGCCCAACCTCCTTCTATGTTATAAATTATTCCTAAGTGTACATCTCTGTCAAGGCCTTACCCTCACTATAATGGAATGACACCAAATAATATTGGAAAATCTACTAATGAGAGGGGAAATCCCTCCCATAACATCAACATCCACCTCATTGGACTTAGATTCCAAAACATCAAACTAATTTTTTAAAGGAACTTTCAAATGTTCCTTAACTTTTTGGCCATCAACCTTCAATATTTTCTTGTTTATATATGCATGAAAACCATCCTCCTCTCCCACTTTTATACCTTTCCCTTGATGGTACTCCTCCTACTTCTGCTTTATCTTAGTATTACTGGGGCACTCCCTCACCAAGTGACCATAAACATGACAACGCATGCACCTAAAAGGTATTGCCTTATATTAAAGAGCCTAAAACCTTACCACATCCCTAATATATATGTCAATATAATATAGGATAGGAGTACATATATCCAAATTCATGAAAATCAGAGATTGAAATAAATATCCCTATGGCCTCATGAATATATCTAAAAATATCCTTCTTCAAAAGATCCAAAGGTAAACAATAAATTTTGGTTCACACCAAGATAATTTAAGGTAGTTCCTCCATCATATTGAACCTTGCATGCCATATTTTCATGTATAGCCCCACTTGCACCATGAAAAAAATGTCACCCTCAAAAAATTTATTCCAATCATCCTTATCAAAAATAGCTAAAAATACTTATTTCCAAAACGAACATCATACTTTCCCATACCTCAATCCTTCTTAGGTCTTCCCTAATTCAAATGAATCTATAAATGAGGGCCTTGTATTGTAAAAAAAATCTCTCATAATCCACCACATCAAGCTACACCTTAATTCATGATCACTCCTCTTTACAACAAAGGTAATAATTCACCTTTTCATTACCATCCACCAACGTTGAACTTGTTGTACCAACCCAAGCCTTCTTTGGGGAATCATACACTTTATGAAATATATCAAGAGTAAATCTCGAATAACCTTCAACTTCCCCTTAAATTCAAACTTAGGTGGCCTAGGGAGCCACCCCCTCTCCCTCCATCAATAGTCTTTGTAAAAAATTCAAAAATTTCCTCTTGCCTCTATTTGTTAAATTTTTAAACAAGACACCTCCATTGCTTATTTATTATCATCTCCTTTAAATATTTATCTCAAAATATATCTCATTAAAATCCTACTCCTCCACTCATATCTTGCTTCTCTGCTTAGATCCTACTCACTTTCTCAAATCTCACTTCTCTATTCAAAACAAGCTTAGATCTCATTCCTTTGCTTAGATATCGCTCCTATATTCATGGTATTTATTATTAGAAGTCTTTATTATTGTATAGACTACTAATATAAAATAACTTGAGGTTCAAGAAGCACCCCATTGCATAAATTGGTTGCCATAATCACCTTTTCCATCTCTTCTAAAAAATATGGCTAATTAATTCAAAATTGCACAAGTTGGCACTACAATAATGATGAATGGGCTATTGGCTCTATGAATTGTCTCATATAGATGGACCATAGCCAATTATTCACCATATACAAAATGAAGAACTCTTGTTGAGGGTTTAGTCACCTACAACTAAATAGTCAATATTAAAAATTAGAAAAAGTAATACTCAATATAAAATAAGATTTCAAAATTTAAATTTGAACTGAACAAGAAAATTACAATGACCTTCAAATTTTCCTAAACACTCTCTTAAAATTATTTAGTATACACTTGGATCAACATATACTAACCCTCCTCTTTAGCATGAAATGGTGAGGCATCCCATTCCTTGGACACAAACATCCACTTCAAAGCACATGATGTTGACAGAAGGCTTTGCAAGGTGATGAAATTGGAGGTAAATTGAATGGTCCTTGGGTGAATAATGTCCTCTTCATTATAGATAAATATTGTAATGTCCTTCACATCTTCTACCCTGGTCTTCACCCACAATATTTTTCCAATATACTCAAGCATGAGGTCAATTCAATGGGAAGCACATGGGCTCCAAAATATAGAGGGGTGCTTCTCTTGGAGAAGTCTATCTATAGATCCATATGTTGCTAAATTATTCGTCACTACTTGGAAAATATTCTCTACTCCTACTTCTACCACAACCTCCTTAAAAAAATTGAATAATAATTATGCATCATTTACCTCTTGTGAGGCATCAATAAGATTTAAGAAGACCATGGATCTACCCAAATCCACCATGAAGTTTAAGAGTGCAATTTTTTTGCATTCCTTGATCAATTTAAAAGAAACTACAACCTTTTTTGCTTTATATTATTATTTTCTCTTCTACAAGAGAACATGTGTTAATAACACACTCCAATAGTAGTCCACTTGATTCATCATATGAAGTGTCTTTATTCTTTTGCCAAACTCACTCAACACCTTCATTACAATTTCCTAAAAAGGGTTGTTTACAAAGTAGAAGGGAATATTGCAATAATATCCAAAATTCAATATGGTTCTTGACCTCCTTTACCTTATACATCCCCAATGCAATATCATAAATGGTTTTTTATCTAGTTCTAGAGCCTTGTCCTTCATTTCTCCCACTCCCACTATCACTACTTCATTGAATGTGAGGCCTAAGAATAGATTCTTTGACCATAGCATGGACATCTTGTAATTTGACCTTGTTACAATAAAAGGAACCCCATATCCCACTCCTTGTACCACTACAATTCTTGACCTTTTGTGTCTCTATTTTGTTGGCCTCTTTGTTGCACATAAAATGCTTCACCTTAGATTTAGTCATTTTAACTACTTTAAGGCAAGGGTCGACATCCTTCTTTAGTTGCACAATCTAATGGAAGTTGAAGTTATTCCTCACATGTTATTATCATAAAATTTATAAAACATATGATTTAACAAGTTTACCTTAATCCCACACGTTTACATTGGGTCTCTTCCTAGGTTTTGAGTTGGACCTTCATTTTGAACTCATATTAGTGATGAAGGAGAATTTAATATTCCACTTGTAGGAGGATCATTGTTGCCCATAGTGGTTCCGAGGACCTCACTTCAAGAAGTCATAAGTACTTCCTAATAGGAGAAAAATTTAAAAAAGAAAAAATTATTAATCAAATATCCTAGGCTACATGCTTTAAAAAACCCAAAATAAATAATGCATAACTACATGCATAAAAATAACAAACAAATATATTTTAAAAAAACTAGCCAAAATTCTAGATTTTTTTAGGCAAGTAAACAAAACAAATTAAAATATATATGGCATAGTTTCCCTAGCCTATAGTTTTTAATTTGAAAGGAACTATTAAAAAAAATTAAAAAAACTGACATAACCCTAGTTTTCAATTGGGGTATTTGAAAACACCTAGGAAACATTTATAGAAACAATATGAAATCTCCTTGTGCCAATGTCCAATATTCAATTTGAGTTTAAAAAGTAGTTTTGACTCATTTTTTGGAGTGGTTTCGAGTTTTATCATCTCACAAATTTCTTCCTATGTTGGAGAATGGAAAAATAATAAGTTGCATCCCAAAAAGTGTTTTAAAGCCAAAATTCATATGGTGCCTCTACATGTGCATATTTTACTGAATAATCAATGAGTAATAACTAAGTAAACTTGACACAAGTTAAGGAGTTGCTTGACCAAGTTTTTTAAAAATAATCACATAACATTTGGACTTTAGAAAAACACAATTCCTCATAGGTACTCGACGAGTTTTCAAATACTAAGTAAAACATTAAAAGATATACAAAGAATGAACTTTTAAACATAAAAAAAACCAATAAAAAATAGAAAAGTGCATTTATTATTTTTTCAAAAAAGAGCACTTGACTTAATTTTGCTACCCATGTATATATTAGTCATTAAGCACTTGCCTTCATGACTAAGAGATACATGGGTAGAAAAAGGTTGGATCAATTCAAGGAACCACATATGAAGACTTGGATGTTGGGTGGAAGGATGAAATGGTTGAAGGAACCACAATAGAATATTGGAATTATAGGTGGAAGGTTGGATCAGTTGAAGGAACCGCATCAAAAGGCTAGGATGCTAGGTGGAAGGATAGGCGAATGGCTAAAGCATTTGTAGTGAAATACTATGATGTTGGGTGAAAGGCTAGTGTGGTGATTTAGTAATATTTTTATCTTTAGTGTGGTAGTAGGTTTAGAACCCAAAAGTATTGGGGTATTTCTCCCCCCTCCTTTTGTAGTGGGAACGAGCCTCTTCTTAAAAAAATTATTGGTGAAATATTTTTTTAGGTTTGATCTTGTGTGTCTGCTACTAGAAGGAAAAATCTAGATTGGTTCTAGAAACATGGTTTCTAGGTTGGTCAAGAATTTGTAGTTGTTGGATTTTTTTGTCTTGAGATGGGGAGAGTTGGAGGATCCTCTTTTTTAGGATTAGATTTTTAATGTCCTGTTGGCTTGTGTTTTTTTGAGATCAAATTTAGGGGTCCTTTTGTAGATGCAAAACTTTTCCAGTTATTAAAGAGCAGACCTTACTTTTTAGGTGTTTTCTCAAAGTTATATTGGTTTTGCTTTGGGATATCTAGATCTCGGAGAGTGGATCCATGTTGTAGAGATTTGGGTGAGATATTTTTCAAAATTCCTTGGCTCGTTTGGATGTTCCTCCCATGGTATTTATGGGCATGAATTTATTTATTTTTAATTTGTTTGAATATTTTGGGTACTGCTCTACATTTCATGGCTTGGGCAGGAATTTTCATTATAATATTGAATTTAAATTTTTTCAGGTCGCTAGAAGAGATGGATCTCAACATATCTCAATATTGTTGAGATTGGATCCATTTTTTTTTATTTTGACAAGATTTTCTCTTTTCAAAATTCGTTGGCTCATTTATGGGTCCCCCAAATGGAAATGTATTTCCTTATGGGAAATAATTTATATTTTGGAATTTTTTGAAATTTCTTGGGTGCAAATATGTGTTTCCTATCTTGGGTTGGAAACTATATTGTAATGTTGATTTGAATATTTTTCTGGCTGGTGCTGGAAATCTATGGGGGTTGTATTTGATGGTTTTGTGGATTTTTATATTTTATCAACACTCCTAGATTGTTTAACCATTATTTTATGTTTTGTCATGTTGGATCCTTAGGATCTGACAATGTTCTTTTCTCCTAGATCCTGGTTTGTTGGATCGTGGTTCAACTTTACTTTTTAGTTTCTCTGGTAGCCATCTTATCATAGCTTTGTCTTGTAGTAAGTGACTTGTGGTTTCTCTAGTCATATTTCCTGCTTTGTAAAAGTTTTGGGGAGCCTTTCAAAACCCCTTCTTATACCTTATAAAAAAAAGAGATATATGGGTAATTTTGTATTCTCAAATACAATGACTAAAATAACTCAAGAGACAACTAATTAGCTTTTCTTATAAGGTTCTTAGTAAAACATTAAACACTTATACATAGAAAATTTAATATTAGTATTATAATTAAAATTAAATTTTAATAAATAATTTTGTTTTGAAGATAAATAATGAGCTCATAATTTAAAGTAAGAAATTTAGAAAAATAATTTGTAATTTTTTTTTGTTTAGGAATAATGTGTATAATTAATTTAAAGACAAATTGTAAGTTATGTTGATGAAGATATAAAATATATATTTATTTATTTTTCAATGAATTTAAGGTTAAATTTATTGAAAATAAGATGCATGACATATATTGCTAAATGTACACTTATTTTTTTAAAGTAACTACAAAATTGTATGTGTGTGTGTGTATAGATATATAATCTCAATAGAGACTAGGCCAATAGGTGACACTTGTTAATGCATGTGAATAGACACTAACTACTAACGTTGAACTCTTATCTATCTTCCAACTATAGTTGTCTAAAAATTATGAGGCTAATTCTATTATTTAGTTTTTTTTTAATATAGTAAGATATTATCGATGGATTATAGTATTCTACCCTTGAAAAATTCCATTGATATAAATCCATAATATTCTAAGGTGAGGATTATTGAAAAGAAACACTTTTAGATGGGTGTATGGGTCATGATAACAATTAGCCTATTAATTGCTTATAGTAACCTAGTTCTACATAGATGTTAAATTATTAATTTAAAATTCCATGATGTTATCCTTGGTGTATACATATTCCTTCATATGTACAAACCAATTCATTTAGAAGATTTTTATGAACCACCCTAAAAAATTTAATGAAACATTTATATTTAAAATAATATTTACAATTATCATAACAAGGATCATTCAAGAACTACAAGGTATTTTTGTTTGAAGTAATATTTTTTCTAAAATAATGATACATCCAAAATTATTTTTATCTTTTGTAAAAAATTAGTACTTCATCCATTCAGACTATCTTGACAAATAAATAAATAAATAAATAAATACAAAAAGGAGCTCCATATGCATTTATATAAACAAGAATGCATATATTAGATAATATGTACAAGTATGGTTATGTAGCAGAACATAATTGTCATGATATAAAGAATGATTTTACCTCTAATCCAATAGCCATATGAAACATTAATCGTTTTTCTCTATATCCATTTCAAGATATTTTAGAGTCATGTTTAGTTCATCAAGACCATAACATACTTCACACCCAATCTAGAAATAACCATCCAAGTTAGGTATTCCATTGTCAATGTAATTGATATATATTTTTTGTTTGAATCACTTACAAACAACTACTTGTTATTATGAATAATACCTTGAGGATATGAATAGAGATTCCATGGCTATTATGGTTTATGGGTATTTTATTGATACTTTTTTCTAATTCTATAGAAACATCATGATCAAAATTGACCCATAATGTTGAAGTTTGAGCATAATTTTTTAATTCAAATGCCACCATTGGAATACATAAACTCAAAATTGGTAATTTTTTTGTTCTACATCTATTTTTTTACTAGACTATTTTCCTTAATCTAAATCTAACTATCATAATTATGATGCTTGGATCATACCATCCACTATTTACATAGTCTCCTCTATAAAATTTATCAAGTGAATTTTGTTACATGAGCTTTAAGATGTATTATAATTGTATTAGCTAATGACAAGTGAGATGGAAAATTGATATAAGCAAGATGAAATTGACTTGTTAGAACATTTTTGAGAGAGAAGAAATTATAAAAATTAGAGTCATTAATATATATGCTTGTGATTCTGTAAAATTAGAACAGACTCACAAATGCAGGATCCATTTTTACATGGGATCACATTTGAGATTGAAGGGACATTCATGAGGCCTAAAAATATGGTTTGATAGGCTAATTAAACACACACCTATGGTTTTAAATATTCTATTCCTATTGTGAATGTAATATCTATTTATGAAGGATGTAAAATGCAAGTGAAAACAAAATATAAGAATACAAGTTCTAATTCTACATGATTTCTTTGTTTGAATGCTTGCAAGAAAGTAAATATTTTTTTTTTAAGTTAAGGATCAAGAGGACATTCAAATAGATAATATATTCTATAATTTAGCTATATTCATGTCATTTTCATACCTAAATAATTGAAATAAGATATAATTATTTCCTCTAGTACATTTACAAAGGCATTCATTCTCCTATCTATATTTAAAATTTTTATTACAAAGCAAAATAGGAAATTACACAACAACCAAATTGATAATGTTATCCTATGGTATTGATGATTACACTTTCAATTTTTGATGTAATACTATAATTATGACATATTCCTAGTTTTGCAATGGTTCTATAAATAAAAAGTGTAGTTTAAATTTTTTTACAAAAGCCTAAAAAATTGATCAAAAGATTAAAATTTAATGAAAAACCCTATATTCGATAATTTGGATCTAAGACAAAAAATATAGGGGATAAAGTACCTAATTTTATAATTGGGATAGAAGCACAATATAATGATAGTTTCAACCCGATATGAAAGCATTATTCAATGACAATTTTACCACCTACATAGAAATATTGTTTAACAATAGTTTGATAGGATTAAACACAAAAGAAACATATTAATTGTATTTATGTACACACATAAATACAAAGCTATGTCTCTTATATGTCTTAAGAGACTCTTTGTTCATCACTTTCATATAATTGTTCAACTTCCTATGAGATATAACTCTTCATCAACCTCCACTGAGGCATAGTAATAATTCTAGCATCTCTTAAGGTATAATAATTACATTATCAAGTAATGTAATAAACACCTAACATCCTCCTTATTATAATACTTAAGTATAAAAAATATTTGAAGGTGTCGGTCATGGCAAAAAATACACCTTATATAAAAAATGACTAGCCTCCTTAATTTTTACTTAGGTAGTAAAATAATATTGTGGTATAGCTTTGGATCTTTTTATAGCTTTGGGACTAGTTTTTCCTTCTACTATAGCTCTATCTCTAGAAATTTTGACCACACATTCAAAATTTTACATGTTATGTTTCACTACAAGCTCTGTCATTATAGGCTTTCGAAGCATAGTCAAGTCATATCTATAAATTTTGATGCATAAATAATGCACCTAAATAATTCTAATATTACATTGCTCTATGGAAAACTACAATCTCTCTCAACCAAAAAATATTTGTGTATCCTTTCTTCCTTTTGAGAAAAAAATGCATTTGTAGAATGCACACAACATCTCTTTCATTTTGTCCCATTCTATTACCTCCATTCATTCATAATCAACATGTATTTTGTTGGTCATTTTATCTTTATACTGACAATATTTTTGAGAGGGATTATTTCCACCACGAATTTCTTAAGGATGTGAATTTTAACACCTAGTTATAATATGTATAGATCATCCAAAATGACTCAACAATTTACTCTAGGAGTTTCATTCTTTGCATATGATTATGATTTTACAACTTGGTATCAAGATTTATTGTTTGACTAACAATACCAAGGCCTTTATTCTTCGGCCTTATGTTTTTTATTTGGGATTTATTATGCCTTACCCATTTTCCAAATCCTATTCTATTATATCCTATTCTTTTCATTAATTTTGAGTTGATTACTTTGTTGTGATTTTCAAAGAACCCATTTTTTACCTTTTTGTTCTTTAGTGACATAGCCTTTAACATTTATAACATAATCGATAATACTGAGCATGAGATCATGATGCTCATCTTTAACACAAACACTAATATTATCAATAATGTTTAGATCACTAGTATCACAAGAGAAATATATCCTTTTGATAAGGTTACTTTTATCATAACAAACATTTGCCATCATAGGCTTGATGGCACTTGTCTCACAATAAATATTTTAAATCATGGACTTGTCCTTCAATATTTCATTTTTTTTCCTTACTTTTTTATGATTAAAGATGTCAAGAGTGTCTAATACCATGCATACTATCCTCACAATATCTATAGGAAATGTAACACATTTTCAAAAATGATATTCATAAGCATCAGCTTCTTTGAGAATTATTTACAACTAGCTTCTTAGTACTAAGAATTTTCCATCTTCGTAAATATCTTTGCCTTCTAGGAAATTAAGATCTTTATTTGGTGTCACACACTTTTGAACTTCAGCTTGCTTCTCTCACCTTCACTAGATTCTTGTAAATAATAATAATAATTTCGTGTTACATACATTTGAGCTTTTTCTTGCTTCTTGTCGTATTTCTCTTTGCCTTTCTCATTTAGTCAAGTGATACGAACATTGCTTCTCATAGTCCTTGGATATTATTTTCTTCAACACAATAGTAGAGGTTTCTTATGTTTTTTCAATGGTTCCCCTTTCAATATACCACCATTTTGATATACCAAAACTTTCTATATGCTCTCTCTTTCTCTATATCTATCGGTATAGTAGTAAAAATAAAAATTGGCTTGGAATTGGGCTAGAAAAATATTTGGAAATTTTGAGAATTAGGGAAACATTCGACTTGAAATGCAAATTTTCATTGATTTTGTTTTCATGCATATCACAATGAATTAACATTATGAAAATCAAATATTAATGATTTAAGGCTATAATATTAAACTACACATGAAATTCACAAGTGATAAAGCTAAATTACACATGAAAATAGTAAGTGATACAAGCTTAAACTACACATTAAAGTGAAGAAACACATCTTGTATTTCTTATAATATGAAAAGGGATAAAGACCAATATTTATAAATATTAAATCCAATAAATATATATAATGCGCACACAAAAACCCGCCATTATGACAAACTAAAGGAATTTTCATGGCAAAATTAGTGGGTTTGATTTTAGTTGGTTTTAAAATGGAAAAGGACTTTTTAACATAAAATAAACAAATATATGTTTTAATGTCTATTATTGTTTTAATTATCTTAAATACTTTTAAATAAGTTTTAAGATAAAATATGATTTAAAATATTATTATTGTATTATTTTTCTAATATAATATTTCCTTTAGAGTATATAAGTTAGGTTTTGGTTTCACTTTCCAGCTACGTCTACAACTTTGAGGCTCCATTTGTAGCATGTGAAGTAAAAATTGAGACTTTTCAAAATATGAAAGGTAACAACAAATTGTAGTTGGTAACTTGGTACAGTGCCATAAAACACCTCACCTTAAAAAAATAACTAAACATGCATTTTATCTACAAAGTATAAAAAGCATATCTGGCATCCTTTATAAATAAATAAGAAACTCACTTCTTAATTATTTCTCTCATGCCTAATTTATATTTATTTTTGTTCATTCCTTGTAACATGTTGCCTAGGCCCTATAATAAATCAAAAGATAAGATTGATAAAAAGAACCTACAAGAGAGCCAACTTATTCAATTAAAGATTTGAAATTATAAGAATATTTTTAAGTGGATTCATTGATCCACTCCTTGGAAAGATGAAATTAGTGTATTCAATATCAATAGGATCAATTTGAATTCTATATCAACTAAATATGCCTAACAACAAATTAACAATAAAATATTATTTTTTTGTGTTTTATTAGACTTTAAAAATGTAGGATATGATGTGCATGTGCTTTTGAAATGAAGGAAAATGCTAAGTAGTAGTTCTATTTTACTTTTTTTAGAATAAGTATTTTTTGACATTTTTATACATTAAACAATTGTGCCAATATGCACCCATCAATATTTTTTGTTATTTCACATTGATTTGTCATTGAAAGTCCAAAAAGAAAATGGACATCCAAGCTCGCACAACCATGTATATTGCAACAAGTGGAAAATTGATAAAAGAAAATGAGTTTATCATTTTTCTCTATGCATGAGGTTGGAGCCAATTTTTCCTATCAAAAATTTGTGATTTTTTTAAAAAGTTTTATATCCATTTTTTCAAAAAATTAGTCAAATATTACTATAAAATCATAAAAATATAATTCCAATCCAAGTTGATTCATATTTCTGGTAGACTAAAAAAAATGGTAATCATTAAATTTTCACAGCAATTTTTGTCAACACATGGAAGCAGCTAGTCCTTATGATATATCGAATCATATGTGAGATAGATGTTAAGGTACAAGATAGAGAGTTATACATGATACAAAGATAGTACAAAAATGGATTCATCCTATCAATGACACCTACATAAAGAGAAATCCTTGTAAATGGGCATAACTTCCCAATATACTTAGAAATTCTCAATTTTAGAATTTAGGTCTAATGATAGTGATGAATAGTGTAAAAAATAGAGAGAAAGAATCATAAAAAAATGTTGTCCTTATTTATCATCGATTATTTATAGGGTCGATGCATAGACATCATTATAGAAGCTATATTAGGATATAGACCTAGTAGCTTAACGTGACAACATTACCTATAAATACAAGCTAGAGGTTTTATTTATACCAAATTCTATGAGTGTGCCAAAGCACGTATTTGATTTATGTAAAATGCTTCTTTACCATAAACTAACTTTGTAAACTATTGTAAACTACCAAATTTTAAACTATTTTTACACCAAAATACAATGACTCATCATGACACTATCATATATCTCACATTATTTTCTTGAATTTTTTAATTATTAAGTCATTGGTCATAACACCTTTTCAATGTAAATCATTGACCTTAGACTAATTATAAAAAAAAATCTTTTTTAGACTAATACATAATAAATTGGCATCTAAAACATAAGTCTTTACATGACTCTTAAATTGATTTTGACAAAAAACACACACTTATATAACTTCCATGGTTTTGGTATAACCTCTTGAAGATGTTTGGATAAAAAATATGGACTCTCTTTTCTCTCTTTTTTTAACTCTTTTTATTTCTTTGTATTTTCATTATCTTAGAATTTCCTTTTTTAATAAAATAATTTAAATAAGAAAAATTAAACCTAAGACCTTAGGTTAAATATCTTTAGCCTTTTCATGCAATAACTATCATATCATCCTTGTGTGCAAGATTATATTGATAGTAAGTGTTTTTTTCTCCTTTATCCACCTGTTACAAGCTCATATAATGGGTATGTGTCATAAAACACTAACTTTGTTAGGCACAACCTACTCAATCCTAAAATTGATGTAAACACTCCATTGAATCTATATTTATTCAAGAATGTTATTTATGAATCACTCACCATTATCGAACCATTTTACAACTTCCTATGCCACATCTTCCAACAATAGAATTATTTTTTACATCATAAAATATTTAATCATGTGTTACATGGAAAAGCATATGCTTTGCCATCACATGAATTACAAGCCCCACAACATCAAAAAATTCATCCACTACAAATTATTACTATTAAATTTTGGTATGATAGGTAATGTTTTGATGTAAAGGATAAAATATTGACTTACTTTCATTTCATAGGTATTTTCTATGACCATACTATTATAGAAAGATATGGAAAGTAAGAATTTCTACTAAATTTACTGAAAAATATATTGATGATGATTTTTGCTTCAATAGGCCCAGCTTCCAAGTTAGTAATCATGTGCTCTTTCATGCTATCCAAACTACCAACAAATTTACCTCAACTATAAATTACCAACTCTAAAGTTTGTGTATTTATTGTAGTTAAAAAATATTGACAAAGTGTAAAATGCAAATTATAGACCACAACCAAATTGGCTCAGTGTAAAGTATTTGGTACCATGAGAGATGTGAAACTTAACATGGAGAATGTGTCGAGAAAAAATCTTTGGAGGATGTAGTTAGTCACCTCTAGAATATTGAAATAAATCGCTCTAACGTTTATACACTAATCTAGAAGTCCTTCAATACAAATCACAAAATTTAAGATTTCAAAGCACAAAATATTATAGGATCACAAAAGCTAATTAAATAGAGATTAAAAAATGTAAACATAAAATAGAAATATTCAAATGGAATAAAATAGAGGAATAGACTAGAGAATGAAATGATAAAATAAATCTTCTTAAGTGCTTTAATGATCTATCAAGCACTTGATGGAGATAGAGGAGAGGTGCAAGGGCCAATTTTAATATCGAGGTGATGTGCAAGTCCTCTTTCCTATTATTTCAACAACATATACCTATCATATGAGATTTTTCATTGTCTATGGCTTCCCACCAAGGGTGGATTTATAGATCACCCAAGGCATTTCATAGGAAGATCACACACATTTACTGGCAAAGTATAAAAGATGATAAAATATTATAGGAGGTGATTTAATAGTTGTATGACATGATTAAGGAGTTAGCAAGTTTGATTGAGAGTTTGAATAGCTTGATTGAGGAGATAATAAGAGCATGATGACATGCAACTACCAATAAAAGGTAATAATTAGTAGATTAACGATATTAATGCATGATTTAACCATTTATGGTATAATATGCAAAGATAACTAAAAGCGACAGGTAACCAGGGTTCAATTTTTGTGGTGGCAGCACAAAAGTATCATGTTGATACAAAAGCACTATACAATATTTTTACAACACTATCATTAGTGACACTAATGTTGTACACAATTTTGTGTGGCACTTTTACAAGATAATAATACTACCATCTTTCGGATTTCTAGGTATTAATCCTAAGTTAAGTTTGTTACCTAATGTTGATTTTTTTTTCTATAGTTAGGATAGTGCACATTAAGGGGGAATGTTAGAATTAATGTGCACTATGCCTACCTACTCTTTGACATTTGTCACCTTTTCATATAGGAATTTTACCTATATATTGTAACACTTCTTGTATAATATTATATCATTAAGGAGGAAAATAAATGAGATAATATTATACAAGAAGTGTTACAATATATAGGCAAAAGGCCTATATGAAAAGGTGAAAATTTTCAAATAGAATGACAAGTGTAAAAAAGTAGGTAGGCATAGTGCACATTAATTATGACAAAGTTTAGGTGTGTTTAGAATTTTTGAAAAACTCTTTTTGAGCCCTTCCCAATGGTATCACTTTTTTAAGGTTTTATGAAGATCTAAAGTAGTTTTATAATCCTTAATGGTTAGACTGCTTCTTTACCATAACTTTGGGTACAAAAGGGGTAATTCAAATTGATTAGCTAAAATGACTAATTTGCAATGAAATTGATGTTTAGTTGGTACATAAAATTAGGTGTCTACATTTTATCCTTTTTGACATATTTATTGTATAATAAATGAATAAAAAACCATCATAGATACCCCAATTTTGTAATTAAAAAGGGTTACACACTTTTCTAATGTCAAGTATATGAATTTTATTAAGGTTCATTATTCTATCATGTCATCTATTATCCTAATGACACACTCTTTTCCTCATTGCCCCCCTGGGGCCCCCCCCGGGAAGGCCCCGCTCTCTTTCTTGGGCCATGTAGTCATGTCTGTCCCACCCTAGGATGACCACAGTTCATGGTCGTCCCAACTAGGGATGGCCACTAGCAACCATCCCTGGGTGGGATGGCCATGGCCTAGGACCCTCAAAAATTCAAGGACAGGATAAATGGCAATTAAAATATACCATTTATCCTACTCAATAATGTGTGATAGATTTAGGTCCTGTTAAATCCATCACAACCTGCAAATTGGAGGCCCAAATTGGATATTTCTCCCACCCAATGCATGGCAAGATTTTGGACAAATAGCGGTACCTGCCTTGCATGCCCTAACTTGCCCATTTGACCCTATGGTCCTCTTGGGCTATAAATTGAAGTCATTCCACACAATTCAAAGAGAGAGGTCTTTGCAATATTTTATAATGAAGTGTTGTCAATATTCACTCTCCCTTTCACCATGTGTTTTCACTTGGAATCTTCATCAATCGAAGGAAGTTTCCAAGTCACCCAAAAGTATGCAAATTTGTTCCAAAACCCACCCATTTTTGTTAGTTAGATCATCAAATTTTATGACAACACCCCTAGAAGTAGTTTGAACCAGATCATAGAGAAATTGGTGGTAAAAACTAACAGGTTTGGTGGTTTTCCCCACCTGGAATGGTTAACAGTCACAATTGGAACACCTAGGGACAACCATTAATATGCATATAATTTTAGTTCAATTTTATCATAGATCATTTCTAGAGTAGATTATATGTATCATATTAAAATTTGGTGCAATTTGTAGTAGTTTTGCACCTTCAATTAGGTTTTTAGGGATGGCCATGGATTTTGTATACAATTTCATTTCTGTTTCAGCATAGATCATCTCTAAATTAGATAATATGCATTATACTAAGTTTTGGTACAATTTGGAATAGTTTTGTACTGCCTATTTCACTTTTTATATTCAACATTGCATCCATATTTCTTATTTCATTTTAATCTGCACATGTTATTAACCAATCTAAGTTCTTTGTGTGTAGATCCAGGTATCTCAATGCACAAGAAAAGAGCTACAAATATGACTACGGATAGATTATCACAGTAGCCCCAAAAAATCACTTTGAAATTCATTAGTGCAAGGAAGACACTGAAGTACACCTTGAGTTTCTAAAAGTATTAGATCCTTTCAACTTTTGTAATGATTGAATCAACTTAGAGCTCTCAAGGAGAAATTCTGTAACTGTGTATTTGACAAATGGATTAATATAAATAGGACCCCCATTTATTTTACTTATTTTTTGTCATTCTTACATTAAGGTATTTTTTGAGTGCCTAGATAAATATATGCATTTCATTTCCCTTTGCTAAGTGCACTATTTTTCCGCTCTACATTGGTGATCACGGTGGGATCCCTATCCTGTTTTATTTAGATAAGTTTTAACTTTGTTCTTGTCTCTAAAATTTTGTAGGTTTTGGCTTTCATGGCCTGAAAAAACCCTTGGTTTACTAATTAGAACACCTAGGGATGGCCAAAACAGCTGTCTCACCCAGTTATGGCCCCCAAATTGGCAATCGCCCCACCCTAGGACAACCACAAAATAGGGGGCTTGCATATCAAATTAGAAAGAATAGGAGCATATTAGGCTTTCAAGATGAGTATATAGACCTTTAATTTGCATTATTACTATTTAGATAAGGTTAGATTTAGTTTTTTTATGTATTTTCCTTGTTTTTTGAAAAGTAGATTTCACTTTTTATTAAAAACAACAAAAAGAAAATAAAAATAGGAAAAGAACAACTTAAGCATGTATTTGCATGGTTTGATTGTTTGCAACCTACCTAAAAGTTAGGTTGCCATATAGGGCGTGCATATTGTACATTCCACCATTTACTAAATCCTTCTGAAAGTGAAACATTATTTTGCATTTAGTGAAGTATCATTGAGTGCTCTTTTGTTTTACTTTCTTTAAGTATAAAAGAAACCACACACACCATGTCATATTTTAACATTAGTGAGTTGGAATTTCATACCCAACCAGTAATAGATACCAACAATGGTGAGCTTTATCTCCACTCATTGTCTTGCATGATATGAATCCTATTTTTTGGCCAAAACTGGTTCCAAGAACCATCTTAGGCATGGAAAATAACATGTAGTCCTCTTCAGAGGGTGTATCACTTCCCATGGTCAATATGGGTGAGGACTAGTAGGACATGTGCTCCCTGACTAGGTATGGGATTCATATTCATACTTTAGTGGGTTTACATGATCAGAATTCATCATCGGTTGTCGAGCTACGACTATACAGGTGAAATCCTTTAAACAAATTGAGAGTTACATCAACCATATTCAAACACATGAAAAAAGATCTCTTTGCAAAAAATAAATCAAAAACACACCAAACAGTTTTAAGGAACACATAAATATTTAAAAAATATAAACACTTGTATTATTGTGTGTTTTCATTCTTGTGTGTTACATCATTAAAATTTATAAAAGAGATAATCACGTAGGATTTGAAATAATTTAGCTATGGTATGCACCCATAGCCAAGCCCATTCAAGGGTTGAAACTATAGATAGTAGGCAAGGAGACATAGAACATCTCTGATTTAACCCTAAGGATATGATTATACCTCCTTGGTGTCCTCCTACTCACCCAAGTCCTAGAATTTCAAATCAAGAACTTAACCTACAAGGGACGCTACGCAGGACACCCCTATAGGTCTTGATCCCAATCAGAGAATATACCTTCGAAATATAGAAACTTCACATACCTTCTATCAAGAAAAACAACTGTGCTTTGAAGCACAAATAAATAGAGCAATACGATGCATCTACGTGCTTTCTCGGTATACCTCGCACACCTACATGCAAGATCAAGATTACACACCATGGGCAAGGCCAAATGATCAAACTATGCCCTTAAATCACCTTAATAGGTCTCAACAATATAAATACCAAGATAATTATAATACTCATTACCCTAGGTGAGAAAATTCAGTCCTTCCATTCCTCATTGATGAAGGAAGACACGAGGAGAATCTTGATTATACTTAGTTTAATTATTTCATGTAAGCATGATGTGCTTTTGCACAAACTGAGTATAAAAAATGACTATTTAGGATTGAGCCTCAAGTGAATGCAACCTCTATCAATCAAGAGAAGCTCATAGTCGACCTTTCAGATCCTCCTAAATAAGATAGACCCCATGGAAATAGTGTTAGGGCTAATAGACCTTGTATGATTGATCAAATAAACCATGTTGTTAAAAGATATGCTATCCGCAAAGCTCAATTCAATCAGCTTCAGCTAGATAAAAACACTTGGACCACCAACATCAGTTAGAAAATCAAAGAATTAAACAACAAACCCATGATTTGTTTCAGGAGATCTTACGTAATGGGATCCCTACCCCAAGTACTCATAGACAGGGGGTTCATCAGAGGCAACCTATGTTTAATCAAAATAAACTTCTTAGGCCTAACCAAATATTTTCTCCTCAACCTCCTAGGCCTAATAGAGACTTACCTCCTAGACCAAACATAGATCACCTTCTACAGGTGTTTGTTCCTCCTTTTAGGCCAATTCAGAAAACACCTTATGGAGCCTACGATGGTATGGAACAAGAAGAAAAATATCTAGAAGCACCTTATGGAGGTATGGTTGATGATACTCAACCACCATACCATATGCTTAACATTCATTGGCCTCTCCTACAAGGCCAAAGTAAAGAATAGGGTATCAAATACTCTAATGCGTATAAAGCATTTCTTGAACACATGGAAACAATAGAAAACAAGATCTTTGGGTTCGAGCTTAAAAAACCCACTTTGTGCCAACTTCACAATCAATCGTTTCACCCATTAATACCTTCCCCTCCATACCCAGAGCATTTAAAAATTCCCAAGCTGGATAGATTCAAAGGAGAGGAAGATGCATAGGAGCATGTCACTAGGTTTATGAACCAATGCTTTAGTATCTAGGATAAGGATGTCCTAATTCTAAGAATATTCTTGATTACCCTCTCTAGTCCAGTCATAGAGTGGTACAATCAACTCCCAAGGCACAACGTCCATAGCTTTGAATAATTTACAAATTTATTCCTGGAACGTTTTGCTTTTAACACTAAGTGAAAGGTGACTTTGATAGACCTCATGTTTTTAAAGCAGTATGACAACGAATTAATCTCGAATTATGGTAATAGGTGGCAAACACTTCTTGCTAAGCTACCATACTTACTAAAAGTGTATGAGTTGACTTGCATGTTTTCCAAGAGTTATTTAAAGCCAATTTAATTATTTCTACAACTCCAACAACACCAAACTCTTGAAGATGCTCTAGCATAGGCTAGAACAATCGAAGAAATCAAAATTCAAGAGGGGGAAATCGCAAAACCTTGTAGAAGTGGAATAAGAATACAAAAGGTAATCCAGCACAACCGAATCCAGTAGCAGTTAACCAAGTTACCATTAACATTCCAGGGCCTGTGCAACCAATGCCACCTTAGAAGGCTAATTATCAGGCCCAACCTCCCTCTTGCAAATTACAATAATAACACTCGAACGAATCAAGGACAAAACTAGCAACATCACCCTAAGCAATAATTTATGCCCTTCACTGAGTCTATGGATTCACTATTCTATCATCTATGTTCAGCCAAAGTAATCACTCTACTTGAGATCCAACCCATAGATCTCAATAACCCAAAGTCCATGGGATGTCGTGAAGACCTACATTATAAATACCATAGGCAGAATGCAGGGTTATGCATAAGGGGTTGGACTCAAAATATGCTTGTAAAAAAATGGTGAATCCTAATCAAAATCAAGGTGAATACTAAGAAAATAAAATCAATCATCTTCACACTAAAATTTGGGGTATTTGAAGCCCTAAAAAGTAATATCATCTTTGGGACCAATTGTAACCCATTAAGGCATCTTACAACTTCATAATAACACCACCATAAGATAAGTCTCTAAAAGAGCTTTCCAACGAGTACAAATATGCCTAGGTTTGTATACATATCATGGCAAATTAACCCTAAGAAAACATTGGTCTCAAAAATTTTAGGCGAATGGGCCAACGTTGAGGGTTCTCATATTTGCCAATTTTAAAATTTTAAAATCCTAATATTCTCCCAATTTGTGAATATTCACCACTATGCATAACCCTAGTATAATGGACATGACGTGCAAATATGCTATGGGTTCAAACACCTAGTACAAGACATGATTGAGAGGAATGATCTTCAAATTGATAAAAATCTTGTGAAAAATAATCAACAAATAGGTGTATTTAAAGATCCATTGCCCACTCATGAGGTGTAGGTAAATTAAGAAAAATAGGTAAATGAGGTCCATACAACACCCCCTCAATAAATATTGTCAGGATGGTTAGCATCATGAAAAGGAATAGGTATTATCCAAATCAAGTTGCACCACCTACAGCTTCAAACGATATTCCCCTCATATTACAACCTCCACCACCTCCAATGCAAAGCCCTTCATCCATCCAGTGGTCACCATAAATATTAAGCTTTCTTAAAGCTTGTGAAAAACATTGACCTAACTCTCTATCTATGAGCGTATCCAACAGTATCCACCTCATCGAGAAGATCTTATGGAGATCCTTAAGTCGATTGAACTATAGCCCCAAGAGTCTAACTCCTTTATCAATTTTTTAGGGCATGTTCAATAGTGAAAAAATACAATAACCACATTTTAAGAATATGAACTCATTCCAATATCAAATAATACGGTTGATCCTCCCTTACACATTATTGCATGTGTAAATAGAACACCTTACAAAAGAGTTCTAATTGATACTGGTTCTTCAAGAAATATCATCACCACAAATTCTTTCCAACATTTATGTCTTTGAACGTCCCACATTGTTGCATCCACATATACCCTCCGAGCATTCAACGATACTCTATGCTCAATGGTTGGCACTATAGTATTACCTATTCTAGTGGGACACAAAATCATACCAATGTTGTGTCACATCTTAGGCACAATGGATTATAATATCTTTCTCAGTAGACCCTGGATTAGAGACATGAAGTGTGTGCCATCCATAGCTCAAAAATTTTTTAAGTACACTCATGAAGGGTAAGTACATGTTGTTTCCATAGACATTGATCCCTTCAAATACTGCAACTTGGTACATCACATCCTCGAGTCGACCTTGCCATCAAATCATTTAGAATTTCAACCAAATAAGACCATTCAAGGTCTGAATCCTTCACCATCACCTTCCATTAATCCATTACCATCTTCTTCTATACCATCCTTGTCATTGACACCTTCAGATATACCTTCATCATCGTCAAATCCTCCATAGAGGAACATGTTGAAGAGACCTATTGATGATATACCTCCAATATTCTCTACCATATCCATGAAAGAAATTCCTAGTCTAGAAGATTAGGAACCATGTCATGAGGTAAGTATTGAGTCATCTCATGCCTCACTTATGTCTCCTCCATCCTTACCATAATAGGTCATAGTCCATTTGGCTACTACGGGTTTAGGAGAATACTTAGTAAGGAATATTACAACAATTCCAATCATTGAGATAATACATAATATGGGATGACCTCATCTTCCCATAGGTACCATCATACCTCTAGGCATACCTCCCAATAAAATGAATTTCATATATGGGGGTATTGAATATGGCACAAAACCATCTCCTCAGCAAGAAAAGGATGAAGAACCATTTTATGAGGACATTAATTATATGTCCAATCCCGACTATGCCATGCGATATCTTCATCGCTGCCATTGGCATGGATATGGTTTGGGGTTGTATGAACAAGGTACTCACATTCCTTACCAGCCACAATATCAAATGCCATATGATAAATCTAGTTTAGGACAAAATAATTTTGTGCCTTTCGACGTCCTCATAGAAATTTTAGAGCACCTAGGTTTGAACTATAGGGATGAGCTTGCACATTATCCTTATGCCAATATTAATCATATCCACTCTTTGGGGGATTATTTTCTCACAAATATGATAGATCATAGGATATATCACAATTTCACCATATTCTATGAATAAGGTGAAGGTTCAAATATTCTTCCATTTGACAATGAGGAAGAGGATCAAGTTACTCTTTATGAATGGACAACTGATGATAAATCATATTACGATGTAGCACCTATTAAATCCCCTAGTTCAGATGAAGAGTACGAGTAGATCATCCTATTGGATGATGAAGAAGAGTTCTATCTATGTATTTTCCCATTACAACATCCTATCTAGCGATAAATTTTACCACTCGAGGATAAATCTCAGCCCCTTCCACATCAACCACCTTCGATTATTCCACCTCCATCGCAACCACCCCAACAAGTCTTATGACAACCTCTTGTCAATAGACCCAACCACCCATCCAATGGAGATCATCCATCCATCCATATGATTTCCATAGATATTACTGCACCCTTTCATGATCTGAATAACCCATTAAAGCTATTGCACCTTGACCTTAAGGCAATCGACTTTTATTGGAGAGATTCTTCACCATATCCATGAAAGTATTGGTCATGCGATGAAATGCTACAACTATTTTATTTTTCTCCAAGATCTACTCAAAATATATTTCACACTGAGATTGAGAATGGTTTTCTAATTGATGACATAAATCCAACTGATGAAATTTATTAGATCCCTACTCCACCCTATTTGGAAGAAGTATCTCATATGTCAATTGATCCAACAATTTATAGTGATATCGACACAGATCCTAAAACTTCCCAATTCATCAAATTAGGGAAAGACTTATCTCTTACTAAGCAAGTTGATTATACATCTCTTCTAAAATAGAAGAAGTAATCTTTTGCATGGTCTTATAAAGACATGCCAAGACTAGATCCAAATTTAGTCATGCATAATATTACGATTGATCCACATGCAAAACCAGTCAAGCAAAAGCTATGCAAAATGCATCCAATAGTAGCCCTAATGGTGAAATACGAATTGCAAAAATTGCTAGATTCCAATTTCATTATATCAGTTGATTATCTACCATGGATTTCCAATATGCTACCTATCAAGAAACCCGATGGAAGGATTCGCATCTGCACTAAATTTCAAGATCTAAAAGAAATGAGTCCTAAGGATGAATTCCCTTTGCTAAACATTGATGCACTGGTGAATGCCATAGCAGGCCATGAGATGTTATCCCTAATGGATAGTTTCTCTAGATACAATCAAATTTACATTAATCCAGAGGACCAACTCAAAATGGCATTCACAACGCCTTAGAGGATATCTTGTTATAAAGTCATGCCTTTCAGTATCAAAAATTCTAGCGCTACCTACCAGCAAGCTATGACTTACATCTTCCACAACTACCTGCATAAAATTTTGGAAGATTACATAGATGAATTATTGGATACATATTTACTTTGCCATGAGCACATTGATGTATTGCGCAAAGTCCTTGATCGACTCATCAAACACAACATTAGACTAAATCCCAAGTACATATTTGATGTTACATCTAGAAAAATCTCGGGATTCATTACCTCTAAATGAGGCATATAAGTCGATCCAAATAAATTCAAGGTAATCCTTGAAATTCCTCCCCCCACTACTATCAAGTAGCTACGTAGTCTACAAGAAAATGTCGCATCCATCAAGCACTTCATAGCAAAATTATTAGATAAGTGCTGACCTATGAACAAATTGTTACACAAGGGGGTCGCATTTAATTGGGATGATGAGTGTCAAGCCACCTTTGATGAGATTAAATAATATATGGCTTTATCTCCAGTATTGATTCCTCCCTGACTAGGAGTACCATTATATTTATACATCTCAGCTACTGAGCTTACGTTGGGCACCATGTTGGCCCAAAAGAATGAATTGCACAAATAAAAGACTACTTACTATATTAGTCGCACCTTGGTTAGTTACGAAATAAATCGCACATACATTGAGAAGCTATGCTTAGCAATGATTTTTGCCACTAAAAAGCTACACCATTATATGCTCAATCATACCACATATGTAGTATCCAAAGAGAATCCATTGCGATATATGATGAGTTGTACTTACCATCATAGTCATACGGTGAATGGATTATGTTGTTGATAGAATTTAACCTTGAATTCATCAAAAAAATCAATTAAATTTTAGGTCATCACTGATCAACTCCTAGAGGCTTCCCTCTAGGATGACCAACCTCTTAGTGTAGAACTTCCCGATGATGGAATATTTCAAGTGTTAGAATCACTTGATCTTGAAGATCCTAAAACACAGGTTGACATGACTCCATTTTTTGATGGCTCTAAGTGCGAGTAAGGGGCGACACAAGAATTATATTTTTTACACCTCAAGGGGCTCCAATCCCCATTTCATTCAAACTCGATTTCCCATGCACCAACAATAATTCCAAGTATGAAGCTCTTCTCATAGGCCTTCAAATGGCAATCACCATGAAAATAACTAAGCTCAACATTTTTGGTGATTCCTTGCTCATAGTGAATCAACTTAAGGGAATATTCCAATGTAGATACCCAATATTGCAAGCCTACAAAGCCCTTGTGGATAAATTTTTTGGAAAAATTGAATGGTATGATATTGAGGCACTCCCTCAATCATATAACCATTTTGTGGACACAATGGTCTCCTTAGGGTCATTAATCCCATAGAACATTTTTGTTGATATAACAACCATTTAAGTCAAAACACTATCAAAATATGCAACTAAGCATGAGGACCTTTACTCCATACCAGAATTCCACATGATTCAAATTGAACCTCCTCATGAATGGTTCTCTCAAATTCAAAATTGCTTAAATAATACCACTTGGGGGACTTTATTCCCTCACACTCCTTTTGATAGCAACACAATGCTATATCTACAAGTTCTCTCTCAATCAACATTCATGAGGGATGAACTTCAAAAGGATCAAGCAATTCATGTAATTGAGGCTTATTCTAATTAATATTGGTCCATCCAACTAAAATATTACCTAAGGCTTGGTAGCATCCCTTATGGATTATTGCATGTCGCTAAACTGACATTCAAGAAAAAAGTGGAAAATTATATATTACTTGGAGATATATTGTATCATCAAAGCTACGAGGGTATCCTCCTTCATTGTTAGAACCTCAAGAGTTAGTTTGGGAATCGCCCAAGCACACGATGGTACGTGTGGTGGCCATTTCAACGATATGACCATCACAAAGTGCATTCTTCACATGGGCTATTATTGGCCAATGTTAGAGCAATATTTTTGTGCTTATATTAAGAAATGTGTAAAGTGTCAACACCACACTAATTTGGCACATGTACCTTCTTAGGACTTACAATCGATTCAATTAATTTGGCCTTTTTTGCAATGAAGGTTTGACTTAATTGAGAAAATATCACCCTCTTCCTTAGGTCGTCATACGTTCATCATTATGGCCATCAAATATTTTACAAAATGGGTGGAAGCAATTCCCCTTACCACTACGACTAGACCTCGCATTACGGAATTCATGTTACATAATATCATTTATCATTTTGGTATTCCATCCAAAATAATTTTATATAATGGGCCACATTTTAAGAATAAGTATGTGCATGCTTTAACAACTAAATACAACATCCAACATAAATTTTCTATGCCCTATTATCCACAAGACAACGAGTAAGCTGAGGCATCAAACAAAATAGTAATTACCATTTTAAAAAAAATTGTTAAGGATAATCACAAATATTGGTATACTCAATTATCTCTTGCTCTTTGGGCCTACCACACTAGTATTCAGACACCCACTTGGGCAACTCCATTTTCACTAGTATATGGTGCTAAGGCCGTAATGCCTTTAGAGATGGAAATATCATCATTGTGCATATCCATGCAAGAGTTCATCAATGATGACACAGTCGACAGGCTCACCTGGACCAATTAACTTTACTTGATGAACAATGTGTTAATGTTCTTGAGAACCTATGTGTTTATCAAGAGTGGATTAAGAGAGATTATAACATGAAAGTCCATCCTAGAGACTTTCAATTTGGTGACCTTATTCTAAAAGAGAACCAAAAAACTCTATCTTGTCGCCCCATCTAAGGGATAAATTTACAGTAAAATGGTTAGGTCCATACATTATCACTAGTTAGATTGGACTTGGAACTTATTGCCTAGCTTCCATTGAAGGATGTGAGGATCTTGAACCCTTGAATATTATTCACCTACGATATTTTCACGCTTAAAGTACCACACCCTACAAAAAATCCCCAAAGGTATCCATAAACTCTTTGGTCACCCAAAAAACCACAAAGTTATCCATAAACTCTTTGGTCATGCAAAAATATCTGAAGATATCCATAAATCCTTTGGTCACCAAAAAAGCCCCAAAGGTACCCATAAATCCTTTGGTCACCCAAAAAGCCCCAAAGGTATCCATAAACCCTTTGGTCACCAAAAATCCCCAAAGGTACCCATAAATCCTTTGGTCACCCAAAAATCCCCAAAGGTACTCATAAATCCTTTGGTCACCCAAAAATCCCCAAAGGTACTCATAAACCCTTTGGTCACCCAAAAAGCCATAAAGGTACCCATAAACCCTTTGGTCACCCAAAAAGCCCCAAAGGTATCTATAAACTCTTTGGTCACCCAAAAAGCCCCAAAGGTACCCATAAACCCTTTGGTCAACCAAAAATCCCCAAAGGTATCTATAAATCCTTTGGTAACCCAAAAATCCCCAAAGATACCCATAAACCCTTTGGTCACCCAAAAAGCCCCAAAGGTACCCATAAACCCTTTGGTCACCTAAAAAGCCCCAAAGGTACTCATAAACCCTTTGGTCACCCAAAAAGCCCCAAAGGTATCCATAAACCCTTTGATCACCCAAAAATCCCCAAAGGTACCCATAAATCCTTTGGTCACCCAAAAAGTCCCAAAGGTACCCATAAATCCTTTTGTCACCCAAAAACCCCAAAGGTACTCATAAACCCTTTGGTCACCCAAAAAGCCCCAAAGGTATCCATAAAATATTTGGTCACCCAAAAAGCCCTAAAGGTATCCATAAACCCTTTGGTCACCCAAAAATCCCCAAAGGTACCCATAAATCCTTTGGTCACCCAAAAAGCCCCAAAGGTACTCATAAACCCTTTGGTCACCCAAAAATCCCCAAAGGTACCCATAAATCCTTTGGTCACTAAAAAAACCCCAAAGGTACCCATAAATCCTTTGGTCACCCAAAAAGCCCCAAAGGTACTCATAAATCCTTTGGTCACCCAAAAAGCCCTAAAGGTACCCATAAACCCTTTGCTCACACAAAAATCCGCAAAGGTATCTATAAACTCTTTGGTCACCCAAAAAGCCCCCAAGGTACCCATAAACCCTTTGGTCACCCAAAAATCCCCAAAGGTACCCATAAACCCTTTGGTCACCCAAAAAGCCCCAAAGATACCCATAAATCCTTTTGTCACCCAAAAAGCCCCAAAGGTACCCATAAATGCTTTGGTCACCCAAAAATACCTAAAGGTACTCATAAACCCTTTGGTCACCCAAAAAGACCCAAAGATATCCATAAACCCTTTGGCCACCCAAAAAACCCCAAAGGTACCCATAAATCCTTTGGTCACCCAAAAAGCCCCAAAGGTATCCATAAATCCTTTGGTCACCCAAAAATCCCCAAAGGTACTCAAACCCTTTGGTCACCCAAAAAGCCCCAAAGTTACCCATAAATACTTTGGTCACCCAAAAAGCTCCAAAGGTATCCGTAAACTCTTTGGTCACCCAAAAAGCCCCAAAGGTACCCATACTCTCTTTGGTAACCCAAAAATTCCCAATGGCATCCACTAAGTCCATTGGTCAAACGTATATGCATATATATTAATCAAAATCTAAAAATAATAATTAAAATAACAAAAATATAAAAATATTGCATTACATTACATTTTATATTTTTGCATTATACAATCACTTGCATTAAGCATACCCATCATTGCATTTTGCATTTTAGAGTTGCTATACATGTCTAGAACTAGGTTTGTACATTAGCCATCCTTCAAAATCAACTTTTTCAAAAGTTATTAGTAACACCCATCTACATTAAAATTATCATTTCCATCCACATTCCCCACCTTTCATATTTTTGTATGTTTCCCTTCACCTAGTCATTTTTTATAAGGTGTCATTAGGGTTTTTAGTCACTCAATCATCTGTAGTTTTCTTTTCAAATTTTGTAGAAAGGTATCCTGATTTTTATAAGGTAGAGTCCTACTTTGATTCTACCTTGTATACATCATAATCCCAACACATTCTCATATTAATAAATCCAAGTTTTGCACAAGGAAAGTTGAAATCTATAAAGTGGTCCTTGTTACCTTAAGTGAAAAGTTTACCTTTCTCATCACCATATGTGCATGGTTCAAATATGATAAGAATTGACAAAAGTACAAGCTCCTCCCTATCCAAAGCAATAAAAATACCTTGTCCCACACCAAATATAGGAAAATATACAAAGAGCAACAAATACAAAAGCAAAATAAAAATAAATAGTGGTTTTCACCACAACCAAAAATACCCAAAATAAAAAGTGGTTTTCACCATTAACAAAAGCAAAAAGTAAAATAAATAGTGGTTCTCACCACTACAAAAATCCCTTGCTCACCAAAAAAAAATGAGCAAATCCTTGGAGCAATTCAAAAATAAAAGAAAAAAAGGGAGTACCGAAGTTGAATCCTTCAAATTTTCAGTATTTGACAACCATAAGGTTATCATCATTATAGGTTGGGTGGCATCAATCCTATCAAGAAATGGTAGTATCCTTATGCATGATGATATATATATCACATTAGTGACCTTATTTTGTATAGACCAATGTTTACTTATGGATGAGCTAGCTTTTTGTAGCATGTATTACCTATGGTTTAATCCAACTACGTACAAAACTTGAGATCATAATACTCGTAGGGTGATCTTCAATACATATGGGCTGTATAAATCATGTTTGGCACCATGGTAACTTTATGCATTATCATAAAAATGAACTCACATGCACACATAGGGATATTGAATATCTTGGTCATCCTAGCAGATTTATACCTTGCCAAAAGTCTTGCATGATTAATATACAACTTTTGACTAGGTCACTAGAGTTTTTGAGTCTCACGAAAAAATCAAGGATATTATATAACATCTTACTATTCATTCCATGCCATACCACTTTGTCACATGTTTGTTAGTTTACATTTTCATAGTCCCTTACATAATATGATGATAACGATGAATTTTGTACAGTATATGGTGCTAGCATCTAGAGTGTCAAGTAGTATTCATAATTCATCAATATATTAACAAATCATCTATTTCATTATGCATACACACATGAACATATCATCAACCAACATTATATTACAATACATGCATCCATGATAAGCATCCATAAAAGCACCAATAAAGTAAACATAAGCATCTCATACATCTAATAAAGTAGTAAGGCCACACATGATGACAATAGAAAAACTCATATATATATATTGGGTAAAAAGATACATCATAACCCAAAAACTACCTATAGGCTACAATCAAGTGGGCCCTCAAACCTCACACTCCCAAAATCCAATGACAACCATAGAGTCTCAAAAGCCATGGTCACACAAGATCGACACCATGACTCTCACCACCACCCTCGATCATCGCTTGTTGAGAGCTCCTAGATCTACTCCCCCCAGTCCTATCTAATATCCTCGTAGAGCTAAGAGCCCCCATCCTCATATATGACTACCTTGTACCACTCCTCCTACTCTGAGGGGATCAACTAGTAGAAGGATGAGCTGGTAAGCGCCCTCTAAGGCATACTATCTCATCCTCTAAATCCTGTGTGTATGCTAGATCCTCTTAGCAATGATCTTGGTAGTCACTTAATAACGTCTAGAGTTGTGTCATCTCCTTCCATAGACTAGCTACCTCACCACTACTAGATATCCCATGGCTCAAGCTCCCTACTCTAACCTATGACTAAAAAGTAGTTAACTCTACCATCTATCTCTCAATCACTAATTTCTACCTATCAACTGCTTGTGCAGTCTACACCTATGCCTATAGGAGAGTCCTATCCTCTATGTACTCCCTTCACTCATGTCTCCCTCTAATCAACTTGACCTATGGATCAATAATTATGGTATACCATGCTGCCAACTATGCCTACACTCCTTGATCATCAAAATCATCCCATCATAATCATCCTGATGACCCTCCATATCCATGCTATCCATCCACTCATCATATTTTTGGTGATGTACATGTCACTCACTTAATTTTGGATACTCCTCATCTAGAGCCTCATCATATCCCTCATATGTAACCTCCCTATGAGCCTCCTCTATCATTGCATCTATACCACCTCCTAGTGGTCCCTCCCATAACTACTAGTATGTCATCCACCAAGATTCATACTTTGTTGTGGTCCATGAATCATCTAGCTTAGTAGTGACCTTTGTAGGATTAGCATTCTCTCCAACTGCCTCCACTATAGGCCAATTAAGTATCCTCTCATCCCCATGATGTTGGTAGATCACTGGCTTGTTAGGCAACCCCTGGCATAGCCCAAACTATCGCATCACTCAAGCATATAGGAAATACTCTCGCTCAGTACTATGTCGATCAACTAACCATCTCCCTTATTGTACCCATCAAAGTTGTACCTCAGTCTCAGGCTATGTTGGACAATCCATGTATGGCCTCCAAGTAACCTCCTCTACCCTGATCCGTGCAAATAATTATGCATAGTGATCAATTGTACTTACATATAGATGGCTCTGGTCCCTCTCTTGGTCCCATTTCCATAGGATTCCATATCCTCTCTCTCTCCATATGCAAGTTGTACCTGAATATCCAAGGTAGTCCCCATGATTGATCCATAATAATATGCTATCATCCCCACACCTGCAATAGAAATCTGCAATCCAATCCTTTTCATCCATGGTAATGGATCTCATATAGCTCACCATAAAGTTGTGCTAGCAAAGTAGTGCTCCATGCCATCACTAATGACCTATCTATGGTGCACTCCTCCAATGAAAATGCCAACTCTAAAAGGTTCCAAGAAAACCTAGCCCCTGATGAGTGTAGCAGTAACATGTTGGAGATAAGCATCATCAGCAAGGCATGTATTGTAGTCAAAACCTCTACCTCATACCATAGCTCTACTAGGATGACTCCGCTAGGTAAGTCTCGTAATGCCTCACACCAATCCTCTCCAAAATACCTCTATAAAATTATATCACTAATATCCCAATGAGTAGACATAATTAGATGTCCCTCTATCAAAATACACAAAATATGGTAGATATCCTCTAATGTCACTATCATATCCCCAATCAAAAAGTGGAAGGTTGTGTGAGGGTCCCACAGATCTATCAAAGTAGTAACATGGGTTCTATTGTCCATCACTGGATCTAACCGTGTCACTTGGTTAAGACCAATGGTGTCAAGCCATTTCACGTCATCCCCTATTATAAGGCCACGAGTGGTCTTAAAAAGAGTAAGAATTTGATACTAGATCTTAATCACCTAGTAAGGGCAAGAAAAATTAACAAAAACAACAAAAAAAAACCTAAAATAGGGACCTTTTTCTACCAAAATCATGGTCATACCACCCAAAGATGGCCCCCAAATTGGAAGCCATCCCACCCAGGGACAGTACCCAAAAATACTTAAAAATGGCCTCCCCAGCCACCAAAAACAAGTAAAAAAACCTAATAAAAGAGTAAAAAAAAACAAACAAAATTGCATTAAAAAAAGGTAAATAAAAAAATAGTAAATTCTACCACTAATGAGGTTCATTTACTAAGATTTAGTGTGTTTCGTTGGCAAATACAAAAATAATTAATTTTCAAAATTTAACAAAGTCTAGTACCAAATTCAGCCCTTACACATCTTGTGCTGGCTTCACCGCTCGTCACTTCTAGAGGCTAGTTCATGGTAATTGTGGGATGGTTTCAGTAGAACTCCACTTAGTAAAATCATTGTTCTACTCCTCACCTCTCAATATGCCAAATCATAAGTGTGCAAATGAACTCATTTTGCCATATTTTGAGCTTAAAAATACCTAGAGTAAGCATGGCCACCCCAGGGTGGGATGGCCAAAATATTTGGCTACCATCCCACCTAGGATGACCATGAACTGTGTAGCCATCCCACCCAAGGACAACCACCAAAAAAAAAAAAAAAAGTTAAATAAATCATCCTAAAAAACACTAAAAATATGTCAAAACCGATAAAATTCACAAAGGATAAAGATTGAACCAAAATTTTATTGATGAATTGAAAAGTCTCTACTTCAATCCCCAAGAAGGCCATTGCGATAAGACCACTCCACAGGAACGAGGTATTCATTTTATTTCTTCCATGAAATATCAACAAAACCATCAAAATCCTATCAAAACTGATAAATTTTACAATGGGTAAAGATAAAGAAACCCTAATCAAGTTATATTGGTCAAGTGACTTACCACTTTCATCACTATTCATGCCCTCATCGACTCGTGGGTAGTCATAGTTACGAATTCATAACCAAAATCAACACTCAAACACTCAAAAGTGCAACTTGCATACATTCAAAAGAATTATTGCCAAAGACAATTTCAAGCCCATGTTGGGGCATATAATTCAGCACCAATTCAAAAAAATAAAGTCTTGATGTCCTTGAAGCCTTGGGACACTTGTCCCAGAATAGGATTATAAGCAAAACAAGGAACCAAGACCAAGTATACCCTAAGCCCCAAAAATTGCCCTTGTAGTGTGGATAAAAGGTATACCAAAATCAAATCCTTCAATTATGTCAAAAGCAAAGATTCTAAGAATGTATGCTCCTTCCATGATGGAGGCATATAAAGTTGGTTAGGTTAGTAAATAACCTTAATCATTTGATAGTTTAGTCATCTATTTTTGCTATACGTTGTGTTTTGCACAACACATGTCAAAAAGGGGTATCTATAAACATTAAAATCATGTCAATATGATTAGACTGTAATGATGCACTCTTATAAATACCATATAGACCACTTGGGAAATCATCAGTAGTTAAATAATGGTCCTAACAACTTTTTGGATGGCCCACTTTTGGGAATTTTTGGGCCATGTAGCCATGGTCGTCCTACCCGGGGATGGCCACCAGTAATTATCCTTGGGTGGGACGACCATGGCCTAGGACCTTCAAAAAATCAAGGGTGGTACAAATGGCAATCAAATTCTACCATTTATCCTATCCACTAATTTGTGATAGATTGAGGACTTATCAAATCCATCACAACCTACAAATTGGAGGCTCAAATTGGAGGTTTCTTCCACCCAATGCATGGTAAGGTTTTGTACAAATAGTGGCACCTGCCTTGCATACCCTAACTTGTCCATTTGACCCTATGGCCCTCTTGGGCTATAAATTGGAGTCATTACACCCAATTCAAAGAGAGATGTCTTTGCAATATTTTGCAACTAAGTATTGCCGATATTCACTCTCCCTTTCACCACATGTTTTCACTTAGAATATTCATAAATCGAAGAAAGTTTCCAAGTCACCAAAAAATACATAAATCTGTTCCAAAACCCACCTATTTTTGTGAATTAGATAATCAAATTTGATGACAATACCCCTAGGATTATTTTGAACTAGATCCTAGAGGAATTGGTGGAAAAAACCACCAGGTTTGGTGGTCGTCCCCACCTAGGATGGTTAACAATCACAATTGGAACACCCAAGGATGGCCATGAATCTACATACAATTTTAGTTCAATTTTAGCATAGATAATTTCTAGAGTAGATTATATGCATCATATAAATATTTGGTGCAATTTGGAGTAGTTTTGCACCTTCAATTATATTTTTCATTCTAATAGTCCCAATTGGAATACCCATGCATGGCCATGGATTTTACATACAATTTCCTTTTTGTTTCAGTATAGATCATCTCTATAGTAGATAATATGCATTGTAGTAAGTTTTGGTACAATTTGGAATAGTTTTGCACCACCTATTTTACTTTTTATATTCAATATTGCATGCATATTTCTTATTTCATTTTAATCCACACATGCTATTAACAATTCTATGTTCATTGTGTCTTGATCCAGGTATCTTAGCGCACAAGGAAGGAGCTAAAAATCCAACTACGCATAGATCATCACAACGGCCTCAAAAACCCGCTCTTCAATTTGTGAGTGCGAGGAAGACACTGAAGTGCACCTTGAGTTTCTGAAAGGATTAGATCCTTTGAACTTCTATAATGATTGTATCAACTTAGAGCTCTCAAGGGGACGTTTTGTAACCGTGTATTTTACAAATGGATTAATATAAATAGGACCCTCATTTATTTTACTTATTTGTTATCATGCTTATATTAATGTCTTTTTTGAGTGCTTAGATCAATAGATGCATTCCATTTCCCTTTCCTAGGTGCGTCGTTTTCTGCGCTCTATATAATTAAGTTATGCCTCAGCATGTCCAATCAAATTTGGAAGGGAAATCCAAATTGTATCAGGGAAACTTGAAGAAGCTTTGATCTAGATTGAGGTGATGACAAAATGCTAAAATTGGCGATGTTGAATGTTTGAAAAAATGATTTTAAGGTTTAAATATTGAGATAAACAGTATAAAATGTAAAAATAAGGGAAAATTTAAAAAAAATGAGTTATAAAAGGGATGGGAAGGGTGAAAGGGTGTTTCAATTTCATTGTGCGAAGATAGGGATAGAGTGGTGTATAGAGGAAGGAAGATATTTTAGTGTGATATTATGATGATGGTATAGTAGGGGTAACCAAGACAGTAGGTAGATGTGGTTTGATCACCATGACTAGGAGGCGATGCAATGGCCCTAGTAAGTAATTGGATCTTTCATAATTTCTAACTTTAGTTGATTATTGCTTTTTACATTGCATGCCTTGGGTAAAAATTTATTTTTATGCCTAGACAAGTCTGAGTAGTTTTGTACAATATTCTTATATTTGTATGGCACTACTGTAATTATAAGGTGCTTTCATGTCTATATGATGCTTTTAGGGTCATATGCCATTATCATGGTTGTATTATGCTATTGCTTCCATATGATGCATCTATACGATAATATTTTTTATGCAATCATACAACACATTTATACAACTCTACTACATCCATACAACATATTTGGGTACATGATGCTTTCACTATAGGCATGTAGATTGACTATTTTTAGTTGAAACTAATTGATATTTTAGCTAATTGGATAATGTAAGCCTAATAGGTGGTCCAATGATAGACCATCTAGGAGTTCATGCACATGGTATACCATATAGAGTTTATTAAATGTGGTACACTATGATTTGTTGATGGTAGTGGGGCTATACCATATAACCTACATACCAAAGGTAAACTTTGATTGCGCTCTATTAATGATATTTGTAGAGCACTGGTACTTTAAGACAAGTAAATTTCATCTTCCCATAGGAGATATGATAGTAACTTTGGAGAACGTGTGGAGGATCCTTTAAATATAAATCAGGGGTATGTTGGTTTATATAGAATGAGATCAGATAAATAACTTGTAGAGATTTATAGAACATGAGGATTTTCCTAGTACTACAATCAAGCATTGACATCAATGTCACACTCAAAGGAGGTCATTTGGATGAATGAAGTCTTCTTCTTTACACATTATTATCAAGCATCCTAGTTGGAAATATGAGTAGGAGGATGGTGCACTAGGGATGGGGGATATAGTATTAGATATTAAGGATGTTTGGGTGGGATACGCTTGGGAAATAATGATGTTGGGGTGTCTTTACAAGACAATATTAGAATATCCTTAGCACACACCTTCTCAAGATGTTGGAATTCTTTTTTCAATTGAGGACATCAATGATCTTATTCTCTTGCAAGTGGCATATCTAGCAAATCAAGTGTTTGACAAATACCCATCAATCATCTACTAGCATACAATCATTCAGTACACAACCAACTCGTATTGAAGCAAACTCTTTATTGAAAAAGGAGAAACCCATGGATATGTGTTGTGATTTTCATCCCCTTTATTTAAGCATTTAATATTTATTATTTTGTCTCCTTATTCTAATTTGTATTTTTAATATTTGTATGGTTTTATTTTCAAGCTTTAGATATCCTTTTTATTATTAGCATTTCAATATTTTTATCAAAAGAATAGGAGTATGATTCTTTCAAGAAAGGAAGCTTGCTATTATTTGCTTAAATTAGAGAAACCCTTCTACATTGATTGTCATTTTGTTCTATTTTTATTTGTAGGTTCTCAAGTTTTAAGTTCCTATTTTTATGTATAGTCAAAAGCATCATAAAGGAGCAACATCACTGTAAAAAAAGCAAAAATGATATACCATTTTTGCCTATGGCACTTTGACTTGGTGATTCTACTTGGCACTTTTATCTAATGCTTCTATGTGGTACTTTTGAATGACATTTTTGCATGGTGTTTCTACCTCGACATAAAAAGCAAGTCTTATCTTTATTGAATTCAATTTATTTCTATTTTAGGGTCTTAATTTTGTGTGATTTTTTGATCTATTATGTTTGTTTTGTTTTCTAATAAAGCTTGTCAAAAAGGTTAGAATAATTATTTGTGGTTACACAACTATCAAAGAAATAGATATAGGTCTTGATTTATACATTAGACATGAAAGTGGAAGTGCATTCAGCTACATTATAGGATAATTTTGTTTGTTATGCTAATTTGTAGCCTCCTATTTTGTTTTGTAAAGAAGTTCTGTGAAAAGGGCAGGAAATTGGTTTCTTTTATAAATCGTTAAAAAGGAGATAGATATTTTTTTTGTATTTTCAACATTAGGCATGGAATATGAAGTACATGTATATGCATCCTAGGATAAGCTTACTTGTTTGTACGTTTTCCTTGGACTCTTGCTCAAAATAAAGAGAAAATTTATCACTTTTGTAAGCATTTAAAATAAATCATGTAGAGTAGGATTTTCATATACCTACATCTATTTGCATCTATATTTTTCATTCCAAAATTAAGTTTCAACATTAAAAATAGGATAAGACATTAGAGAAAAGGGTTTGCTTCCCATTAAAACCTAGGTGTTTATGAATTTAACCATCAAACTAACTTCTTAGGACACAATAGGACATACCTTAACTCATGAGTGTGATATCAAGCGAAAAGGGACACGTTTTTGGAGGTCTCACCCTTGCAATCATCACAATTTCAGTTATCACACGAGTATACTCTAAAAATAAGTATTTTCTAATGGTTGACCTCATAGAAGATGATAATGTAAGAGGAGGAAAAGCATTATCATCTTAGATTGTTGTATATTTTAAAACTTATCTAATTCATAATAGTTTATGCCACCACTACCTAAGCTATATTGTAGGTTATTTGATGCTTTCTTTTCTTCTTTTCTTTTTTATATTCCAATCTATTTAATCTTCAATGAGGGGATTTTCACTAATTCAAATTATATTTATCATATATCACCTTTTAATAAAATTCATGTAAATTTCTCTTCCCATCAAATCCCCTTATTGCAGGATTTTTAAATTAGATTATAAATAATAATGATCCCAACCATAGTTGATAAAATCTGCAAAAAATCTCAAATTTGCCATTTTTTTCCTGATTCACAGGCTAGCCAATTTTTTGTCGATTTTATCGATTTTTTCTCGAAAAATTATGATATGCATGAAAAAGGTATTTTTCAATGAAAATTTGCATTTTCTTAGGTTTTTTTAGTAAAAAATGTCGATGTTTTTCCGATTTTTTCCGATTTTGATTCTTTGCCAATTTTTAAACCAGCCGATTTACTACCCGATTCTGATTTTCTCAACTATGATTCCAACCATCATTTTTGGTGATTGAACATTGTCAACGTGAGTTACTAATTCAAATTTATGTCATATAAATTAAAATAAGGGACTTTAGCTAGGATGACTAGAAACAAGTAATCATTTTGTCATCCATTTTGATACTACATTGTTAAATAAATGTTTATGAAGACCAATATCTAAACAATGGAAAGGTTCATATAGCTAAATAAATATGTGATGATCAAAATGACTCCTAAATTCTTATATACCTTTGTATTATTACCCAAAAGGTTCATTACATACTTATATTTTGTATGTGACCACACCTCCAAAACATGTTTATCAAAATTAATATTATTTATTATAAATCTTTACACAATTATGATGACATCAACAATTAGTAATATTGATCTTATTAGAATATTTAAGATAATAGTTTTACAAATTTTCCTTCTATTAAACAATGGATAGTTATCCAAATACGGGATAATAATTTATCTTAAAGGGAAAAAATAAAATAAGTATTTTTATCATTATATATCTTACTATTATATGCACGAGATATGCCTTCTTCCTTTAATTGAAATATTTGAAAATTATTCCATTTTTTGAGGATACAAATATATTTTCCAAGCCTTTTACTAAAATAATAAACAAATAAGGATAAATGGGGTGACCCTATTGAATACCTCTTTTCACCTTAAATACCTATGAAGGGGGACCATTAGTTACTACAGTAAAGGATATGAAGGAATGTGTCTATTAACTTATTAGACATATGTCAAAATCAAATCCAATTGGTTCAAAATATATTCAAGAATGATTTAAGTCCATCTTATGGTCGCCCCCCCCCCTTTTTTTTTTTTTTGCCCCCCCCCCCCCCCCCCCCCCCCCCCCCCACCCCCCCCCCCCCCCCCCCGGGGCCCCCCCCAAAAGGGGGGGGCCCCCCGGGGGGGGGGCCCCCCGGCTTTTTCCGGCCCCCGGGGGGGCCGGGCCCCCCCGCCCCGGCCCCCCCGGGGGGGGGGGGGGGCCCCCCCCGCCCCCCCCCCCCCCCCCCCCCGGGGCCCACCCCACCCCCGGGGGGGGGGGGGCCCCCCGGCGCCCCCCCGCGCGGAGCGGGGGGGGGGGGCGCCGGGCGCGGCGGCCCCCCCGCCGCCCGCGGGGGGGGGGGGGGGGGGGGGGAGGGGGCGAGGGGAGGGGCCAAGCCGCCCCCCCGCCCCCCCCCCCCCCCGCCCCCCCCGCCCCCCCCCGCCGCCGGCCGGGCCGCGCCCCCCGCCGCGCCGCGCCGAGCCCCCCCCGCCGCCCGCCCGCCCCGCGCCCCCACCCGGGCCCCCCCCCCGCCGGGCGGGGGGCGCCCGGGGGCGCCCGCCCCGCCCCCCCCCCCCCGCCCCCCCGCCGCGCCCGCCGCGGGCGCCCGCCGCGCCCGCCGCCCCCCCCCCCCCGCCCCCCCGCCCCGCCGCGCGCGCGGAGGGAGAGGGGGGGGGGGGGCGGGGGCGCGGGGGGGGGGGGGGTTATTATAAAAGCCGCCCGCCGCGGGGCCGCCGGCGCCCCCGCGCGCCGCGGGGGGGGGGGGGGGGGGGGGGGGGGGGCAAATCCTTATAGAAATCTAGTTTAAGAAAGTCTCAACTAAAACAAATTTGATGTTTTAATAAAAATTAGGATGAATCATTATTGATATCTATATAACTATGATATCACCACTATTTTGTGATGTTGATTTTGTTAGAATAGATAAGATAGTATTTTCACTATTTTTGCTCATTTTTATTAATTAATTAATAGCTTCCGATATAGGGCAAGAATTTATCTCTAATAAAAAAAAAAAATAAGAAAAAAAAAAAATTTGATTGGTTGAAAGGGTGTTGAAAGTTCCCTGAACCTTGTACAAGTGTTTTTTACATGTTTTCCAAACCGACCGAGGAGGCCCAAGAGCTAAAGATCAAAGAAAAAGCAAACCACCACAAGAGGAAAGGTGTCACGATATCGTGACCAGTTGCATTTTCGCGGCCCACAGCATAGGGAAAAAACAAGGAGGAAAATATGTCACGATATCGCGACATGTTGCACTGTTGTAGCCAAAAGAGGAAGAGATGTCACGAAATCACGACAAGAAGCAAAATTGCGGCCGAAGGAGAGAAAGTGTCGCGATATCGCGACATGTTGCAAGGTTGCTGCCAGAAGAGAAGAAGGGTCACGATATCGCGACATGTTGCAAGGTTGCTGCCAGAAGAGAAGAAGTGTCACGAAATCGTGACATGTTGCATCGTCGAGGCCAAAGAAGAAAATATGTCGCGATATCGCGACATGTTACCTTGTCGCGGCCAAAGGGAAAAATGTGTCGCGATATCGCGACATGTTGCATTATTGCGGCCAAAGAGAAAAAGTGTCACGATATCGCGACAAGTTGCATTATCGCGGCCGAAGAGAAAAGGTGTCGTGATATCGCAACAAGTTGCGTCATCGAGGCCGAAGAGAAAAGGAGTCGCGATATCGTGACATGTTGCGTCATCGCGGCTGAAGAGAAAAGATGTCGCAATATCACGACAGGCTGCGTCATCGCGACCGAAGAAGAAAAAGTGTCGCGACATCGCGACATGTTGCAAAATTGCGGTCGAAGATAAAAAGTGTCGTGATATCGCGACATGTTGCAAAATTACGGCCGAAGAGAAAAAATGTCACAATATCACGACATGTTGCAAAATTGCGGTTGAAGAGAAAAAGTGTCGCGATATCGCAACATGTTGCAACATCACGGTCGAAGAGAAAATTCATCTGTTTTTATCATTATAAATATTTCTATTATATTAAATTTAATGGTTTTTTTCCATGAGTATCAAGATATTTCATTATGGAACTTAATTTTAATGGCATTCTTATATTCTACTCTATTACAACAATTAGAAATATTCTTCTTGATAAGTTTTTGTAAGAATAAAATATGACATAATTGACTAATAGCCTAATGTGTCATTGAAAATGGTTATTATTGTTACAAAAAAGTTTAAATTTGCAAGAAATATTTTAGAATTTTTTAACCCCTTTGTTGAGTTTCCAAGAAATTTTTGGAATAGAAAAATACTTAAAAACCCTAGAAACCATCCAATACATAAAAAATATTTTCTAGGATTTAAGGTTATAATGTGGTTGGTTTATTCATTTTTCTTTTTTACTAGCTTTACTTCATTGCATTAACATGAATATTTTAAATTTAGGAATATTTTTTCTTTTGATTCTTTGATAACTTGTGTTTTACACATACATGGACAATGTTAACATAGGGACATTATTTTTTTCGGTAATTAAAGGTGAAGATTTTGAGAAGCTCCCATGACGCGATACAAAAATCTCCCACATGTGATTAGAAGGACAGAGGTCCACATGGGCTATGATAAAAGAAAAACTACATTAGGGAGGTGTAAAACCACCCAAGGACCAAACCCTATAGCTACCCAACTAGAGATTGGTTCCAAAACATAAAATAAAGATGTGTTTTATCAACCCATGGTTTCTAACTAGGCCCCATCACACATAGGATGATAAAAATCTAGATCACTACTATACCCAATCGCTACACACAAAGCGTATAAAAAACCAGTGGAATGGTCTTGACTGATACTTGCACAAAATCCAAGGTTGACTATAATGTTCGAGCACTAGATCCAGACGTAAATCACCCCTATCGTCAACATAAAAATGGGCCCTCAAACAATATTTGAGCCAGTCCTGAAGTTACCCGGGGAACCATAGATACTAGAAAGGAGCACTGTCTCCGAGTGAACAACAGGGTTCTAGGCCTTAACAATAAGTCCTTTGTTTATCAAGCATTGACCAACCAGACTACCAGGGCATTCTGCCAACTAGACGAAGCAACTTGGAAATTTATCCATGGGAATCCAATAAACCACACTAAGGTCTTCCTTTCCTAGATCATGGGTGGTCCTCATTCATCAAAATTCTCATCTCACCAAGAGATTGTCTCTTCATTCCTCTCTTCCCAGATGATCTACCCCAATTCACCAGGAATCTCATCTCACCCGAGATATTGTCTCTCCATTCCTCTCTCCCTATGATCTGCCAACATAGGGATATTATTGATCCAATATATACTATTGGATATGATTTCAATTTAATATATTATTATTACAATTTGATTATAATTCATATTATTTTATTATGAATTGCACCTTTGAGCTAACACATAGTGAGTAGTTATTCCCTCTAAACAACTAAATGACACAAAAATTGTGTAAACATTAATCACATTGTGATATGATATAGTATCCTTAATTTCTATAAATATTTTCAAGCACATTCATTACATTCTAGTGAATGATATGTGAAGTAACCTCGAATATAGTTATATATATAAATATATTTTAATAATATGCTTAATTGCTCAAATTTAAATTTATTATATTCATTGAATGGGATTTTCACACTTTTTTTATTATTCTAAATAATAATATCTTTTACATGTTGTCGACCATTTGTTTTGAAAGGCCCTATAAGGTTGAATTTGTTGGCATAAAATAATAATATTTTGATAGTCATTAAATTAACCGATTGAAAATAACACTTTAGACATAAATAAAAGTTACAAAATGATGATAATAATTAGAAATAAAAAATGATTGAAGACATGGCGTCTATGGACGATGGCGATGGCGATGGCGACGTTGGAGGGATGCTGGAGGGTGCTGGTCTGGTAGGTTTGTCCTCGGGCCCTGCAGATGGTGTTGGGCTTATTGCAGGCTCACTTAGCAAATGCCACGGTGAAGACCCAAACGGTGTGGTGAATTCAATGTCTGATAACGTTAGGGTTTCACCCTCTTCTCCTTCCAAAGCATGACCTTGGTCGTTGTCATTTACGGATAAAGTTAGGTCTTCAACAGGAGCATTTTCTTTCCAAACTCCTTTGCCCTTATCTGTTTCGAGCACTGAAGTTGCTTTTCCAAGCGAGGCTATGGAGCCACTAATCTTCCAAGAGTCCCTCTCTCTGGTTGGGAAATTTGTCGGTGCTCGACCTGATATGGAAACTATCCGCGAGTGGGCTCTTTCCAAATGGTGTCTGTTAGGCAGATTAGAGTTAGTGGCCTTTCCTAGGGGGTTCTTCATGATCAGGCTAAAAAATGCCCTCGACACCCATCGCATTCTTACTGGAGGACCTTGGTTTTTTTGGCCATCGCTGCCTGTTTCTACAGAGATGGGGAGAAGATTTTGACCCTGAAACTCAGTCTATCAACATCGCTCCGATTTGGATCAAACTCCATGGGCTTCCCCCATAGTTCTTCTACAATTATGCACTCAAAGGCATCACTCAACCGATTGGAGATTTAGTCGCCATCGACCCTGCTACCTAAGCCAGAACCAGAATGACTTATGCTCGTGTCTGCATCATGGCTAATCTAGATTCGGCTTTGCCTACCTACATCAGCATCAACTACGGGAGCTACAGAAGGCATCAAGGAGTTGAGTAAGAGAACAAGCCCGCTTTTTGTTTGGAGTGCAACACTCAGGGTCACCTGGCTTCTCAATGCCCTTCTTGAAAAAAAGATATCCCTAGCGATTTAGGTCGAAAGAAGGATTTCCAGATCCCTAACACCCAAAAAAAGGCTTCTAGCCGAGGCCGTGGCCGATCTACAGGCCCCCCTAAAACCTTTGTTCCCAACAATGTAAGTGCTCTGCCTTCTCATTCCAATCAATTTGCTCCCTTAAATAATCTTCATACTAGAGAGGACATCTCCGATGACCTTCCCATAGATCCAAACGCCTCATCCACACCCACTGTGATTCAGTCTCCCTTGTCCAAAGGTAAGGCTGCAATGACCTTCCCAAACTCACCCTTAGATTCTGGTCCTTCTCACCTTCCTCTTCCCTTCCTACCCCTTCCACCGACTCAGAACCATCCTCTTTCCCTCTCCCCTGATTTTGTTGCCCTGTGCCAGTCTCCTCGCTCTCCATCCCCCCATCGGACTGTCCCTGGGACTGACACCACTAAAATTCTCCAAATATCCAACCCGCTAAAATCTCCTAGTCCCACACCCAAAGCTGATGTCAACAAAGAACAGAGAATGGGAAGACCGTCCAATGCAAAAAAGCTTGCCAAAGTAGCTAAGATTGAAATGGCTGATGGATCTGTGCCTACCTCCTTGGGCCCTATTTTCGAACAACCCACCCACCAATATTTGGATGAGGTTAGACCTAAACTTACTCCATCTCAAGGGAGAGGCAGAGGTCGTAAAGCAAACCCCAAGTCAAATCGATGAAGTTCATCTCTTGGAATGTTAGAGGCCTCAACGGAACTGCTAAACAGAGGACTATCAAATCGGTGAGAAAAAACCTAAAACCAACTATCATGTTTCTTTAAGAATCCAAATTGGACGAGAATAGCAGCACTCAAGTTTGTAAGCTAATCTAGGAAAACAACAATTTTTCCTTTTGCCCCTCTTCAGGGGCATCTGGGGGTCTCCTTTTTTTGTGGGATCCGACAACTATTGAGGGGAGATTTCTTTCAGTCTCTGACAGAACCATCAACATTTTGTTCACTAATAAAGTCACTAACCTCCAATGGATTGCCACCAATGTTTATGGACCAAACAGTCTTGTCAACAGAAGATTGTTGTGGGATAACATTTCCGCAATGCGCAATAACTTTCTTGACTTTCCATGGATGCTCTATGGCGATTTCAATACTCCCCTTCACCTGTTTGACAAGCAAGGAGGCAATTCGATCACTAGCAATTGCATTGAATATTTCAACGAATTTGTCAACCTCAACGAGCTAATGGACATGCCGCTCCAAGGATCCAACTACACATGGAGCAACAAATGGGTGGGCATTCATCACATCCAAATTTGGCTTGACAGATTCCTCTTATCCAAAGAACTCATTCCTATTTTTGGCGATGCCAGGCTTCATAGCCACCCAAAAATTGGATCCGATCACAACCCCATAATTCTGGATTGTTCCCACCCCCAACAAATCTTCAAAACCCCTTTCAGGTTTGAAAAGATGTGGCTCACCCATCGAGATTTAGGTCGGTGTATTCGACAATGGTGGTAGCAAAACCTTTGTCCAAACCCTCTCTCGAATCTGTTCCTCAAACTCAAAGCGGTCAAGCTCAAGCTAAAATGCTAGAACAGGGAGGTTTTTGGCAACCTCTTTACGGAAAAAAAGCATCTAATGGATGAGCTCAAAAGGGTGGAAAATATGATTCAGGGATGGGATCAGAGGGTCGAAACTTTCATGGAGGAAAAAAGCCTCCTTTCAAACCTTCACAATGCCTTGGCTAAGGAAGAGTCCTACTGGAGGCAAAAATCCAGAAGCCTCTGGCTCAAAGAAGGAGACACCAACACAAAGTTTTTCCATGCTTCCACCATGTGCCACAAAGGCTCAAATAAAATCTCTAAGTTGACCAAGGCTGATGGTACCATTGTCTCTGACATCCATGCCATCAGACAGGAAGCTGTGTGCCACTTCCAGGAAATCTTAGGTCTAAGCATTGACTGCCACCCCCGCACAACAAGTTCTTTGCTTCAGAACATACCAAAGTTGGTGTCTAACGATGATAATGGGAAATTGCTCCAATTCTTCATTGAAGAGGAGATCAAAGATGCTCTGTTTGCAATGGAACCTGACAAGGCCCCTGGACCTGATGGCTTCCCACCTCGGTTTTTTCAACACTTTTGGGATATTGTGGGCCCTGATGTTGTTGTTGCAGTTAAATTCTTCCAGAGAGCCAAAAAGATGTCGAGATAAGCCAATTCCACCTTCATTGTTTTAATTCCCAAGTCCAATGATCGTGCTTCCCTCTCCAACTTCAGACCTATTAGTCTCTGTAGTGTCATCTACAAACTTATCACCAAAGTTATGGCAAACAAGCTGAAAGACATCCTTCCCTCCATCATCGACCAGTGCCAAGGAAGCTCGGTCAAAGGCAGATTCATTGTTGATGGAGTGATAACCGTCCACGAATTGGCCCATTCGACATCTAAAAATAAAAAAACCCAGTATGTTCCTTAAGCTTGACATGAACAAGGCCTTTGATCGGGTTTCTTGGAAATTCATGTTCGAGGTCCTTGAGAAGTTTGGGTTTCACAAAGAATGGGTCAAGATGGTTCGTGAATGTATCTCTACTGCTTGGTTCTCTGTTCTTATCAATGGTTCACCTGCTGGATTCTTTCAAAGTTTCAAAGGCATCCGCCAAGGGGACCCTCTGTCACCCTTCCTCTTCATCATTTTGGCCGAAACACTTGGAAGAACCCTTACTGCTGCTTACAACAGTGGACTCGTCTCCGAGATTAAACCAGCCTCAACAACCAATGCCATTTCCCATCAACAGTTTGTGGATGATACTATTCTATCCTCTCATGCTTTTGTTCTCGAAGCAAAAATCATTAAGAACATTCCTGATTCTTATGAAGAGGCGGCTAGCCAAAAATTCAATTACCACAAAAGCAAGCTATACTTTCTTAATACTCCCATCCACAGGCAAAACATGATTGCTGAGATCCTTGGGTGTATCATTGGGAGCCTTCCAACTACTTATCTCGGATTACCGCTTTTCCATGGCAAATCGGTCTCGGTTATGTGGAACCCTGTTTTAGATCACCTCAACAAGAAACTTGTAGGTTGGAAAAGTTCAATGCTCAGTTAGGCAGCCAAAGCCACTCTGGTCCAAGCTTGCCTGCAAAGTATTCCTATTTTTTTATTATCTATCTTCTGTTAGAGTTAATGTAATGTGCACTATGCCAGTTTGACACTTGTCAGTTTATACTGACACTTGTCAGTTTATAATATAGGCCTTCTGCCTATATATGTAACATAGTTTTATCAATAATATAATACCCCTTTAGTTTTCTCGAATCTTCTGAAGTGTCTTCGTCTGTAGTCTTCAGAAGTAGATCCGGAAACAACATCGGATAGAGTCTAGGGTGTCTTTGTTTGTAGTCCCTAGTATAAGTGTCCTTATGGTGACCATGTCATCCCACCGAAATGCATGGGTAACCAGCCGCTGCATTCGCCGAGTGTATAGAAAAGGTCACTAGGTACAAGGATCACATATGAAATTACCTTGGGAGTGTCGGGTACAACCGAGAGTGCACTCCAAGGTATAAGAACTTTGAGGCTAAAAAACTCAACTGAAACAGCCTCAAAATTACAATAGGACACCACCATTGTGTCCGTCGCAGAAAAACGTTTCCAATGACTATAAATACCCCTATATTCCACCATCAAAAGGGGCCTTCAATTTGCTGAAAAAACAGTAACAAGCTTCTCTAGGCAGCAAGATAAATAACATCGCTCTTTGGCTGCATCGCGCTCAGGCGGAATAGAAACAGTCTTAAAATTCCCTCGCAGGAGAATTACAATCCCACTTATACTCTTCATTAACATGTAAAGGCAAAATACTTGTCGGGCAATAAAGAAATAAAATCCATGTGGGATGGCATGGATTGTGAGCATATTAAAAAAAACTTAAAAACAAATCTCCCAACACTTTGATTTAAAAAAAAAAAGTTTACCATGTCACCATGTGACATTTCACGTGGTCCACCTCTAGTGGGCTGGAGTGCAATGGCCACGTACTCTATCTTAAACAGTTTCATGCAAATGATTTGACCTCACCGACGCCGATAATGCCGAGATCACCACAGTGGCGGGCTCGGTGCTCTTCTCCTGCTGCCAGGTCGACGATACTCTCCACATCACGCTCCACTGCTAGATAGTCGACAAAGCCGATAGAAACTAAGAGCTTTCGCCAGATCTAAAATCAGCATCGATGGCGATGACGTGCACAGGAAATTATGGAGCGACTGCAACACTATGTACACGGGGGTAGGCCAGACGCGGGTTTTTCTGCTCAAAAATGCGGTCGCCAAGACACCTCTCTCACACGCTTGTGCCAGAGCCTCCATCGTGGCGACCGCCTGTTCCCTAACGCCGCCCATGTTCGAATCCAACAAATGCACCAAATAACCGATATCCCCCTCTTTCGCCACCACCTAGAGAATGGCCGTTCAGCTGAGGACGGTGGGAAGAGAAATCCAAATCGTCGAGATCGTCGGCAGCGTTGTCCACGAAGCCGTAATCCCCATCGTCGGCGTCGTCATCAAAATCCATAACTGCGTCCTCATCGCTGTCGTCCAGGTATTCTGCGTCGTACGCATCATGCATGTCCTCCTCGGAATCCATGTTGCTCGACGAAAACAACTGGCACTGATTATGCTGATTGCGCAGCAGATTTAGAAATAAAAATCATAGTCGCCTCACTACAGTGGGCGTCATATTCAAAAATTCTTGATTTCTGCTTCAGTGCCAAATCTGCGACATCCCTCGTCGTAGAGGAAATGTCATGGGCGGATAGAACCCCCGACGCCCCGCTGACCGCACACCGACCAAGAACCAGACGCCATTCCAGTGCCTATCATGCACGACTATTTTGAAGAAAGGGTGAGTCGCGTGAATACCCCAGATTCATATCGGGCATACTCCTGTCAGGCAAGGAACAGATTCCACCGGTGGCTTCCTTTCCTTCCTCGGCAGCGCCGCCCCTCAGGCGGCCATTGTCAGCCACGTCTATGCGCTCCGTAGTTCCAATCAAGGTGTTTAAAAAATAGTCGCTCTGGTTTCCATAGACGTGGCGTTCTTTTTCGAACAACATAGGGCCGACTACCTCCAGTCCTCCTTTTCTTCATAGGAGAGGGGCACCCATAATTTGAAGTTCATCCATCAAAAAAACCCAAGCATTTGAAAAAAACCAACAGCAAACGAACATTTGCAAAACTCGTCGATAAAACTTTTTCCAGCCAATACGCCTCCAAATTCTGTCAAAACTTCCTCGACCACGACCGTCATAGCCAAAAAAGGACTGAATAAATACTTTAAATACAACACAAAGTTCAAACTTTTAACGCCTTCAACAGGAAATCTCACCAACTTCGAACATTCCTCCCTCTGCTCGAAATCCTGTTTGCTTCGCATGGCCTGCTTGGGCATCAGCGTCTAAGACTGTAAGAAGATCTAAAAAAAAATTTGAAAAGTTTTTCCAAAAATTTACCATCTGGTTTCTGATCCATCAAATGATGGAGAGCATACTCCCTCGGTAAAAATTAAAAAAAAAAAAATTGGGGAAAAATATGAATGAAAAATGGTGGAGGGTTGGGGGAGGGAGGGAAATCCCCCCTCAAGCTCACAAGGCCAGAGAAAGTCTGGAGCTCTGATACCAAATGTCAGGAGGGAAAACTAAAGGGGTATTATATTATTGATAAAACTGTGTTACATATATAGGCAGAAGGCCTATATTATAAACTGACAAGTGTCAGTATAAACTGACAAGTGTCAAACTGGCATAGTGCACATTACATTAACTCTAACATCTTCAAAGCTCCAGCTTCCATCTGCCAAAGAATTGAGCAAATTCAATGTATATTCCTTTGGGCGAGAAACGAAAACAAGAACAAATTTTCCCTTGTTGCCTGGGACAAGGTTTGTTCCAAGAAAAAGGATGGAGGTCTCAGCTTCAGGGACATCAAGCGGATGAACATGGCCCTCATTGCCAAGCAGTCCTGGAGACTTACCATCAATGAAAAAGTCACTTGGATTGACATCATCAAAGCTAAGTACCTCCATCGGGTTCCCTTTCTTGGAGAGCACAACCTTCCTAGCGGATCTCATTTCTGGAATGGTGTCACCAAAACAAGGAAGATCATCATGGAAGGCTTAAGGTGGTGTCTTGGAAATGGAATGACCATTCGTTTCTAGGATGACCCGTGGATCCGTGACAAACCTCTCAGCCAAGATCCTCATCTTGCAATGCTCAAGACAGTTATCGAAGCCACCTTTGGAGATAAGGCGTGTCATTTCATTAACCCAGGTATTACAAGACCCGAATGGAAACACCTGGCTCTTAATGGGCCTAGGCATATCACCGAGGCACTTAGGCAGTTACAAAACTTGCTGAGGACTTGCATCATCCCCAGCTCTCACAAAGATGACTCCATGGTTTGGAACCTTGAAGATTTAGGGAATTTCACTGTTAAATTTGCCTACTACAGCCAAGAAGCTCCTAGTGATGGTCGGGACTTATCTAATCAGGTCTGGGTCCCCAAGATCATTCCCAAGGTCAAATTCTTCTGCTGGTTGGCCATCCAAAATAGAATCCTCACCACTTACAACTTGATAATCAGAGGGTTACTCATCCCAAATTGGTGCATCCTATGTAAAAATGCCTGTGAGTCAACTTCGCATGTTTTTCTCGAATGTCCCTTCTCTCTTGCAGTGCTCAACCAGGTTCTCAACACCTTCGTCATCTTCGTAGCCCTCCCTCATTCCATTCCCATCCTTTTTCAACAATGGCCCCGACCTTTCAAGAGCAGCCAACTTAAATTCATGTGGCAAGCTTGCCTTCACATTTTCCTGAGGTAGATTTGGCTTGAGAGAAATGCCAGAATTTTCAAAAACCATGCCACTGATAAGAAGATTGTTATTGCCAAAATCTTGACCCTTGCTGCGGAGAATGCCTCTCTTGTATCGTCTTCCAAACCCCCCCTCCTGGCCTTGAATCGAACCTAACAAAACTTTTCAATCTTTCCAATTTCTCTACTACACCTCGTACTTCTGTTGACAGGTCTATAATCAAGTGGGTCTTACCTCCTACTGGGTGACACAAGCTTAACTTCGATGGTGCGGCCAAAGGCAACCTAGGAGCGGCTGGCAGAGGAGGAATTCTCAAAAATCACAGAGGAGAAATAATTTTGGCCTTTGCTTAGAACCTAGGAATTCAATCTAACAACATGGTAGAGGCTCGGGCCTTGCTCCAAAGCTTGATTCTCTTGGAAGGCTTGACCATCAATAAACTTATCATAGAAGGAGATTCATTGCACTGCATCAACTAGCTCAATGGGACCTTTGTGCCTCCCTAGGCCCTTGTTTCGATCTTCCAAGAATGCAAGGCACTAATTGGCATTTACACAAAATTAATCATTAAGCATCAGGACCATGAAGGAAACAAAGCTGCAGACTGGCTTGCTAACAAGGGAGTTGACGAAATAGACATTCATTTTTGGAGAGACTCCTTCCCGATTAGCCTAAGGGATGCTTCTGCAAGTTCCAATGTCTGCACAATGTGAGTGGTTAACTGGGCACCGGGTTTGTTCACTCTTGGAAATGGTCGAGTCTTCGCATCCTTTCTTCCTTCCTCTCTCCCTTCGGCTACGTTTTGGCAACTTGGCACGTTTTCACGACACTTTTCATTGTTGGTCACAAAATTTTAGCTTGTCGCGATATTGTGACATTCCTTTTTGCTCTGGCCGGGAGGTTGCTACTTGTCATGATATCACAACACTTTTTTCTCCTTTGGACGCGGTCTTCCAACTTGTCGCGATATCGCAAAACTTTTTCTCTTTGGGCGCTTTTTTGCAACTTGTCGCGATATCGTGACACTTTTTCCCTTCAGGCGCTTTCTTGCATCATGTCGCGATTTCGCGACATTTTTTCTCTTCAACGTCGATCTTCCATTTTATCGTGATATCGCGACACTTTTTCTCCTCGACGACGGTCTTCCATTTTGTCGCGATTTCGTGACACTTTTTCTCTTCGGCTGCGGTCTTCCATATTGTCGCGATATCATGACACTTCTTCTCTTCGGCTACGGTCTTCTAGATTGTTGCGATATTGCGAGACTTTTTCTCTTCGACTGCGGACTTCTAGATTGTCGTGATATCACGACACTTTTTCTCTTCGGCTGTGGTCTTCCAGATTATCACAATATCATGACACTTTTTCTCCTCGACAACGGTTTTCCATCTTGTCACGATTTCGCGAAACTTTTTCTCTTTGGTTGTGGTCTTCCATAATGTCGTGATTTCGCGACACTTTTCCTCTTCAGCTGCGGTTTTCCAAATTGTCGTGATATCGTGACACTTTTTTTCTTTGGCTGCGGTCTTTCAGATTGTCACGATATCGCGACACTTTTTCTTCTTGGCAGCGGTCTTCCATCTTGTCGCGATATCGTGACACTTTTTCTCTCTGGTTGCGGTCTTCCACAATGTTGCGATATCGCGACACTTTTTCTCTTCGACAGCGGTCTTCCATCTTATCACGATTTTGCGACACTTTTTCTCTTCGACAGCGGGCTTCCACAATTGTCACGATATCGTGACACTTTTTCTCTTCGGTTGCGGTCTTCTTTCTTGTTGCAATTTCGTGACACCTTTTCTCTTCGGCAACGGTCTTACTTCTTGTCGTGATTTCATGACTTCTTTTCTGTCTGGGCGCGGTCTTCCTTCATGTCGCAATTTCGTGACTCTTCTTCTCTTCTGGCTTCAACCTAGCAATTTGTTGCGATATCGTGACACTTCCTCTCTTCTTGCAGCAACCTTGCAACATGTTGCGATATCGCGACTTCTTCCCTCCTTCGGCTCTGATGGCGCTTCTTGTCGTGATTTCGCGACATCCTTTCTTCTCTTGGCAGCAACGGTGCAACTTGTCGCGATTTCGTGACATCACCAATTTGGTCGCAATTTCGCGACACCTTTCCTAGTGTGGAGGTTTGCTCGCTCTTTAATATTTTCTTCTTGGACCACCTCGGTCAATCTGGAATTCATGTAATTCCTCTTGTACAAGGTTCAGGGACCTTTCAACACCCTTTCAACCAATCAAAAAAAAAATGATTTAAGACATGAAATTAAATAAAGAAGAAATATATATTTTTATTTATTTATTATAAACATAAAATAAGAAAAATGATATTAATACATATTTCCATATTTATTAACACATACATTATAAGATTGTATAAATAAAAAGGTTGACTTTGACTATAATTTTAAAATGCTAAGACCATTGTCAAACTATTGAGTCTCTTTAATATGAAATGAATTGATTTTAATTATGTCCACAAGACCAAAATTATATATGGGACCAAGAGCTTTAATATAATATGGAGTATGGTGTATAACCCTAATTATTTTTTGGATTTAAACCTTGGATCTTCAAGTTCCAAAGTTTAACAACATCCACAACAAATTAAAAAATATTAACATCATCTTATCATTTTTTGGAGTGTGTTTCTTTTGTTGTTGATTTTTATATGGAGTTTCCTTGTTTTTCTATTCTCAATTCTTCAAAAAGATCCATTAATGAGTTTGCATTGAGTGTCCTCATATGCAATCCTGATATCCTTGTACCTGGCTTCATATACCATAACAAAAAAAAATTGGTTTCCACTACTCTTCTATGTAAGAGACATATATTCTAGTTGATCATGATTCTTGGAGAATTGTTCATCTCCCAGTTTTACATCTAAGATGGTGTAGAAGTAAGTATTTTTTCCTTTCATTTGATCTTTGTATCTATGTACTTATTTTTAGTGTGTTCATAGTTTAGGTTCAACTCATTCATATATAATTATCTTTTCTTCTTAACTTTTATTCCACATGACAAGTCTAATTTTTTCCCTCATGTGCTATTTAATTTTTTTGTTAAGTTTACTTTTAGAGTGTCCTCATATGCAATCTTGATGCCCTTATAAGCTTCACATTCCATAACAAAATATTTTTTGATCTTCACTACTCTTGTTGTGCAAAAGACACATTTCTTTTATCATGCCTTATAAGAAATTGTCCATGTCCCTATTTTAAATATGAGATGGTGTATAAATATTTTTTTCTTTTCATTTGATCTTTCATATATATATATATATATATATATATATATATATATATAAAAAAAAAAAAAAAAAAAAAAAAATGTTGTATTCACAATTTAAATAAAACTTGTATTTATTTACTTGTTTTTCTTTCGAAAATATTTCATAGCATAACAAATCTAATTTTTTTCTATTTGATTAAATTTAAATTTTTTATTAAATTTAAATTTTTTATTAAATTTAAAATATTTATTATATAATATTATATATAAGTATATATTTATTTTATACACTATAAAATTAAATATTTATTATATAACACAAGTTGTATTAATTTTGTTAATTTTTATTATTCAATTTTGTAATAATTTAGTATGAAGAAGGACTAATAAACTAGGAACTAAAGTGAAATTATGTTCTAGAAGTAGGATCCCACAACATGTAATTGTTTTGGGGCAAGTTAAATAAAATAGCTTAAGGTACTTGAAATCAATTTAAGTGGATTAATAAATTTTGGGTATTTATAAGAAGAGAAATAGATTTAAATTTTGAAGAAAAGTTTTGTTTGGGATAAAGGTAGTAGAATGACCTTTGGAGGTAAGCTTGTTTGGGGTCAAGGTAATAAACTGATCTGTTAAGTGCATACCAACACAAAGACAGTTTCAATCCTATATCCTTCTTAGATTGTAAACAAGGAAGTAGTATAAAACCTCCTCCTATAAATTTTAAGAGGCAACTTAAAAATTTTAACCTAATTAATAATAAAAATAAATAAAATATAATAGATTTCTTATTTGTTATTTAAATTGATGGTATTTTCTTGCAAGAGTGTTTTGCAAGTTTGTTGGCACACGTATTCAAGTTATATAGTTTGAGACCGAGCTTTTTAAAAGTTACTTTCACATGATTAACTCCCCTCGTTTGCCGCACAAGTCGTGGATCTGAATTGTTCAAATCAAGCCTGTTTTACGTGTACAATAATTATAAAAGTAGGTCCAATAGCAACTACACGTACAATAAAAGTCGGTCCAATAGTAACTACTTCCGTGCAATCCAGTTATTATTAATACTTATGTACAATAATTATAAAAGTGGGTCCAATAGTAGCTACTTACGTGCAATCCCGTTATTTCATGTTGTTTTTTTCTGTGCAATTTTCAACAGAGGTTTTTTAATATTTTTTTAATAAGATAGATAAAAGAGTTTTCAAAGACTCTCCAAATTTTTTAAAAGTAGATTAATTGTTCAAATCAAACCTATTTTAAGTGTACAATAATTATAAAAGTAGGTCCAATAATAACTATTTCTGTTATTTCAAATTGTTTTTTAGTTACCTACTCCAATATAATATGTCAGTAATGTAATATAATATGTCAGTAATGTAATTTTCACATGAGATTTTTTAATATTTTTTTTTGATAAGATGGATGACGGGGTTCTGAAAGGTGTCTAGAATCTTTATCAAGAGTGGATTAAGCAATGAGCTGGAAACAATAAATAAAGATATCAACATGCAATTTTCACTTTTGAGGTTTTTTAATATTTTTTTATAATCTTTATCAAGAGTGGATTAAGCAATGAGCTGGAGACAATAAATAAAGATATAACATGTAATTTTCACTTGAGGTTTTTTAATATTTTTTTATAAGATGGATGACAGGGTTTTGAAAGGTACCCCAAACGTTTCACAATAGTGGATTAACTAACCCAACCAAAAACAATGAATAAAAATATCAATATAGTAAATCAAGAAGGATCCACAATACAAACAAACAACAAAATTACATAGTAACTACAACAAAACAACAAATTTTCATTTAAAAATTTATAATATTATTAGTTTTATTTATGTAAGTTTTTTTAAAATATTTTTTTAACAAGTTTATAGACATTTTTTTATACAATTAAAAAATATTAAATAACAACCTTCAAAATAGTTAGTCTTACTTTCTAACAAGTAATATTTTTAGATAGTTTTTTTATTTTATTTTTACATTATTTTTTTTCAATTTTTTTAAAGGCATAGAGCTTCTTTTTAACCGAAAACACCATGTTACTTTTCACATTGCTCATCAAGACTAAATTGGACCATAGTTTTAGGAAGATATGTTAGTGTTATGTAGAAGACACTTTTCAAATTTTAAAATTTATTAAATAAAAAATAGATTTAAAAACTTGGAGTGTTTGGTTTGAATTTTAGTTGGTTTGAAAGGAAATATTTTTGAATGCTTTATTAGGTTTTATTCAGTGGGCTTGCTGCTTCTTTTAACGAAAACACCATGTTACTTTTCACATTGCTCATCAAGACTAAAATGGACCATAGTTTTAGGAAGATATGTTAGTGTTATGTAGAAGACACTTTTCAAATTTTAAAATTTATTAAATAAAAAATAGATTTAAAAACTTGGAGCGTTTGGTTTGAATTTTAGTTGGTTTGAAAGGAAATATTTTTAAATGCTTTATTAAGAATAGTTTTCAGAAATGATGATCCATGTGAATGATATAGAAGATGATAAGGATAAAAATAAAAATAAAAATAAAGAATGGATATGGTGATATTTTTAAGTAAAAGGTAAGGTAACAAGTTCAAATTAAATAAATAAAGAGAGGGTTCAAAATTTAATTATTCTTAATATTTCAAATATTTTTTGATATAGAACATATCTAGGTTTGTTGAGATTGGCAACTACTACGGTATTGCAAGTTAATAAGTTGTATTTAGGATAAGTGATGCTAGTTGGAAATTTCCATGTGGAAGATTGCATGAGAATAACTAATACGAATTCATAGTTCAAATTATCATGCATAGTTAGAGAGTAATAGTTCAACTATCATTCTCATGTTAATAAATAAGAAGAGAGGGAAGTATACATCAATCAACAAAAGCTTTCTTCTATTCAGTTAGGTTGTTGCAAACCCTCATCGTGGTGTGGTTATATGTACATGGGTCCAACTTATTGGAATGAGCCTACATAGGGTATGGGTGATGATCCAAATTGTAGTAGATGGAGCAAGAACCAACTTTGCTATGACCATTTCATGCAAAGAAAGACATGCAAGATAGGGGTTTTATGCATGTAATAATTGTATCTAGGAATGATACAATTTTTCTTTGAGACCTATAATCTTAGCGTTAAATTTTGTGTTCATGCATGTTCATGATATTTGTTCTATTTTGTTAAATTATTTTCGGTGCATACATTAGTTCTATTCTTAGTTTTCTATTCATTTTTATTTTACGCTTACTTTTTTGTCAACAAGTGGCATAAGAGCATGAAGAAAAAGGGTTGTTCTTCAATGAGGAAACTCAAGTGTAGTTCTGACCTATGGAGTCTAGGGTAAAATTGCAAGTGGCTACAACAATCACATGAGTACCATAGAAGACAAAATGGGGAAGTCAATCATTGACAAGTTCAATGGGAAGAACTTCAATATGTGGAAATGGAATATGGAGTATCTTCTAATGGAGAGAGACTTGAAGTAATCATGCATGGTATAAAGTCAGGTGAATTATCCTAGGAGGATTATGACAAGAAAAATAGAAAAGTCTTTGCATTGATAGGGCTAAATTTGGCTGATTTAATTTTCTCAAATATCATCAGAGCCACGAAATCCAAGGAGATGTGGGACAAGCTAGGATAATTGTATGAGTCCAAATCTATGATGAACTTGATCATGTTGAGGAAGAATTTGTATGGGTTGTATATGGCAGATGGTGAAAGCGTGGTGGAGCACCTAAACACCTTCAATACCCTAATCAATCAGTTGAGTTCAGTCAAGGATCAAGTCAAAGACAAAAAATAATATATCTGCTTGTTGCGTAGTCTCCCAGATTCCTAGGATAATTTTATTATTATTATTAGTGGGAGAATAAAGGTAATTTATATGAATATGGATGTCATTATGGGATAGCTCCTACAAGAGGAGACGAGGAGAAAGACTGTAGAATCTATAAAGAGTGTTGATGCCTTGACTATGAGAGGTAGGAATAGAGAAATACAAAATAATGAGAAGGCGGGAGGAAATGGGCATTGATCAAAATTGAGAAAGCAATTTTCAAGAAAAGATAGAAAGTATGATTTGATGTGCTAAAGTGTAACAAGAAAGGGCACATAAAAAATGAGTGTAAGGATGATTCTCAAGAAGAGAAGGTAGAATCTACAACAACATCTACCATAGGAGGGGTCCTAGGTCTTGTTGTATGCTTGGTGATTAATGCCTAGGAGGAATCATGGTTGATTTATTTTGATGCATCATTTCATATGACACCCCATAGAGAGTGGTTTGAGGAGTACCATGAGGGTCACTATGGGAGAGTATTTCTTGGGGATAGCTATCACTATGATGTGATAGGAAAAGGTAGAGTGAGAGTAAAGCTTAGAGATGGAAGGGAGAAGTACATCAATAATGTGAGTCATGTTCCTAGAATAACAAGAAATTTGCTCTTGGTGAGTCATTTTTCTAATGTTGGTTTGGAGATTATCTTTGATAAAAATGGTTGCAAATTGGTAAAGGAAGCCATGGTAATAATAAGAGGAGTAAGGTAGGGATATTTGTACAAGTTGATATAAAACATGTTAGTATTACCGGTTATTACCTATGTGTAGAAAGAAGCACTAGTCCATAAAAAATTATGTTGTGGCATAAGCAGATGTTACACATCAATGAAAAGAGTCTATGAGAGGTGTTTAACAAACAACTAGTATGAGGCTTGAAAGGTAAGAAGTTTGATTCCTTTTGTTTCTATGAAGCTTGTGTCATGGAGAAGTAGAAGAGAATTTCCTTCTATTCTAGTGCATATAGGAGTGATGATATTTTGGAGTTAGTAAACTCAGACATCTGTGGACCCATGGAGGAGTAGTCCATGATAGGGTCCAAATACTTTATCACCTTCATTGATGATTTCTCTATAAAATATTGGGTGTTCTTCATGAAGTATAATAGGGGAGCACTAGAGAAATTCAAGAACTTTGTTTTCAATGTAGAGAGACAAACCGATAAGAAGGTCAAAGTATTGAGTATAGACAATGGAGGTGGGTATTGCTTTAGAGAGTTTAATATCTTCTATAATATGCATGGGATTGCAAGGCATAAATCCATACATTGTACTCCATACTAGAATGGTGTGGTAGATAATATGAATAGGACTCTCATGGAGAAGGCATAAAGCATGAGAGAATATGTAGGTCTAGACAAGAGGTTCTGGTTTGAGGTAGTTCACATTGCCAATCATGTTAATAAATTATCCTCTAGTTTAACATTAGGAGGAATTACTCCACAAAATAAGTGGAGTGGAAAGAAATCCATTGTAGAGTATCTGAAATTATTTGGATGTGAAGCTTACATGCATGTTCTAAAGGAGAAAATGAGCAAGGTGGACAATAATTATGTAAAATATATTTTTGTGGATTATCTTGATGGTGTGAAAGGCTACAAATTATGGATACCATCAAAGAGACATCATATGGTGAGTTGTAATGTGATATTTAAGGAAAATGTGGTTGGTGGAAGGAAGGAAGGTCAAGAAAATAAACTTCAAGTGAAAATGGATGATCAATAGTCTCTTGTAGATCATCATCAACATTTTGTAGTTGGTCATAGCAATAAAAAAGAGTCTTCTAATTCACACTATTTTTTAGTTGGTCAGTAGCCTTTCCTAGGTGGTAGTAGCAACCAAAATTAGCCTACCATAACAAGCCCTAGTGATCAACAACAAGTTATCGATATTCATATTGGTAGGAATAATGGTGAGATATTTGCTAATGATGAAATTGGAGAGGAGACCAAACCAAAAAATGAAGTGCAAACTAAAAATGTTGTAGTGGATAAGGAGTGTAGCCAATCACTTCGAAGGAGTCAACACCAAAATAGAGTGCTAAAAAGGTACGGTTATGATCCACTTCGTGAAGAGCCCAAGAATGTGAAGGAGGCTCTGAATTTCATTGATGTTAGGTAGTGGAAAATGGTGATGGAGAAAGATATGACGTCTCTTAGTGATAATCAGACCTAGGATTTGAAACCAATGCCAAAAGGGAGAAAATTGGTTGGTCGTAAATAGATATTTAAGAATAAATATAACCCAGATGGCTTAATGGAGTGGCATAAGGTAAGGTTGGTTACAATAAATTATACTTAGGTTGAGGATATTGATTACATTGAGACAATATCACCGATAGTTAAGATAGTTTTAATTTGGAGACATTTTTCATAGGACTGCCCAAACTACCGAACTCGTTTCGCCCATATCTCACTCATCCGGACTCGGATTGAGCTAAAATTTTGAGAGTAGATGCCTGAAAAACCTTAGGATGTCTCCACCAATTTTCATATCATTTGAAGCAACAAATATCCTAGGTAATCCCTATGTGTGAATGACATATTTGGCAAGCGACTATGCGATGGTTTCATCTGGGTTGAGTGCAAGCAGCTCCAAAGGCTGGTTTTTAGGGCCTTCCGACCCTAGTGGCCAATATTTTTATGGTTTATGCTCAATATTTTAGCAAAAAATATTGCAGGAGATACAAGATGGGTTAGAAATTTGTCTTTCAATAGATCATACTATGAACTTGAGTGACAACGACTTCCAATTTGCTGCACAAAATAAAAGTGAAAACCATACCTTTCTATGACATCTAGGGCAAGGATTAAAGAGATCATGAAACAAGTTTCAAGCAGTTGATCAAAAATGGCTCATATCTCAAGTGAATTTGGTGCTAAGGTGCACCCAACAAATAATTCTACTGTGAAAACCCCTATCAAGGATAAGAATTTTGAAGACTCAGTCCCAAAAATGAATTTTAGGGATGCCCTTCATGGTGGACAGTCTCAACCCAATGCTAATATCAATATTAGGGCTTCCCATAAACCTCTAAGAATACCTAATATTGATCCCAGGAAAATGGAGTCAGGATGTATTAAAGTAGCTGATGGAACTCCTATTGTTAAGCTTGATATGGGTAACATTCAGAGCTAGCATTGAAGATTTGGAAAAAAGAGGACTAATTTGTCGGTTCGTGGGTTTTCGTCCGAGCCTACTTTCAAAGTCTGGGATGCAAAAATCTAGAAAACTAAAGGTGAGTTACAAATATCTATTTATCCAAATGGTTATTTTCTTGTTTTATTTTCTAATAATGAAGATAGAGAGAAAAATTTTCAAGGGGGTCCTTGGTTTTTTGGAAGGGTAGGGCTTTTCATGAAGCCCTGGCATACTAAATTTAAAGTCGAAGAAGAGATGCCTTCTATAGCTCCTGTGTGGGTTAGAATCTTTGGCCTCCCTATTGAATTTTGGAATCCTACTATTTTTTCTTCAATTAGAAACTCTTTAGGAACTTTTATGATGATTGTTGATTGTACTCAAAATTTTGAACATATTATTTATGCTCGAATTTGTGTTTTAATGGATTTTGACAAACCCCTACCTAAAAAGATCACATTACAATGTGGGGAAGAAACTTGGGAGCAAGTAGTGGACTATGAGAACATTCCTTTTCGTTGTAGAATTTGCCATGAATATGGTCATTTGGCAAATGTTTTCCCAAATAAAATTCTTGATCAAAAGAAAGAAGATATAAACTCAGCAGGTTTCCAAATACCTAAGAATATGAACACTCAGAAAAAACCAGTTATAAAGGATCAATCAAAGTCATATGCTAATATGTTTGAAATCCTTTCCACAAATGGTGTCCCAAGTGAGGAAGAGGAAATAATGGAAACGAAATCTTAGAAACACAATTTAAATATGAAGGGAAGAACTGAGAGACAAACCAACAAATCAAAGGTTTTCAACAGAAAAAAGGAGAAAATTTACACAAGAAAAACAATATTTCAAATGTCAAAACTTCAAATAATGCAAGTCCCAATATAGACTCCGTTGAACCATCTAGTAAAATTTTGGCTATGTACGAGCATTCTTCAAGGTTAGAAGCCATCTCAGCTTCAATTGGAATAAGTCAAGAAACAGGAAAAAAAATTGAAGATGGATTCTAATCAAAAAGTAGGTTGAAGACCAATCAATATCATATCGTAAAAGAAGGTAAAAATCTTGTAGAGGAAGGTAAGATTAATGCCCTTCCCAACTTTTTCAGCCCTGGTATTAATGAAGATCATCAATTGGAATATTAGAGGACTCAAAGGGAGTCTTTCAAAACAAAATGAAATTAGAAGAATGATTTAGGTAAATCATCCACATCTTGCTTTCCTTCAAGAAACAAAGATGCCAATGGAGGATATGGACTTAATTGCCAGTAAAATTTGGCCAGCTGGAAAAGTGGTTTCCCTCAGTTCCCAAGGGACTTCGGGTGGCATTACATATATTTGGGATCCAAAAGAGGTAGTTATTCACCATATGGTTGGCAGTTGGGGTTTGTTGGCTATAGCTATTCAAAGTAGACATTCCAAACAGATTATGCCCCCAACTTGCTCCCTTTTGGGGAGGAGTTAACCTACTCTCATTTCCTAAACTTGGTCTTGTCGGATTTCAATCCATCCTCTCTCATGAGAAAAGGAAATAAAATTGGACCACCACCTCATGAGTGATTTGCAAACCTCCACTTGTGGATATCCACAGATAATGGCTATGACTTGGTCACAAAGAGCTTGCTTGTATAGGGGTGGATAGGTTTTGCTCTCAAAATTCTTAATCCATGGTCAATTCCTAAGTCAAGACTCTAATAATGTCGGATCATGGCCACATGGTGGAAATGTGAACCAATGAGTTTCTCTCCTTTTCTTTTCAATTAATGTGGCTTAGAGACATTTCCTTCAACCTCATGTGCAAAAGGTGGAAAATAACCAGCATGGGACTAGATCTTCTATTGCCAAAAACATCTAAACCAAATCAAGACTTGGACGAGGTTTGGGATTCATAAAAAACAGAGTTATTGCTCATCTTAAAATTAATAAATCCTTAGATGCCTCACAGAGAAATGAGATGAAATTAACTCACAACCATAGAGAATGGGAAAGAAATCTTATGGAAGCAAATCTAAATTCAATGGCTCAAAAAGGAGATCAAACACAAATTCTTCCACAAACTCTTCTAGCTCAAATCTCACAAATTTATTCTTCCTTAAAAAGATTTGGAATTTGTTTTACTTGGGATGGCATAACTCATTTTGTTGATTACTTCCAATATTTTTCTCTACTCCCCTTCTTCTAAACCTCTCTATCACAGAAAACAAAAGAAAAAAAAAGATTTTTCCATTATCCAAGAATATCTTATTATTTATAAAAAAAAAACAATAAAACTTATATACCCCAAAAGCTCAAAGTTATCATTTTAGCTTAAAACAACAAAATAAAAAAGGTAAGCCCCAAGTTATTTCCCCAAAGCAAGGGTAGAAGGAAATAGTTAAGATATAAATCCTAGGAAACCACTCAATGCGTTAGTTACAGTAGGAGGGACACCATCAAAGTTTTGAGGCAATTTGGTTTCTCTAAGGATGGATGGTAGGATTACATACCAAAAAAAAGGAAAACAAAACCCTTGGGGATTATCATTGCTCATGGACTTCCTTCTCTCTCTTCATTTTGGTGCTCACTTTGAACAAAGCTTCTTTCATCATAACAAGGATTGTCTGAGAATCTTTTTTCTCACAAAAAGATCCTGGTCTTGGTACTAGTAGCCTTCTTCCTCACTTTGGTTTCCCTTTCAGATTTGTGGTTGTCTCAGATTGGGTGGACCACAGTGGCTTTCTTAGGGGTGTCCCTTGGTTAAGTCCTTCCTATTCCTTTTTGTTTCTTCCATTTTATCCCAGGTTCTTAGTGTCTCACATCATTCCTTTGGAGTGGTACTGGAGATGGGCCTTGGTGATGGGATACTTTTGTCTTCCGGTGAAGGGGTTGTTTCGTATTCATTTCAACAGATTTACTCTATTTGAGGTTTGCTCCCCAATGCTCTTGGGCCTTCTCTTTCGCAGTCCTGCCTTGTTCTCTATCACTCCTCCGTTCTCCCATTTTAGATCTTAAGCTGGATTTGTTTTTTTGGTCATTCTATGGTCAACATGCAATTTTGAATTCTTGGGATGGTCCAGCCTTTGTCTTCCGTTGGCCTTGGATGGAGGAGCTTCCGCTATTGGTAGGTGCTTACTCGTACCATGTAATTCAATTGGTTATTGTTCCTTGGGCCTTTCAATCCCAAGACAAGATATCCAGCATCCTTCTTGATCCCCTCTTGGTCCCATGAAATTTTTTGGTGGAACAACACTCTAGGTGGTTTCTTGCTCAGTTTTTGCCTTTCCATTACTCCCAACATTCTTTATCTTTCTCTGTGTGGGTCCTGCCTGTGAGTTCTTTTTGGATTTTTTCTCGTGGTCTTCGGTGACAATTTGACATGGTTTCTGCCCTTTAGTGTGAATGTGGAATGTATTCACCATTTTTTTGAGTGTCTGCCTCGTTGGAGGAGATGCCACTTTCTTTTATGGTCCATTTTTCGCTTTGGAGGGATTGGCCTTCGGGTGTTGTATTTTTTGGTTAGTTTGATGGTTCTCCATCTCTTGAATTTTGGGGCCCTTTGTGGGGATATTCTTATTTGCCCAGCCAACTTAGTTTCCCATCATCTCCTTATCACCCCCAAAAATCCCACCAGATGGGATCAGTGAAATGGTTACCTTCAAGGCAACCAACAGGGAATTGAGTATTGTATTGGATAGAATATTGCAACCCCTCCTAGTTTTGGAGTCATCCGTGAGCCCTAGGGAACCGAACAGTGGAGGAATTGCTTTGATGGCTCCCTAGTTTTTTTTCTAAGGTTTCTTCCTACCTAGTGGCCAGACCTAAGCTACTAAGGTTGGATGGGAAAAGTGTTAGTTGAGTCGAATCTCAAATTATGATTAATCTTGAAGAACTCTAAGAATCATAAGGTGGATTGGAGAATAAAAGAATTATTGAGAAGATTAGTTAATCGAGATGGGATTTTTGAAAGTTGATTACAATCATGTGGTCGAGATCAAAACAAGAGTCTATGCTTTAGCTAATTGGGGTTTGGACAAAGGTGATCTTACTTGTTATGGCCACCTCCTATATGGTGGGCTTCGCAATTCAGGAAGCTCTTCTTTCTATATTTCTTTGGATGGGTCCATTCAAGGTACCTAGTTTCTTCTTGTTTTTTTTTTTTGCTTCTCTTTGGTTCATTCAGTTTTTTTTAGTTTCCTAGCTCATTCTATTCTTTATTTTGTTTCCATTGTTGATTCTTGCCTTAATAGTATTCTGGTCTAGATAGGTCATTTTTTTGTTCTTTTTTTATTTCTTTTTTCTTTTTTGTTTAGTTTTTTAAGGTGGATAGATTTTTTTATTTTGTTTTTTTTTGTGTTCTTTGTGTTGTTCTTGTGTTTTTGTTGTTTTATTTTTTTTATGTTTTTTGTTATTGTTCTTATGTTTTTTTCGTTATTGTTCTTGAGTTTCTCTTTGTTTATGTTATTTTGTGTTTTTATGTGTGAGTGTTTTCTATGTTTTTTATTTTTGTTTATTTTCTATTGTTGGTTGTTTTTTATTTTTATTTTTATTTTTATTTTTTTTTATTTTATTTTTTAATTTTTTAAGTTTTGGTTTTGTTTATTTTTCATGTTTTTTTTGGGTTATGTCTTTGTAGTGTTCTATTGTTTTTGTCTTGTTTGTGTTTTGTTATGTGATTCTTGTGTTTTTCTATGTGGTTTGTGTTGTGGTTTCTTTTATCTCATTGTGCATGTTTGGTTGTGCTTTTGTTTTTGACACACTCAAGGAGCATGTTTTTTATTTTATTTTATTATTTTTGTTGTTATTTACTTATTTTTAAATTGTTTTGTGTGTTTGTTTGCTCCTTGAGTATGTCAAATGTGGTAGGCAGTCCAGTCCTAGGCATTTTTGGTGGAATGGATACCCCCTCCTTGGGTCTTACCCAAAAGTGGCATCCCTTTTGGGATGTTTTCCACAAATAAAAAAAAAAAGATAGTTTTAATTGTTGGCAATGGTAGCAAAAAATGATTGAGATATTTAATTAGATGGATGTGAAGACAAAATTTCTTCATGGAGAATTAAAGGAGGAAATCTACATGCAGCAACTTGAGGGGTGTGAAACCAATGGGAGCAATCTAGTTTGTATATTATAGAAAATATTGTATGTCCTATAGCAATCACCAAGAGAATGGTATAAATGATTTGATCATTATGTGATTGAACATGGATTTGTAAGGAGTAATGTAGATCACTACATTTACTACTTGAAGGATTCAAGTAGGTTTGTTATACTTGCATTGTATGTTGATGACATACTATTGCTATGTTGTTCATAACATGCTATTCAAAATGTAAAGGTAAAGTTGTCAAAGGTATTCAACATGAAGTATTTGGGATCCCTTCATTACTTTCTAGGAATCGAGGTTAGGAGGAACTGATCGATGAATAAGTTGTGGATCAACCAAAGGAATTATGTGGCTAATATCTTGAAATAATTTGGGATGAAGGTATGTAAACTAGTAAGCACTCCATTCTTGATGGGTGCTACATTGTCCAATTAACAGAACCAAGAGATTTAAGTAGAAAAGAATGAAATGACAAAGGTATCATATGCAAATGCAATAGAAAATTTGATGTATGCAATGGTTTCTACAAGATTTGACTTGGCTCATGTAGTGGGAGTTGTGAGAAAATTTATGTCAAATCTAAGCAACCAACACTAGATAATAGTGAATATGATATTCTGGTATCTACAACTTACAAAAGATATTGTGATTTGTTATTAGGTTGTGGGAGGTATCTAGTCCAAGGTATATGTAGATGTTGATTTTATAGGTGATGTGGATAGAGGAAATTTCCACAAGTGCATATGTATTTGAATTATCTAGGAGAGCCATTACCTGGAGAAGCATGAAGTAAGAGGTTGTTGCACAATAAATAATAAAGTTTGAATATATTGTATCAGTAGAGTCTTGCAAGGAAGTAATATGGATAAATTTGCTATGTGCACATGTTGGTGTGAGGTAGGGTCAAATTCCATTGTGATGTGACAATAATAGTGCGATAGACCTTGCTATCAATCCAAAATTTGATAGTAGGATCAAACACATCAGGGTAAGGTTTCATTTCATTAGAGAAATGATTGAAGGAGGTGAATTAAATTTGTAGAAGGTGAAGACCGAGGAGAACATAGCTTATGCCTTGACAAAGATAAAGAGTACTCCAAAATTCAATTGACATTAAGATAAAATTGGGATAAGCACTTGGACATAGTAGTCACCAAGTGGGAGATTTTTGAGATTGACAACTAATATGACATCATTTTTTAATCAATTTTATTTAGGATAAGAGACACTCTCTAGAAATTTCCATGTGAAATATTGCATGAGAATAACTAATGCAAACTGTCAGTTCAAATTCTCATGTGTAGTTAGAAAGTAATTGTTCAACCATCATTCTCATGCTTATAAATAAGAAAAGAGGGAAGCTGAAGAACACAAGCTTATACTGAGAGGGCGATGTGAAGAATATAAGACCACTTTTTATTTTTCTTTCTCAAATAATATTAATCAATATAATAAATGGCAATATCAATAGCAATAACCAAAGTAATGCACAAATCATCACACACAATAGAGACACATATTTAACGTGGTTCACCCAAATATGGCTACCTCCATGGAGAAAATATTTCTCAAATAATCTCATGGGAATCCTTCCCAATTACAATGTTTATGGACCTATGTCCAAAGGAGATAACCCCTAAATCTGGTTTGTGGATCTCTATCCATAGGAGAACTCCTTCTCCTTTGCTCTAGCTAGTGATCCTCTAGAAGACACTGCCTCCACTACATTGACTATGAATATCTCTCCACTTGAAGACTCTTGTACTCACTTAGAAGACCCATCCTCAAAGTCCTGGCTGATGGATCTCTATCCACTAGAGTCTCTATCCTCTCTGATATGTCACCTCCAAAGCTCTATCTCAATACTGTACTAAACACAGTCCAGTCGGTCTAGCACAATTTTGCTCAATAGGTCCACTCAGAACCTTCTCAGATCTTCTCAACAGGTTCACTCAGAGCCTGCTAAAATATGATCAATAGGTCCACTCAAAACCTGATCAAATTTTCTCAACATGTCCACTCATAACCTGTCCAAATCTGCTCAATAGGTCCACTCAAAACCTTTCCAAATATGCTCAATAGGTCCACACAAAACTTGTCCAAATATGCTCAATAGGTCCACACAGAACCTATCCAAATCTTCTTAATAGGTCCACTGAGAACCTGATCAAATATTCTCAACAGGTCCACTCATAACCTGCTCAAATATGCTCAACATGTCCACTTAGAACCTGCTCAAATATGCTCAACAGGTCCACTCAGAACATGCTCAAATCTGCTCAACAAGTCCTCTCTAGGACTTAACCAAATCTGTATTGTAAGCTTCCACAAAATCTCACACAAAAACAATCCACAAGTCTTCTCAAAGACTTACCTCAAATCAGCTTAACAAGTCCACAAAGAACTTTTCCAATCTCATAGAAACATAAAGAGAATTTTTAGAGACTCAATATGTTCCATACTCAATGCTCAATCACTTTCTCAACTCAATCTCATATAAGCATAAAGAGAATTGTTAGAGACTCAATATGTTCTATACTCAAAAATAAATCTCATAGAAGCATAAAGAGAATTTTTAGAGGCTCAATATGTTCTATACTCAAAACCCAATCTCAACTCAAATCAATCTCATAGAATAGTTTGTTTCATGGAACTTGAACAACAACTTCACATCCACTTGACTAGGCTCAATCAACTCTACTCAACCAATCATCTCAAGGAACAACCCTTTATCACAAACCCTAGTCCAAGCATATATCAACCAACTCAAAATGTTTCCAACAATGTTCAACAACAACTATCACATAACAATGATACTCATGTTCTTTTCAAACTCAAGTTCAATTTCATTGCATAACAACTCACTTCAACAACCATGCTTATAAAACATTCTTCACATAACAATGATACTCATGATATTTCCAAACCCTAACTCAAGTTTTTCACACAACCAATGGCTTCAACAACAATGCTTATAAAACAAGGTTTTAATCACAACTCTTAATCTAGAAAACCTTGAAGCATTAACTCAAACACTTAACTCAACCAATGGTCTAACCAACAATGCTTATCAAACAAGGTTTAATCACAAATCTCAATCCAAAAAACCTTGAAGCACTAACTCAACCACTTTTGAAAAGGAAACCCTAATCAATTCCTTTTCACTCCAAAATTAATTTTCAATCAAGCTAATCAACCAACTCAATAGAGAAGAATTTTACCCATACCTTTTTTTTTCCAAGGAGTTGTCCACAAAATCTGCCACACTTCACAAAATCTCTTTTCCAAACTCACATAAGGGTTAGAGGACTTTAATTAAAATCACAATGCAAAATATAACTTTAAATACACCTTTTTACTCCAACTTAATTTTCACATCCACCAAAGTCCTTTTAGAAGAAAACCCTTAAAAATAATAATCAACAAGTCTCAAAAATAAATCTTAATTAACACTTTATCATAACTCCTTATACCTCCTAAAACATAACTCTCAAAACAACACTTTCCAAATTATAGAACTCAAATAATCAACAAAACTTTCACCTTAAAAAATCAATCACCACAACCTTTAATAGAAAGGTTTATCAAAAATTAATCAACTCTAAAACAACCTTATCACTCCAACCTTAGGGCATAAACCATAAAATGTAATTAAAAATTTTGTACCTGCCTCAAGGGGTTTTGACCCCACGACCTGCCCACACCATGAGTGCCTTAGCCATGGCTAAGGTTGCCACACAAGCTATATGCTCATTCGCAAAGGGAGAAGCACCATGTGCTTCTTCTTTGTATTTTTCCTTGCCCACATTTAAAAACATGTGCCTTGGGTGCTTCCACAATACTCCACCAAAAAGGCTCTTCGTAGGAATCGAAATCACGACCTTCATGCTCCCAATGCCTTCATGCTTTCCAAGCCACCACTAGGCCACACTACCCAATGCAAATTGGGGGTGGTCTCAAACCGTGTTATCTTCTATGTCCTTTGCCAACTTTTTTAAACCACAAGCTCGTTTTTCACTTATGCCACACAACAATCATTTAAACAAGGATAAATAGAAATAAACTTTGGGCATGGTATTTATATGCATCTCCAATAATTCAAAAATTTTGACACTTCCCTTTGGATTCTATGACATCGGTGGAAATAAAACTTTGAATGCCTTGTTTAAATCTTTAAATCTAACCTTTGGATTTATTAAAATATTCTTTAGACTTTATAAACCCACTTCTGCAATATAAAATATAGTAATGAAAATTACAAATATTTTATTTTGGGTTTTCACCATGGCACTTATAGTATTATAATAACCATTATAATATGTCACCTTTGATAAAGTACCTTTTAATATTTATTTATAAATTTTAAATTCATCCTGAATTTAAATAATTTATAAAATAAATATTATAACTCCTTTTTAACTTTTGTCTTTTGCATTGTTTTACTTGAACTTTGGCCTTCTCCCTGGATATCAAATAACCATATTTATCCCCTTTATTTCCTATTGAAAACTTTGGTATTAATGGTGACTTCATCTGGTGACATCAATGACAACTTTGACTTAGGGACTCAAAATATCCAATAATCTCCCCCTTTGTCATTGATGGCAACCCATATCCTTTTACTGAAACCCAACCTTTATTTTTCTTTTGATCTCCCTGGGACATTGCTCCCCCTGGCTCAATGCTCTATCAAATATCAAATCTCTCCCCATATCAACTTTCTCCTCAATACATAAATCTCTCCCCCTTTGAAATCAATGGCAAAGGGTCACCTTTGGGGCTCGGGGCTAAGAATGGGTCTCTTATATTAGCCCCTCCCCCACCTCCTCATGAGGTGGTTAATTATGGGGTGGGAGAATTTCTACTCCCCGAAAGCACTATTCTTTACCTTTATATTTTTCCCTTATTTTCTGAGTTTTCTAAATCCTCTAACCGTTTCTATCTAGGTCATAATCCCTATTTATGTCATCATTCTAGTTCCTATTCCTGTTCTCATCCATGTTCCTATTCATGTTCCTATTCCTGTTTTCATTTATATTCCTATTCCTGTTCCTGTTCATATTTCTATTTTTGTTCATACTTATTTTTGGAATATTTGCTCTACACCATATTCTTGTGTGATCATAATTATTGCACTTATAACACTTAATGTTATTATTCCTTAGAGGTGCAAATGTCTTAGGATTTCTCCTAGTGAAGCCATATCCTCTCCTGTCATGAACCTTGCAATTCATTGCATTGTGACCAAAATCATTACATGAGTAGTAATACCCATGGAAAAGTTGTCCTTTCCCATATTCCTATCTTTCATGTGTCCTACACTGTGAAGCCATGTGCCCAAACCTGTGACATGAAAAGCATCTTCCATTGAAGAAACCTTGCCTAGACCCCATTGGTCTCTTAGTATCTTCTACTTGTTTCATGTTCCATATGTTCCTTACTTGTGCATTGTTCCTTTCCTTGCTAAACTTTCTATTGTCCAACTTATCCTTAGAAGTCTCACTCTCTCTTTTACTCACTTATTTTGATTCTTCTTCTTTTCTAGTGTTTGATCTTGACTCTCCTTTTTTTGCTTCCTATTTCTCTTGTTCTTATTTAGAACTAAGTCATGTTATGGTGACTAATGACCTTTGTGCATTGATAGTCCTTTCCAAGGTCTTTGAATTTTCCTCAAACTTATGTAGCTTTTCCTTAGAACCTTTTACTTCCCTCCTTAGTGAAACTATCTCATGCTCTAATCTTTCACACTCTAGATATTTTGTATTTAATATTTTGGCCATACCTTCTTCAATTTTCTTGTCTCTTCAACTTTTATTTTGAAGTTGGTGAGTTCCTATAGAAACCTTACTTTTTATTTCTCATATTATTGAGCTTGAACCCTTAATCCCGAGTTCTCTCTTTTTAATTCTTCAAGAGTAATCATAAGCCTTTCACATTCTATCTCTTTTACCTTTGATTTTTTAATCATACCTTCTTCCACTCTTCTTGCTTTTTCAACCTTATATCTCAAGTCAGAGATATCCTATAGAAGCTTTGTCTTACATTTATCATCTTCTTGTATTTGAGCCTTCAATTATAAATTCTCTCTTTTCAATTCAATAAGTTCCTTAAGAGTGGCTTTCCTTTTTTTATTTTCTGAAGCATCTTCTTTTTCTTCTATTACTGAAAGTGGAGTTTCTTATTCATACCTATTTTGATTGTCCCTCTTATCCTTTCTTGAACCAATCTCTAGGATTTCATTTCCAAGAATATCATCTTCATCTTCACTGCTACTAAAACCATTACAATATCTTGCATCATGGCCAATTTGACCACAAACAAAATGTTTTTGTGGACAATAAGTTGCATGGTGACTTGTGTTCCCACATTGGGTACAAAAATTTATCAGTCTAGATATTTCTCCATTACTTGATTCATCTCTTGAATCTATTTCCATTTGTCCTCCCAACACAATAATATTAAACTCATCTTCATTTTCTTTCATGACCATAGGTGTTATTTTTTTCTTGTGTCTCATGCTTCTACTCTTGCCTTTCTTTGCCATTTGTGTTCTTGTAGGATATTCCTTCAAGCTGTTAAACTTCTTCCAAAGGAACCGACTATGATACCAATTGAAGAACATAGGCTTATACTTAGATGGGGGTGAACAATATAAAACCACTTTTTACTTTTCTTTCCCAAACAATATTAATCAATATAATCAATTGCAATATCAATAGCAATAACCAAAGTAATGCAAAAATAAGCACACACAATAGAGACATAGATTTAACGTGGTTCACCCAAATATGGCTACCTCCATGGAGAAAATATTTTTTCTAAATATTTCTCAAATAATCTCATGGGAATCCTTCCCAATTACAATGTTTATGGACCTCTATCCAAAGGAGATGTTGATCCCCTAAATATGATTTGTGGATCTCTATCCACAGGAGAAATCCTTCTCCTTTGCTTTGGCTGGTGATCCTCTAGAAGACATTGCCTCCACTACACTAATTATGGATATTTATCCACTTGAAGACTCTTGTCCTCACTCAGAAGACCTATCCTCAATGTCCTTGCTGATGGATCTCTATCCACTGGATTCTTTGTCCTCTCTGCTCTGTCACCTCCAAAGTTCTATCTCAATACTGTACTAAACACAGTCTAGTTGGTCTAGCATAGTTCTACTTAATAGGTCCACTCAGAACCTTCTCAGATCTTCTTAATAGGTTCACTCAGATCCTGCTCAAATATGCTCAATAGGTCCACTCAAAACCTGATCAAATATTCTCAATAGGTCCACTTAGAACCTTTCCAAATCTTCTCAATAGGTCCACTCAAAACCTATCCAAATATTCTCAATAGGTCCACATAGAACCTGTCAAAATATGCTCAACAAGTCCACATAGAACCTATCCAAATCTGCTCAATAGGTCCACTCAAAACTTGATCAAATCTCCTCAACAGGTCCACCTAGAACCTTGCTCAAATCTTCTCAATAGATCCACTCAAAACCTACTCAAATCTGCTCAATAGGTCCACTTAGAACCTACTCAAATCTGCTCAACAAGTTCTCTCTAGGACTTAACCAAATTTGTATTGTAAGCTTCCACAAAATCTCACACAAAAATAGTCCACAATTCTTCTCAAAGACTTACCTCAAATCAGCTTAACAAGTCCACACAGAACTTGTCCAATCTCATAGAAACATAAAGAGAATTGTTAGAGACTCAATATGTTCTATACTCAAAGCTCAATAACTTTCTCAACTTAATCTCATAGAAGCATAAAGATAATTGTTAGAGACTCAATATGTTCTATACTCAAAAATCAATCTCAACTCAAATCAATCTCATAGAAGCATAAAGATAATTGTTAGAGACTCAATATGTTCTATACTCAAAACTCAATCTCAACTCAAATAAATCTCAACTCAAATAAATCTCATAGAATAGTTTATTTCATGGAACTTGAACAACAACTTCACACCCACTTGACTAGGCTCAATCAACTCTACTCAACCAATCATCTCAAGGAACAACCCTTTCTCACAAACCCTAGTCCAAGCATATATCAACCAACTCAAAATATTTCCAACAATGTTCAACAACAACTATCACATAACAATGATACTCATGTTCTTTTCAAACTCAAGTTCAAGTTCATTGTATAACAACTCACTTCAACAACCATGCTTATAAAACATTCTTCACATAACAATGATACTCATGATCTTTCCAAACCCTAACTCAAGTTTTTCACACAACCAATGGCTTCAACAACAATGCTTATAAAACAAGGTTTTAATCACAACTCTTAATCCAAAAAACCTTGAAGCATTAACTCAAACACTTAACTCAACCAATGGTCTAAACAACAATGCTTATCAAACAAGGTTTAATCACAACTCTCAATCCAAAAAACCTTGAAGCACTAACTCAACCACTTTTGAAAAGGAAACCCTAATCAATTCCTTTTCACTCCAAACTTAATTTTCAATCAAGCCAATCAACCAACTCAATAGAGAAGAATTTTACCCATACCTTTTTTTTCCAAGGAGTTGTCCACAAAATCTGCCACACTTCACAAAATCTCTTTTCCAAACTCACATAAGGGTTAGAGGACTTTAATTAAAATCACAATGCAAAATATAACTTTAAATACACCTTTTTACTCCAACTTAATTTTCACATCCACCAAAGTCCTTTTAGAAGAAACCCTTAAAAAATAATAATCAAAAAGTCTCAAAAATAAATCTTAATTAACACTTTATCATAACTCATTATACCTCCTAAAACATAACTCTCAAAACAACACTTTCCAGATTATAGAACTCAAATAATCAACAAAACTTTCACCTTCAAAAATCAATCACCACAACCTTTAATAGAAAGGTTTATAAAAAATTAATCAACTCTAAAACAACCTTATCACTCCAACCTTAGGGCATAAACCATAAAACGTAATTAAAAATTTTGTACCTACCTCAAGGGGTTTTGACCCCACGACCTACCCACACCGCGAGTGCCTTAGTTGCGACTAAGGTTGCCACACGAGCTACATGCTCATTCACAAAGGGAGAAGCACCACGTGCTTCTTCTTTGCATTTTTCCTTGCCCATGTTTAAAAATGTGCACCTTGGGCGCTTCCACAATACTCCACCAAAAGGCTCTTCGCAGGAATTGAACGCACGACCTCCGTGCTCCCAATGCCTTCACGCTTTCCAAGCCACCACTAGGCCACACTGCCCAATGCGAATTGGGGGTGGTCTCAAACCGTGTTATCTTCTACGTCCTTTGCCAACTATTTTAAACCACGAGCTCATTTTTTGCTTATGCCACACAACAATCATTCGAGCAAGGATAATCGGAAATAAACTTTGGGCATGGTATTTATATGCATCTCCAATAATTCAAAAATATCAGCGCTTCCCTTTGGCTTCTATGACGTCGGAGGAAATAAAACTTTGAATGCCTTGTTTAAATATTTAAATCCAACCTTTGAATTTATTAAAATAATCTTTAGACTTTATAAACCCACTTCTGCAATATAAAATATTGTAATAAAAATTACAAATATTTTATTTTGGGTTTTCACCATGGCACTTCTAGTATTATAATAACCATTATAATATTTCACCTTTGATAAAGTACCTTTTAATATTTATTTATAAAATTTAAATTCATCCTGAATTTAAATAATTTATAAAATAAATATTATAACTCCTTTTTAACTTTTGTCTTTTGCACTGTTTTACTTGAACTTTGGCCTTCTCCCTGGATATCAAATAACCATCTTTGTCCCCTTTATTTCTTGCTGAAAAATTTGGTATTAACGGTGACTTCATTTGGTGGCATCAATGGTGACATCAATGACAACTTTGACTTAGGGACTCAAAATGTCCAACAGAAGCAAACTCCAATCAATAAAAAATTTTTCCTATTCAGTCAGGTTGTTGCAAACCCCCATCGTGGTGCGATTACATGTATGTGGGTCTACTGTATTGGAATGTGTCTGCATAGGGGATGAGTTATGATTGAGATTATAGGAGATGACGAAACCAAGTAGAACCAACTTTGCTATGATTGTAATTCATGCAAAGTAGGGCATGCAAGATAGGGATTTTATGCATGTAATAATTATATTGAGGAATGATACAATTATTTTTTTAGGACAACAATCTTAGCATTAATTACTTTATTTATGCATGTTCATTATCTATGTTATGTTTTGTTAAATTCACTTCGGTGCATATATTAATCATTTTCTCAAATACTTATTCATTTTTATTCTACACATACTTTTCTACCAACAAGGTTACCCTACAAGAATAGAAAATATTTGGCTCAAAATTTGGATTTACCAAGAAATATTATCCCTAAGTGGTAGATAGCCCTTATGAAAAACTCATTTTTCCAAGATCCAAAACAAGGTTGGGAAAAATAAAAAGAAGGAAAGGAAAGAAAATTAGTTCATCTACAAAGGTAATACTTTTACATCAACAAGTAAGTTTACTTATAAATAAGGTTTTACTGGGTGGAGGTAGTAGACAAACCAATTTTTGTTGAGTGTTTCCTAGCTTGAGGTGGTTCCAATCCCAAGCCCCTCCAAGGTCCCCCTCACTTGGAGTAAAATTTTACTAAGGGAGGGGAATGGTTATAGTGGTAGCTTTCCATATTCAAACCATGCTTGTGGTGGTAAAATGATGAAGACTTGTTAATTTCCATGTATAACAATAAATAAATATATAAGGTTTTACTAATTTTTTATCTCTAAAAAGATTATCATGTTATACTCTTGAGTAACTACTATTATTATTTAATTATAAATTTTTATTATAAAAACATAATTATAATTAATAAAGTCTATTGAATTTTGAAGTATTTACTATGTTTTCTTATTTTGTTTTAAAATAATAGTTTTATAACATTATAATCATTTTTTCTTCAAATTTATTTTTAACAAAATTGATAACTTCATTAAAAACAATATTTTAGGTGTGCATATCCATAATATTAAAAAACATCAGATATGTTAGAACATGTATTTATACAAATATGTATTACATCCTAAACGATATATCATATGTACAATCCAAATGTATACTTTAATAATATATAAATACTTCAATATGTTATCCAATGTATCCATATCCTCTCCCTTTTACACCCTATTTATCCCTATACCCTTATAACTATACACCCAAAATTTAAAAGTGTACAGTAAATACTTGATACTTTTACCGCCATATAACTTTAATTAAATTACCATTTAATTTTAATTAAAAATATAAAAATTAAAAATTAAAAATTAAAAGTATAATAAAATTTTAACATTTTTAAGGTGTATGTTTTAAAGGATAGTTAGCCACAATTATATTATTATACTATTTTTAATAACTGATAACTTATTTTAATTCATTATTGTTAATTTAATATAAACTTTTATGTTAATAAAATTAACATTTATCCTTATCGCAAAGGAATAAAAAAATAAAATTAATATTCGATCTTCGTCTCAAATAGATCCACCAGTTTTTGCACATCTTAAATGTTTCCCCACATATTTTTGTAGCTATTCGATATAATGTAACCCTAGAGCGTGTGTGATTTATGTGAGCGACGAGAATTTCTTTTTTATTATAATAATTTGTTAACGACATTTATGTAATCCATTTGTAAGTGGTCTAAAAAAGTGTTTTCAGTCCTAAGGTCTATCCTTAAATTTTTTCAAACTTAAAGAGTTTAAATGTCGAATGTCAATGGGATAGACAAATGTTAGTTTTAAAAAATTTAAGAATGGGTCAAGATTAAAAATTATTTTCGTGAATATATCTAAAAATTAGAATTTTATTAAATTGTTTATTTATAGTTGATTATATATGTATAATTATTAAATTATTATAATATTATTATACAATCATGATGTAATATATATAAATTATATTTTTGTTTTATATATTAAAAGTTATCTCTAATGGTGATCTAAAGTGAGAGATTAGAGATGAGACCTATTTTTTTCTAAATAACCAATATAAGAATAGTTTACAATTAAATATGATCAAGACTAAAAATTAATTTCAGGTCATTAAATTATTGCAAAGCTTCACAAATTTCATAGAATTGGTACAATTAGAATGGGCTCAAAAAGAACTTTCCAACAAGTATAAATGTGCTTATACTTGTCTAAGGACTAATATCCCAAAATACCTAAAAATAAAAGTGCCCTAAGCTTGCAAAAGAGTTATGAAATTTTTGTTTGGCACTTTTGTATGGTGCTTTTGTCATCCTATGACACTTTCACACAATCTATTTAACTTTTTCCTACCTCCCAATAGTTATAGATGATAGTGCCATGAATAAAAGCATCATAGCACTTGCGTACAACCATGGTGCTTTCATACTACCATCACAAAAACTAAAATTTTGGTGGTTTAATTGTTGTCACTGCTAGTTACCTCTAAATATCATCCTACTGAACATAACTATGCATGTTAAAATGGAATCTTATCAAATCAAACCACTTGAATCCATGCAAACTACCAATCAAGCCACTTAAATCCACGTAAAATCCCAAGCACACTACTTAACTCCATGCAAACTCTCTAATCACCATGTAACTCCTACAAATTCACCTAAAACTGCCACCTCATCCTTTTGCACAAATATCCAACATGCTCTCCAAGAGGCTTGGGTGATCTATTAAACCACCCTTGGGGAAGCCATGAAATGATCACTCTTTTTGAAAGTACTTACACATTGTCAAAATCATAATAAGAGGGGCTTATTTCCATTGATATACTACTACAAATTCCATGAAATATCATGGTTTCTTACACCTTAGATCAATTTCTAACATACATGTAAGCATACAAGTAGTATTGAGATATTTATTAGATATCCATTTAATATTAAAGAAAATCAACAAGGCATCCTCCAACAATTCCTTTTATTAGAGAAGGGATAATCCACAAATATAGGTGGTGTCTTCTCCCTTTTTGAGCATATTCAACCTTTGTTCATTTAGTTTGTATTTTTTGCCTTCATTTTTTGTTATTAATAATTTTTGCATCATTTATGTTATGCCCAGTTTCATCATTACAAAGAGAAAATAGGATTTTGATCCTTCAACTAAGGAAGCCAATTATTTCCTATTGAAATTGGAAAAACCCTCCACACTAATCCTCTATTTTCTATTTCTATCTATAGGTTTTCTAAATTTTTGTAGGCATAGATAAAATCATTGTATGACTATGATAGCATTATATGGTTATGTCTATCATCCCATAGTGCTTCTATCATCCTACGACACTTTCATCATCTTGTGACACTTCTATCACTCTATGGCACTTTCATCACTCTATGATGCTTTCGTCTTGGTTCTAGATCAGGTATAAAATATTCTAGTTCTACTTAATTTCAGCCTTAGATTAACAATTTTAGGCTATTTGTGCTATTTTGTAATCATTAGAATAACTTTTGTGAAGGTTTTTCAAAAAGGAATCAAACTTGCATTTTTAGTTACAAAATTGCTAAAGTAACAATTGACATTATTCATTGCATTAGGCATGAGATCGAAGGCCTATTCATTAGTATCACATTGTAATTATAACCGATCTATCACTTTGTAACCTTGTTATCTAGTTTTGTAATGAAGTTTACAAAAAGGGATAGGAAGTCAATTTCTCTTACAAATCGAAAAGGGGACAAGTCTTATTTTTCTTCCTCTATTTAGGCAATCAAAGCAACATGCATGTAGTTACATCTTAGGGTAAATTTATTTGGATGTATGTTTGCTTGTGTTCTTTCTCATAAGGAAAAATATTGTTATTTTTTTGTAAGTATTCAAAGTAAAGAATCACATAGCATATGAACTTATATTTTTGCATCATGTTTACACTTGCTTCTTTGCATCTTCATAATCAAGTCTTAGCATTCTAAGATAGGATTAAGATCTTAAAATCCTAGTTTTGTGTTCAATGTACCCATTAAATTATATCATTAGGCCTTAGGAACGTCCCCTCGATCTCTAGCGTGATCGCACATAAAAAGGAATATACACTTGTGATTTGTTCCAATTTGCATGAACACATCATTGGTGAACCTGATGTGAATACCACTTGGGTTCAAAAGTCTTCCTATCCTACTAAATACCTCTAATTAAGATAAAACATTGTTAAATATCTAAATAAGATCACCTAATTTTTTTTTCTAGTTAAATAATATTAATAATGATTAAGAACCTAACCAAAGGGCTAGTCCTCCTAGGGATTGTATATGATCCCTTGAGTAACCATAATATGAATCTATAGGCTAAATTGGATATACTGTGAGCCCAGGATACCAACCACCCGCATAGGGTGTCACACATACTTTAAGCCTATAGGAGTCATAAAGGGGGATTTTGAATTACCCCTCGAGTACCATCTTGGATCACAAACATAAGAGGTCACTTCCACATATTGTTCTCTTTTATGTATCTTAAGGTCTCTCTTATGTATGATCATGTATATCAAGAGGAATAGCTTGTTCCATATATGAAGTATGTGTATATACAAGAGTTTAGGTATATTGGGAGGCCCCCTAAGGTATATAAATAAAATACGTATATAGAGGGTGGATGACATAAGGGCATAAAAACATGTTCTCTTCTTCTCTTAAGCAATTCTAAAAATAAACCATAATAAAAATTTAAAATCCCCTTCCTCTCTAAACTATGGTTGAATACCACTATATGACATAAAGTGTGGCCTATCAGTTGGCCCACAACATAGACCCCTTGGATGAGGTCCAAAAATACTAAGCCATATTTGAAAATACCATCTACAAATAAGAGGATGAGAGAACTCCAATCTTGAGTAGTCTTTCTCCCATCCATGATGAACAAGGGAGAGTCACTTTCCAATATCTTGATCACCTAAGTTCTTTCTTGCATAGAAATAAAGATATTATCCAAACCAATCTAATTAATATAAGATATCATTTTTCTACCTTTTTTGAGGAAGATTCTCTTTTGGACTACCCTTTATAACCCAAATCTAACCCCCTAACATCTAATCCAATCAACTTATCTCATGGGTCTTGCATATACCTTAATGCACCAATATCAGATCACATAGATCAAAATTTTCCAACTGTCACAACTTCTATAGATGGTAGAATACAAAGTCCTCCATCGTCCTTAGGATATCAATCATTTTTTCCTCCCCTCAAATAGTTACTATGGGTCAATGTAATTTGTCCCATAACTTAACAAGAAAGCACAAGTGATACACCTCCTAATGCTCCCACCTCCCAATCTTGTCTTACCAACCTCCCACTAGTCTTGAGCATGAGCTTAGGTTATGCTCAAACATTCAATATTTCCATATCTAATATGACATGTTCAATTCATATTGTCTAAAATAACATGAGGGAAAATTGTATGATGCCTACTTTGATATTGTACACTTCATTATTGCAATGCATGTCACATGTGCCTCTTAATCCTCACCCATCTAAATTCCAATCCTTAACTACACAAATGGAGTAGTTCAAATAAAAAATAACCTTAATCCAACAATCCTCATCTATTCATAGGTACTCCTATGAGGACCTATGCAATTAGCCATTAGACGTAATCATAACTAGTTGTCCCTTCCCTTCAAATTTTGAACATCCAAATTGCAAATGTATAAAGGGAAAGAATAACCCATAAATAATCTTAGTTTCTTCTACACCACCTACAATGACATTGCATATGGTTATATGTTACTTCTAAAATATTTTCCTAAAAGCCTTAGTGGTCTTGACCTAAATATTGTGACACACCCTTAAAATATTTAAGGACTTGGTCAAAATGTTTGCCCATTAATTTTTAGTATATATCAAAGGAAAGGTTATAATTAGTGACCTTTATAAATTAAAAAAATATAAGGATGGAATTTTTGCTAACATTTTAGCTAGGTGACAATATTTGAGAGGGAGGATTCAATATGCTTCCCCAAAAAAGATATCTTTTAGATACTTTTATACAAAACTTGTAGGAACAATTGGACTTCTATCTTGATATGACTAATGTATCCACCTTTGAGGATACTATAGACATGGTAAAATGAGTAGAAAACACCATCCCAAATAGGGGTATATTAAAACCAAGAAAGAGTAAGATAAACCTTCCTCTCACAAAAAAATAGTATAAGAACAAGCATGTTTTCAGCAATGGCATCACCAATTCGTGTTAGTCCAATAACATGAATACTACCATAGCCCTTAAAAAACTATTCATCAAAAAATCCTAGCAATAAAATCTTGAAATAAAATGTATTATGCTTTACAAAGCCCTCACAATTATCCTTGATCAACTTCTAGAGGTTAAAATAATAAAACCTCCACCCATTAATCCCATAGAGCCTAAGAGAAAAGGCTTCTTGGTTCTCTTCTTGAGAAGCAATGTGCCTTTCACTATGTTAATTTTCATTCAACAAACAAAATCTAAGACCCTTAAAAATCATATTAGGACATGATAGACAAAGGTCACATTGCCTTTAATGATTTTCTAGGTCATTCTTCTTCTAATCAAGATCTAGGGATTTTCTAGGATCCTTTGACCAACCACGATAAAATAATAACAAATTATATCCAGTATAACGTTATTCCTACTCCAAATAAAGGTATTGTAGAATGATCCATTCATATTTCATTGGAGTGATGATGTGATAACAATACAAGAACTAATATTTTAATCAACCTCCTTGACCTCTCTTGGCCCTTCATTCAAGATGAGCTTCTTCTTATTTTGGAGGACCACCATTGGTTACACAACCCCAAAATAAATACAAGGTAATTTCAACCTTCACCAACAACTTGAAAGCACAACTACCAAAATCTCACTTCTTGATCTCCTTAAGACTTCTCTGATTCATCGAGAGATGTTATTTAAAATCTTGAGTGAATAGGTGGTTCCTCAAAACATAAACCACAATGACCTCACCAATGTGAAAGGGTCTCTTGAGACTAATCACATAACAATATCATTCTATGAGGATGATATTCCACCAACATCAATGATAGGAGAAATCTCCCTTAATATGATCCACTATATCGATGACACACTTATTTAAGCAAGTTATCATCAATAATGGTTCAATCCTATATATCTATAGTCTAAAATTCATTACTAATTTTGGATTGAGCAAACAAAATTTGGAGAAAATTGATCTTGTTATCAAAGCATTCAATAGTGAAGAGGGTGAGTTTAGTGTTATTATCAGGGTTATGCACAATGGCGAATATTCACAAATTGGGCGAATATTAGGATTTCCAAAATTAGAAATTGACGAATATGAGGACCCTCAACGTCGGCCCATTCACCTAAAATTTTTAGGATCAATTTTTTCTTAGGGTCAATTCACCACAATATATATCCAAACATAGGCATATTTATACTTGTTGGAAAGCTCTTTTCGAGCTTGATCTAATGGTGGTATTTTTATGAAGTTATAAGGTGATTTAATAGGTCAAAATTTATCCCAAATATGACCTTACTTTTTAGGGCTTCAAATGCCCCAAATTTTGGTGTGAAGATGATTGATTTGATTTTCTTAGGATTCACCTTGATTTCAATTAATATTCACCATTTTTTTACAAGTACATTTTGATTCCAACCCCTTATGCATAACCCTAGTTATTATAGTCATGCCTTTGAAAGTCGGTCCCTATATCCTCAAAATAATTTTTAATGTCATGCCTTTTGATAACATTCTTCTTGATAGTCCCTGGATTTATGTGATATAACATGTCCCCTCTATTTATCATCAATGTCTAAATTATATGTACTAAGGCATAATATATCATATTCCTATTCTCTAAATCTTTCAGTTACTACTAAGTGATTGAGGTTTAAATACAAAACACTTATCTTTGTACCTTTCTTAATCCTACTTATGCTTCCTAATTCCAACCTCTTATTGATGACACATTAAAATATCTAACTATAAAACCTCAAACCAAACCACTTAATAATCAACTTGAAGACAAAAAATATAATTAAACTAACATGAACAACAATAATGAACCTAAAATTAAAGATGATAAACAAACTAAACCAAAATAATCAAGATAATTACTAATGAGTTGTGGACCTAGTCAAATTTCCACCTTCTTCCCGATCCATGGACTTACCCTCTAGCAAGGGTAAAACAATACAAATAGGAAATTATTCCCTTGTTTGTGTCATTACTACCAATGAAGAGAAGATTCATGGTAGTAACCTTCATTCAGTGGAAAGGTAGTTTTCATCATGCTACTTGTTTGACCTATATACCGTATTATTGGATATCAAGGTAAAGACCTAGACCTTTATAAATAGTGCATTAAAGATCCCTTAGAGGCCAAAGCCTAGCTAGGTAATTGTGATATGGGAGAAATTCCTAGTTTTAGTAAGATCCTTCCTATTTCATACTCATTTAACATTGATGAAAAGCTAATTTTTCCTACCAAAGTTCATGATATAATCATGATTAATGGGTTGAATTTGGACAAGGAGGATTATAAAGAGGTTTGGTGCCTTTTAGATTCTATTCATAGTATGAATTTGCTAACCATAGTCTATCCTGAGTTAATTGCTAGTGAAAGTGACTATGAAGACATTTCCCATAGTCCTCATCAAGATAGTCCCCTTGACTATCTCATCCAAAATAACACTTATTATGGAGGATATTTTTCCCAAATAGGTAATATGTTATCCCATAGTTACCCAATATAGATCAACCAACTATAGATCCCACATAGATCAGGATCTTAGGGGTACTACCCACTCCCCGTCAACTAGAAGATAAATCTCATATCTTAATCAAAGAAAATATAGACATCAACATTGGAACTCATGATAATTATAAAGTCTTGAAATTAGGAAAGGTCTTAACCTTTGTAGAGTGTAAATCATACACAATGCTCTTGAGAGAGTTTAGTGATATCTTTCCTTTGTCCTTCATAGACATGCTAGGACTATATCTATGTCTTGTGGTCCATAATTTAGTTATTAGGCTAATGCAAAACTAAGTAAGCAAAAATTACAAAAAATCATACTAAATTCGCTCTACTCTTTAAGGAAGAACTCTAATTTTTTTTTGAATTTGTATTTATCAAAGTCATTGACTACTCTATTAGATTTCCAATATAGTACTTATCACCAAAAGGAAGGTACCATTAGGGTCTATACAAATTTTTGAAACATCAACAAATCATATCCTAAAGATAATTTTGCTTTACGTAACATTGATATGATCATTGAGTTTTCTATAGAATGTTGAATGCTATTACTTATGGATGGATTCACTACATACTCAGTATAAAACCTTTATCATTACAAGAATTGATCCCTTGTGATACCTTATATTAAAACATCACCTTTCAATATGAAATTCCAAATGGGTTATCACCCTTAGTGAATTTGATCTCAAATTAATTACCCAAAATTGATAAAATATCAGGTCATCGCTAACTAGCTAGTAGTCACACCCTTAGTGGCCAACCATCCCATAGTCATTAAATTTTTATATGAGTCTATTTTCACCCTTGAAATTGACCAGATTGTCTTTTGCACATTTTACTTTGAGGCACTTGTTGCATCAAAGGAGTAGGGGTAGGAGTTATTTTGGTCTCATGACAACAACAAATTCTTTCTTTGTCCTTCAATATATAATATTATTACATAAATAATACTTTGTAATTTGAAGCCTTTAGCCTTGGGCTCTCTATAACTTCAAACTTATAATTTATTATACTCTCTATCTTTCAATATTCTCAATTAGTCGTTAATCAAGTCAATGGCATCTACCAAACTAAAGATAAAAAGTTAAGGCTATATAAGGATATTTTCAACAAAATAATAGCTACTTTTAATAAGATCATTGTTGATGTTCTTCCTTGGTATATCAATCATCATGTTGATGATATGACCATAGTTGCTTCTTTTATCCTTCTTTAATTAGATGATGAATGAGTTGTAATCATCATCTAACAAATTAGGAAAACTACAACATTAGGATCTAGTAAAATTATATTAGAGGTTCTTGTCATTGGTGATTTCTCTTTGCATGATCATTGGTATAATGACATATTTTCCTTTCTTAAGAATGACACTCTATTAGCCTAAATTAGAATGAGAATAAAAATTTGAGGCAACATGCCTATCAATTTATTATCATTGTTGATATCTTCTATTTTTTTCTTTTTAAGGCATACTTATTAGGTGTTGAACTATAACTTAAGCCTAAGTAATCATTAGATAATTATATGAGGGATCATGTGGTGTCCACTTTAATGAAAATTCCATCACCAAGATTCTTCTCTAGTTAGGTTATTACTAGCCCTCTATGGAGAATGACTCGTGACTATGTCAAATTGTGTGATAAGTATCAAAACATGATAATGTTATTCATGAAAAATCATAAGAGCTCAAATCCCTGAAATTCCCTTGGATATTCTTTATTTTAGGCTTGGGAATTATTAGAAATATCAATACAATATCATTTTATGGACATAAGTTCATCATAACAATGATTGAATGCATTATCAAATAGATTAAAGTAATGTTGTCTTCTTTTACTATAATCCCAATTCACTCTAAATTAGATCCTTTATCATTATGGAATCCCATTGGTAATACTCTCTAATAATGATATGCCCTTCAAGAACAAGGATTGTCAAAAATGCTAAGCTAGATACAAAATCTAGAATAATTGGTCTACACATTACTATCTACAAGGCAACAACCAAGCTAATTTTTCCAATAAAACCTTGATCAAAATCCTTAAGAAACTCATCAAAAAAATTGGATAAGATTAGCACCTATAATTCTACCTAACCTTATGAGTCTATCATACCAGTATTCAAATACTTACTAGTGTCACACTTTATTATTTAGTTTATGGGATTGGCATAGTCTTATCATTTGAGATAGAAGTACCCTCCTTGCATGTCCTATTGAAGGTCTCCTTTGTATATGAGGAATACCAACTCACTCATCTAAATTAATAGGTACTAATTTATGAGAAGTGGATCCATACCTTATAATACCTATGGGTTTTACCAGTACAATATTAAGCGAGCCTATGACAAAAGGGTACTATTTCATTCCTTCTAAGTTAATGACCTAGCTCTTAAGGAAAACCAAAAGAATAATAATGTAAAATTTAGTCTCAAAGACAAATTTAATCCCAATTGGCTAGGTCCATTTATAATAATCACCAAGTTTGGTTTAGAAGCTTATCACCTAGTCAGAGTTGATGGCCAAGAACTAAAGGAACCCATCAACATAATGCACTTAAAGTTCTACTACATCTAATTTTACATTGACTTATTATCTCATTTTATTTTCAATCATTTCTAACTTGCATGGCTACTTTCAACTATTGCTTGCATGGCTACCTACTTGCATCACTACCTATCCTCATATTTTCCTATATGCACATGCTTGGATTGCTTGATTGCATACTGAGTCAGGGAAGCACGATGATGCAAATGATGATCCTATTTAATAATATATTATTTAATATTACATTTCACTAGGTGTTTAATGCTAGTATTTTATCCTATCCCTCTCTTTACAACCAATTTCTCTCTTAATATCTTCCTATTCAATATTATTTTCTTCAATGACTGCTACCTTCTTCTAAATGCTCACATCTTAATATCCTCATATAGGAACCTTGTAGATACCTTTCAAAGGTAACATAATGTTGTTAGGCCCTCACCCTATACATCCATGAGAGTGATGGAGCACTATGATATGTGCATCATACCAAGTAATAACCAACTATATTGTGTGTCAAAGGCATATTATAAGATGCCAAGTGTGATACCCTTATTTTATCTTTCTTCTATTATTTTAACCCATAATCATATTTCCACATGATGGTTATTATATAAACCATAGGAATGAATATCATAATCTCTTCATATCTCTCTCTATCCCAAATTTTACCATTTTTGGTTTCCTTATAGGCTTAAAAATGATGAATCGACATATCCTATCTCATTGTAAGCTTAAAAGATACTGAGAATGATCACTCACAACATTTGGTATTTATTTATCAATGGCCACATGATGAACACTATGAAATTTATAAACTATGATGGTAAAATTTCCTAAATATATCTTATTCTTCTATTTCATCATTGGGCTACATGATTGGCATCATGATTATCCATAGTATGATAGCCCATTGTCTGCTTACTTTTATAATTTTGGGAAACTTATCAAGCTGTAATAGGACCTCCCAAATGGGGCATCTCCATTTAGAAAGTAATCAGATAAGTTAATAAAAATATATCAAGTTTATAATACATCTTGTAAATGACTAACTTTTAAATAAATCAATCATCTATGTGCCTTTATATATGCACATAATTTATTTGCCTTTCAATAGGATAGTCATTTATGTTATTTTAAATAGGTTGATTACACATATTTTAAGCCACTTAAGTGTTTGTCCATCAATCTAGCCCAATAACCATTGCTTCAAGGTGAATCCAACATCAATAAAAAATTCTCTTTAGGTCATTATCTAAAGGTTTTTATTTTAATATTTTCCAAGAACTTGTCCATTAATCAGACTAAGAGGCCACTACTTACGGGTGAATCTCACCTGTACATATATACCAACAAAAATATCCTTTAGGCACTTGCCTAAAGGTAAATATTTTAAGCCACCTAAGTGCTTATCCATTAATCAGACTAAGATGCTATCACATAGGGGTGAATGACATTTATAAATATTTTTCCCTTTGGATACATCAACAAAAAAATAATCCTTTAGGGCATTGCCTAAAGGTTAATATTTTAAATCCATCTAAGTTCTTGTACATTAATCAGGCTAAGAGGCCACTTATGGGTAAACCATATTTGTACATACTATATTTCTTTGGACACATTAAAAAAATAATTCCCTTTAGGACCTTTCCTAAAGTTTAATATTCTAAAGTCACGTAAGAACTTATCCATTAATTAGGATAAATGGTCATTGCTTAAGGGTGAATCAATTAGGTCCTTCAAATTCAAATTTTAAGGCAATAAAAAAACTTCTTCAAGTTCATACTTAAAGGTCATATTCATAAAAATATCATTCAAGTTCATTCTTAAAGTTCATGATTCACAAAAAGCTCCATCATGTTCATACTTAAAGGTCGTCATTCACAAAAAAAAAAACTCCTTTATGTTTATACTTAAAGGTCATCATTCATAAAATAATCCTTTAGGTTTATACTTAAAAGTCAACAGAAGGCCCCTTTAATTTTATACTTAAAGATTAACAAAATGCTCCTTTAAGTTTATACTTAAAGATCAACAAAAGACTCCTTTAAATTTATAGTTAATGGTCATCAATCATAAAAATATCCTACAAGTTTGTACTTAAAGGTCAACAAAAAGACTCCTTTAAGTTTATACTTAATTGTCATCAATTATAAAAATTTCCTTGAAGTTTATATTTAAATATTAAAAAAAGGCTCCTTTAAGTATATACTTCAAGTTCATCAATCATAAAAATCTCATACTTAAAGGGCAACAAAATTATCCTTTAATTTTATACTTAAAGGTCATCAAAAGATCCTTAAAATTTATGCTTAAAGGTCATCAATAATAATAATATCCTTTAAGTGCAAGCCTAAGATCATCATTCACAAAAAGTCCCTTCAATTTTATGCTTGAATATCATCCTTCAAGTTCGTGCATGAAGGTCATCCTTCAAGTTCATGATTGAAGGTCATCATTCACAAATCGTCCCTTCAAGTTCATGCTTGAAGGTCATCATTTACACAAGGCTCCTTCAAGTTCACACTTTAATATCATCATTCACAAAAATATCCTTTAAGTTTATGCTTGTATGTCATCAATACTTAAGAGTTGTCACTAGAAAAAATCTCCTTTAGGTTTATACTACAAAGTAATCAATCCAAAAACACTCTTTTAAAATTATAATCAATGGTCAATTTGAATCAATAACAAACTAATCACAAACAAAAATTACTCAAATATTCTAAAAAAAATACCTAACCTCATTGATTAACCTTTTATGCACTTTTCTAAACATCCCAATAATTATCATCTATACATATATTTTAAAATCATTAATCACCATCATTCAATTAATACAAAAAATCATTACACAATATTTGATCACATTAACAATAAATACCTCTATATATATATATATATATATATATATATATATATATATATAAATATATTAAAATTTTCACATTACAATGCCATCATAAAAATGATACATGATCATAAATAGTACACCATAAAAAATGGATATATCAATAATAATCATAAGCCTTAGGGACATGTGTTTGGTGCCCCTCCCCCTCTAGTTGGTGGTGGCATTTACACTAACTATTGAGAGAACCAAGTCATTGATCTTAAGTATGTGTACATTTATGTCATGGTAGGTGAAGGAAGCCATCAATCTATAGGCACCACCATATGGTATAGTGTATTGTAGTGTGCTACCCACTCTATCTCTATTTTTAGATCTTGCTATAGAATCTATAGCTTCTTCTAGGCCATCGATAGATCTCCTTATGCCTTGTCTAATTATACCTACAATTAATTCAACTCTCTATATATGATCTATCTCTTCATGTGATTGGCCCAAATAGCTCTGTGTTGCCCTAGGTATCCCTGTAACTATGATAGCCACTTTAGCAATACATATACTATATATCCCTCTCCACTCATAGCCCATGCTACTACAATAATGCACTCAATTGTCATACCCTTGATGGTCTACTATATCATTGTGGCCTCCTCTTCCTAGTGCTCTCTCTCTCATATCAACTCACCCACCTATCCTAATATATCGACCACCTACCTATCTCTCATTGTGATAAGTAGATTGTCCTCTATCCATAGCTAAGCTATCTCCCTATCCCTCTCCTCCTCCCTCTAAATTATGAGTTTCATTTTAGTTCATCAACCACCTTAACAAATAATTTCTCTATACCTCTATCTCAACTATCCATTGTAGCAACCTCTCTCACTCTCATTTAAATTTAGTAGAAGTTGGCCTGGTATACCTTGTATTCTTTGTTACATAGTTTGATAGTGGATATTTAGTAAGTTATGAAACTACTACTAAAATATACCTCTATTTCTACTTCTTCCTTACCTTCTATGTTCCTCTGTATAATTGACTATGCCTGATATTATGACCTCAATGGTTCTTCCCTAATAATGATCAACCATTATGGTCGAATCCTATCATACCACCAATGATACTCCTTAACCACTCCTAGATAATATTGACCAAGATCTAGGATCATGGGATAGTTATCATCAACCTTTACAAATCTATTAGTATTGGGAAAACAATTGATTCCTCTCTCCTATGTGGATATCCTAAACCACATTGATCCCTCTGGTACATCCTATAATCAACCAACTTGTATCAATACATGATCAAAATAGTGTAGCTCCATCTCATACTTTAGCCCAACTAACCAGCTAACTCAACTCACTTCGTCCAATGATAGTCACCATATTACCATCCAAGGTGCAATTAATATGGTCATGATACAATATACACTATATGTAGGTTATCAATTTCCCTATTAATAGTCAATAGTCACCTCTTGATTGACTCATCCTACCTTATCTCAAATATTTATTTACATCTAAATGATAAAGGTAAATTTTGGCCAACTACCCTCCCTGGGAGACTTAGTGGTTGCATGATTACCATGTGCTTCCATGACCAGACCTATAAAAGTGTGTAGCATACCAAGTAGTTCACTCATCTATACAACACCTGATGAATGTTTTGGTATAGCTTCCCTTGTATCATTGGCCTCCATGCAAATACAACTTAAGAATCCCTCATGTCTTTCATTATCTTTAAAATATAGTTCTCTTTGTGAGACTAATAGCTCTTAGCTTCTCTTTTCTGCTATCTGTGGTTGAATCTAAAGAATAGTCACCTCTATGAAACTATTTGCTTCTAAGAATAGTCTGGTTCTCCTAGACTCTCCTTTTTTTTTATTGATATTGAAGCAATCCAACCTCTCTAGTAGTTTGGTTCTTTTTGAACTCTACTTTCTTTCTCTACACTCTTTTTCTATCTTGCTTTAACGTTCATCATATATTTCTTCCTAATTTAATAGTATGATTGCACTTTGAATGTTAGCTTGAATCACTGCTAAAAAATAGATAATATAATTTTCTTTATATACATAATGTAGAAAGCTTTAATATAATTATTTTCCTTTATACTATACTCTAGATATATTCTCTAATGCATTCTATTTTTTTTTAGATTATTCTAATATTTTGAAGCTTATATTGCTTCTCTATTCTCTAGAAATTTTAATGCTTCTCTTTATTCTAAAACCTTTACTGCTTCTCTATTCTATGGAAGCTTTGATGCTTCTCTATCTATAGAATCTTTGATGCTTTTATATCTTCTAGAAGATTTAATGCTTCTCTACCCTCTTGTGTCTTAGTTCAAACCTAAGAACAATGTGATTTTTCTCTTTTCTATAGAATCCAACTATTATCAAGGTGAATTTGAATATCCCCTCTTGTCTATTTTTTTTCAATTTGGCTCTTAATCAATTATGCCTGAGTCCAATAACTTCACTACTTTTCCCTGAACTCAGTGGATAGACTTGAGAAATCAAATCAAGGTGACTTTTAATTGTACCTTCAATATGTACTTTTGTAGACCTTTAAAAAATATCAAATATCAAATAATTTGTAAATTCAAAATTTATAGCAATCACACTAAAGTATTCCTTCGATGGTTATAATAGAGACTACTCGAAGTAGCTCCAAATATGACTCTATCAAAAATGGATAGAGTTTAGGCAGTAGCTTTGATACCACTATTGTATTTTAATGCACATTAAATTAGGTCCCAATATAAATAAGTCAAAATATCTCAAGTCTAAATATAATTAATCAAGAGTAGAATTAAATATAAGAGCAATCAAAGTATATATTGACCAATATAATTATAATAACATTCACTATAATATATATATATATATATATATATATATATATATATATATATATATATATATATATATATATATATATATATATATATATATATGATGTACAAGCATGAAATATACTTACAATAATATTGCTCTAAATATGCATACAAGCTTCATTATCAATGCTTGCTATGGTGATCATTATAGATTATTTTCCCAATACATTATATGGAGCTTTATCTCCATTATATAGATATAGAGGATGACTCTTCATGTACTTGCCTATTGCTCTCCATATCACAGCTCTCATAAATTTGGCTTATCAAATTTCTTCTTGTATACATGACTCTTCACTCACTGCATACATGTATACTTAACTCTATGACACTTGCACACTTCTACATGCACTTCTAATACATGACACTTGTGCATCCTCACATTACATATTTGCACTCTTACATACATGACACTTGTGCACTTTCTCTCATTACACACTTGCACGCTTACATGACATGACACATGTGCATATCTTGTACATAGAAACACACATAAAAGGAGAAATATAAATCACTCTCCTAAAATGTACATTCAAACCCAAATCTATTACATATGTACCATAAAGGTACCATGGAGTACATTTACATGTACCAAATAATGTAATATTATCCAATATTTCTAGCATCATATAGATCTTATGCTCCTAAGATATTAATACGTTTTGATCCTTTTCCACAATGTAACTAATTTGTGTAGCCTATGATAATAATAACAAAGGTATAATATAGTAATAAAGAAAGATAAAGGTTGATGTTATTCATAGGACTCTTTATACCTTATTACATATCTCTATTTCTCACTAAAATTGATCTCCATAAACTCCATGACAAACTCATAAACTAATTACATATCTATTATCAACTAATGACATAGTCTCTTTGTATTATTATATAATGATTTCAATATTTTTTATTTATTACCAAACTAGCAAAATTTGTTCATTTAACAATACTACCCATACATTTTTTTGGAATAACAAACAAGATGGTGATTTTGTTTATAGTTTTCAAATAATTATTGGAATTGGTATCATTATTATATAATAATGATATTAATTCTAATAATTCTTTGAAAACTATAGAAAAATCATGGATTAGTAGTGGTAGGTGGAGTAGTCGGAGATTATAGTGGTAGTATTGTGGTAGCCTTTGTTGAACACCTTCCAATACAATATTCATTATTTGTAGAGGCTAGGTTGGCTTACCAAGACTAGGTGATTCTATAAGAATTGTGGGCTAGGAGGGTGATTGTGGAAGAGGACTCCTTATGATTGATCAATTTTATTAAGTCAGATAATCCCCAAATTGGAATATCCATAATATGGTGGTAGAAATGAGAGAAATCCTACAAGAAATATAGAAAGTGGAGGTTGCTCACATCTAGAGAGAAGAGAATAAATTGATGGATTGCATGGTCAACTAGGGTACTTTTTAGCCTAGGATATCAGTGTGGAGGGTCAATTTACCAAAAGAGTTAAATTGCTTACTTAATGAAAATATTTGATTTTCTCTTTTATCCCTTTTGGGGATGCCATTGTGGATGTTTTAATTTTGCATAGTGTTGCTCTCATACTTACCTTATGGTGACTCTCATCCTAATTTTGAATTATTTATTCTGGATCCTAGCCACGAGCTTTGGGTGTGAAACTCTCTACCTCCTTGGTGGCTCCTCCTTTTATATTTTATCTGAGTCCTCTTTGTTTGATTGTATTGGAATTATATTTAAGGGAAGCACTTGTATTTCCATGTGGGTTTTTCACATCCCACATGTTAGTTTTTGTATGAAGGATCGATGGTTCAATATTTCACCTTGGTTTGCGTGATGCATTTTTTCAACCTTTGGGGACTACCTTTTCCAAATTTAGTTGAGGTGGTTTTGAATTTTGAGACAACATCCAATAAGGTTTATATTTAGAATGATGTCAAATTCCTATGGATGGCGTCGGTGTTGTGTATGGGATCTCAAGATTCTAATAGGCTCAAGATATGGCTATCAACCTCAGGAGATGTTTAATATTGATATTTTAATCACTAATGTAGCTTAGCTCACGGATGAAGGTTTAAACTTGTGGCATTGTCCTCATGTCCTAAGGTGGTAGTTGCATAGTTATCTATTTTTTTTTAATATTGGATTCCCTAGAGAACAATATGATGATTGGTTGGTACGATAGCCATCCTATTTATTTATGTGAATCTCTAATTTTGGCTTATTTTTATTTTAGAATTTTCTCATCCTTCAACCCACTTAGTTTTTGCCTATAAATCTAGTTAGTGAGAGTCTTTGATTCTAGTTTTAGGAGTTGATAATGGTGAGTACTAATAACTCAAAGTTGAGGTACTCATTATTAAAGCTATATTTTGAGCCTACCTACCTGATTTCTTATGAGTAGATAAGTGAATTCTGAATAGGGGAGGCCTCCTAGGGTGCATCCACAAATTCCATGGTCATAATATTGGGTTTTCTAGATGCATGACCTTCTCATGGAATGAGGGATGGATTAAGGTGGGGATCCTAGAATTTAAGATTAATGTGGATCTTATATCTAAAGTTATGGGCCTCCCCCTTGATGCGTATAACCACAATAGGGAAAAGTATTCTCTAATTAGGGAGTTGAGTTTCTTCCTTAGTGAGAGTGAGTACTTATTGATGGAGCATAATGGGTTCAGTGATAAAGCTTTTAAATCTTCATGGGACCATGTGGTAATTTTCATCATGGATTATTTCACGTTGGACCCTTAAAATTATGGAGTAAGAATATATCATATGATGTTCCTTAACCAGCTGAGAAGGGAGAGGTGGATAAATATCCCTACTTTTTTGCTTAAATCAATACATAAGTTAATAATGGATGTAAGGAGTGGGAGATATTTTAACCCTCTCCACCAAGACCTAGCTATGTTACTCTTTGAGTTCATATATAAATAGAGAGGGGCAAAGGTTGTGGATATTATTAATGTTATTGAATCTCAACCTATCTCCTCACCCACCATTCCCACCCAGGAGGAGGACCTCTCCATCTCTAATAATTTTTGTAACTTAGAGGATAGGGTGAGCCTCTACTCTTATCCCATGTATACTAGGTCTAATAGGATGATTTAGGGTATCTTTGTCTCCTCTAAAGGTGTGAGAGATAGCAAATTATGTAGTTCCAATAGGTCACATTTGATCTCTCCAAAGTCTGAACAGGTTGAGAGTCCATCTAATTCATTTAAAGTGATTAGTAGTAGTAAAATATTAGGAGGAATCTTAGTGACCTCTAGAGGTGTTTGAGGGGGAAATATGATGCACTCAACAAGATTATTTGAGAAGAAAACAAAAAAGGAGGAATTGTTAATTTTTGTCATTTATTATAATTCGGTGGACCCGCCCACTATGAAGAAAGAGATTAAGTCCAAAGCGGTATAATTTCATGTTACTCCTTGCTTTGAGAGCTCATGCAAAACTGTGATAAAATAGTAGATATAAGAGATCAAATGGTACCCTCAAGGTTTGTGGAATTCATTGAGGAAGTAATCATCTCTGGCCTAGATTCTAGAAAAATTTGCCACTAGGAAGACAAAATGTGGCATCAATTTGCCCTAAGACTAGGTTGCTTGGGTTTATATTTTGTGTGACCCTTATTTGGACATACCTTTCTAAGGCGGTTAAAGCGAGGTGAGGAAGCATATCGAGTATTGTTTTCCTTTTTGGTTGGGTAACCCTTTTAGGTTTTTTGGCTATTTAAATCAATCTAAAGTTTTTTTTAGATTGTCAAATCCTCTCAAAAACCTCACCTTATCAATATATCAATAACAATACATCATTATTATATAAATTATAATATTCTTACCTATATTTATTGTATACTATTATAAATCATATCTAAGATCCCTAAATATTGCATGATCTAATGCCTTAGTTGCAATGTTCTAATTATTTTGAATGCTATTTATATGTCTTGTAAATATACTCTCAACTACATCTACAATTTTAAGCATAAGTAATCCACCATCTAAGGGTGGGATCCACTATCACATATTTTCCATTATCATATATTTTTCCCTTGATGTTGAACAATGGAGATGGATGTTTGGTATTAGGGTTGCTTTCATTAGGTAAGTGAATAGAATGCACCTTGTACTATATAAATCTTACTCTATTAAAGGAAGAGTTTATACCCAATCCATCTACTAATGAGAAGACCAAGTTTATTTCCTCATGTGAGGTCACTTGTTGATGCTTAATTAGAGAATAAGCTTTTTTCACTCACATAATAGAAATAAATCATCATTTAAAGGTTAGTAAATTAATGCATTGAACCTATATAATAATCTAACATATAATGTACTTGATCCAATGTTGAGTGGGTAGGTTGAAGAAATTTTATATGCTCCTTTTTATAGTTTTCTATATAAAATGGTATTTAAAATATTTTAACCAAAATTACTAGGTCGAATGATTGATACTATGAATCAAACTATTATTTTATAGTCCTAAATACATACAAAATATTTCAATTAAACATTAAATTATTTAGTTTTAGTTATATTTATACTCATTTAATTATTCTTCAAGAATTAACCTAAGTATAACAAGGAACAATCCATGAAAAGGATAACTACTATATCATATTAGAATTTAAGCTAACATAAAATTGAATCCATAGTTGAGATAGATTTTTTATTGATATTTTTTATAAGAAGGACAACTTGAATGTATTCCCACATTTATTCCGTAGATTAAGATCAATATCATGTATAGTTTTTAAGGTTAATACATAAAACACCTTGGGTCTAATGATTTTAGCTATGATTCAAGTGAATGATAATTAATTTACCATTAAGGTTCATTTATCCTTGATTTCATGATCACTAGATGTATAAATACTTATATTTCTATATTGATTTCTTCATTAGAGACCATATATAAGTTTAGAACATAAATAATTACATTGAAGGGGGAGAAATACATCAAGAAATACCTATAAGTATCTCTAACCATCTAGTACCAAATACAAGATATGATGATTGAGAGTCACTTAAATTATTAAATCTATAGATATTAGTTGGTAAGTGAAACCTATTTATATAAATTTGAATATGGAATTAAAGTAAATTTTGGGAGGATGTGATGCTCACTCCCCTCATCAATTATACCTAAAGGCTTTTACTAGTACTTCAATAGTATTCAATGTCAAACCTCATCATAATAAGTAGTTATGCTTATTAATATGATTTGTTGGTTTGGCATGTTGATTTTTTTATATTTACTATCTTCAATCTAGAAAAAAAAATTGTACTAATTAGATGGATGATATATATAGTAGATATTTGGCATGCGGTGTTGATTTTAATCTAACCCTAACTCTAAAAAGGGGTTTTTTAAGGTCATTTTGTGTATGCATGTGATGAAAACCAATTGGAAGAGTACTCATATCTTTAGTTAATCTAATATCTCATTCCAATCAATTTTATAGTGTCCCACATGTGTTACTAGTTATGAATGTCTTATAATGATTCATCTTCTTAGGGAATGTGTGTGAGACAATGCTATGTTTAGTGTGATCCTTTTTTTGTTTATCCATAAATTTAAGTAATTACCAAAGAGAAAATTTAAGAAGTGGAACCAAAATAATAATATATAAAATGGATCTTAAACTTATTAAAAGAATACAAAAATGGAAACAATAATATAAAATTAAATAGTAGTGGTTGTAGAAGAGGGAGTTCCAAGTGAAGAAGAAAGAGGTCAAAGTGAGGAAGTAATTAGAGTAAAGGAGAGAGGTGGTGGAGAAAATAAGACAAGGAAGGAAGTGGATATATGGAGAGAAGAAGAAAAAGAGGATGATGGGGAAGGAAGAAGGATTACTTTTTCTAGGTTAATGTGAATGAAGTAGGGAGTTTTTGTTGTTGTACAAGAAACATTTACATAGGTGCATGTAGATTTGTGATATATGACTTGAAAAGAATAATTTTTTTTTAGAAAATAATATCAAACTTCATATCCAATTTTGAATTCATATTAATTTGTCTCTTAAAAATTATTTACAAATATGATGATCATCATAAAAAGTCTCAAACATACATGGAAAAATATATGTTTTTTTTTTTAAAAACATGGTGGAATCGGTAGCCACCATGAATCCGGGCAGGTTGTCCGGATTTTATGGCCGCCATAGTATTCTACACTTTCCAGCCCAGAAGCCGCTACACATATATTCATGCAGTCCGTCCCTATAACCGCCATGACACAATCATTTTAAACCTTTTACGCCACTGAAAACACCAGGAAAGGGACAAGCGTTCAGTCCGGTGAGGCCCGAGATTTGAACCTTGGACCTCCATCCCCCTTATGGGGTTTGGATGAACCAATTGGTCTACACCTCGAACCTATGGAAAAACATATGTTAGCTCCTTGCATTTTGGATTTGATGATACCTTATCTAATTAACTAGCTAAAAAATACAATATTTTTATTTTTATGTAATAGATACATATTTTAGATATTTATAGTATATATTTTAGATATTTATAAAATATATTTAAATTACACAAAAAAAAAATTATGTTTTTTGAACCATTTAATATGTTTAATAATGTTTTATTCTTTTAAGCATATTCAACGATGAATAAAATATCACGCAACTTCATATATTTGACTGTTGTAGTAGTATAGGCCTAGGGAAGTTTTTGATTTTAAAAAATAAAATAATAATAGTAATAAAGGAATTTGTGTAAGGTAAGGGAAAAAAATTAATCCATGTTCCATGTCATCTATACATCCATACATTTGAAAACCTCAAGCTAGTTATTCCCTAATTTTATAGGAAAAATTTATCTTTTACATCTAAAATTTAAGGAACAGACTTAATTGATCCTATTCCTATCGTGTTAATAGGAAAAATTACAAATTAAATATACATAAAACAAATATATAATGTAGTCAACAATGGACAAGTGTAATTTGTAAAAACAAAAAAAACTATTTGGTCAAACCTACATTACTAATCTCAAATTTCTAAGATATTTTTTAGTTTGAAAAAAAAAAATTAATTTTTGGTTTATTGGAACTAGGAGTCCCAATGAAGCCTATACTATAAATAATTCTCATGCTTTAGATGAACACACACAACACTTAATACCCTCACTCTCATTCTCTCCTTTTACAATTTTTTGTACATAATTGTCCATGTTAATCTACCACCAAAACTTATTTATATTATGTTAGAGTTTATTATATTATTTGGTATCTTACAAGTACATTGCAAGAATATTATACATATTTATACATATTTTGTAAATAGTTGGAGTCTATAGTCTTATAAATATTTTGTAAATATGTGGTGTGAAAGAGTCTTGTCATTTAGTAATCTTTAGGTGATTGTTATTATTAAAGAGTTAATAAACATATTTCTCTTATGAGAAATTTGAAGAGTCATATCTCTCAAGAGTTTGAGAAGATGAAAATTTAGTTGAATTTGAAATGTCAAGAGTCTTTGTAAATATATCTATAAGAATATCGCGTGATGATGTAGAGTAGTTGTGAGTTCTAGTACATTAATTTGTATATATTGTAAGGTTTTGTAATCCTTTCTATTTTAAAGTGAATATACTATGAGTTCATATGTTGAATATATATATATATATTTATATGGTGAATCTTGGAAATTGGGAGAATACTTCAATATTTAAGAGTTGTTAAATATTAAATGTGGCTTAATTGCTAATAGAGAGCAACATTGGAAAATCTTGGTGAAAGAGAGAGAGAGTTAAGTTGAAAGTATCTAGTGAGATAAATAACAACATTGGAAATGTTATCAGAGGAGCAAATGTTGAAATTCTTTGAAATAGAATCATAAAAATATGTGCACATGAAGTGTACATGAGAAATGAGTAATTATAATTTTATGAGTGGGAAGCCACAATTTTAACAACTAATATGTGCAAGTTTAAATATAATATGTGCTCAAGAATAATTAGAGTAGAGAATACAACTAAAAGTGTAGGTAGCTTCAAAGAGAACATTGTGAAAAAGATGTTCAAACTATAGTAGAAGAGGATATGCATCCTTGAAGAAGGATGTCAGAGCTTACATAACTCATGTGAAATAGACATCAAAAGAAAATAAGACAAACATGTTGGTATGTAAAATAAGGATGAGGATATTTGAAGAATGGAGATGTTGGAGAAGAAAGGGGAGTGCCTAAGGAGATAAAGACACCAAAGATAGATCCATTCAAATCTAGAAGATAATGTTGCAAGAAAATATTTTATTGAAGATTAGAGCAATCAAATATGAAAGAAAAACCTACAAAGTGAAATAATTAAATCATTAATGCATCATTGGAAAAATAACATCCAAGGTAAATTATAGCTTTAGTTGACACCTTTCAAGAGATTTAAAGAAGTTGCTAAGTTATTGAAGCAAAGGTTGGTAAAGAAAAAATATTTGAATGCTACTTTTAAGGTATGCAAATTTTCCTTTCTAAAAGTTAATTAGAAAATATTATAATTCAATTTTTTTAGAAAGAAGGAAAGAAGGTTGAAAAAGAAAGAAAATTTTGAAACATCTAAAAGGAAAATATGGATGTGAAAATTGGAAATAAAATTGATAAAAATAAATATTTGGAAAGAGATAATATGAATTTGAGCATGAGAAGGATTGAAAAGTGGAAATTTAAAAGAAAGGTATAAGGATAATTTATTAGTTGAGAATTGAAAGTTCAAAAAGGAAAGAGGATTATTACCAAATATTTTTTTTGAAAGTTCAAGAAGATCAAGGTTGAAAGAAAAAATATTTAAGAAAACTTGAAAGGAAATATTGTTTATAGTGAAAGGAAAATTTGAAATAATTACACTTTGAAAAATAATTTTAAGGAAAATATAATTGAATAGGATTAATTAAAAAAGTGGAAGAATATCTTAAAATTTAAAGAAGTATTTGAAGAAAGAAGAACTATTGAAGAAAAATTGTTGAAAGCATTATTACAGTGAAAATTTTAAGAATCAAAAGGAGAATTTTATTAAAAGAAAGAGTTTCAAAAGATATTTATGAATTTCAAAGGGATGAATTTCACTTGGCCATTTGCCTTCTAAAATCTAAATTTCAAAGGCATGAAGATCAACACTACAATTTTCTAATTTATCTGTTATCTAATTTACTTCTCTATAAATATGCTCACACTTCTAAGAGATTGCCTCTACTAATATATGATGAACATCAACAATAATATTACTTTTTATCCAGTCTCTACATTCATTTTTCAATAGCATTGATGATAATTTGTGAATCCCCTTCAATTGAAATATATTTCCATCCTTTTTCCACTACAACTTAAATCCCTATAAGTGCCTTAGCTTCTGCATAGTTGAAGTTCCATATTATTTTGAATAAGTGAGGAGAATTTTCCTTCACTATTTCTAATAACACCACCTCCACCAGCTTTTCCTAGATTTCCTTTAGAATCACCATCAAAATTAATTTTGATAAACCCAAGTTTTAGACATTTTCATTTTACCACAGATCGAAGTAGATCCATTTTTTTTAATTCCATTGTCACACATGACTCTTCTATATATTTTCAAATTTTATATCCAAGTTATTACCACCTCTATTTTTGTAATTGAGACTTCCCATGATGAGCACCATAATTGTAGACATTCTACAAGAGATGCGATAATACAATAACAAACTTGGGCATGATTTTTAGATTTATTTCTAAAAATTCTATTATTCCTTTCAAGCCATAAATTCCAATAAATAATGGTAAGACTAATCCTCCAAAGAATACATAATGCTTTAAATTTGAAATAATTAATCCAACATATCATCAACTCTTTCAATGTTGATGGAGTTGACCAATATAATTTTATAGTTAAAAAAATTACCCCAAATGGTGTGAGCAAATGGACAATGAAGAAGTAAATGGTCTAATACTTCTAAATCCTTCTCACACAAGGCACATCTAAGGAATCCATAATATACTATTCTTTTTAAAAGATCTTCTATAAGAATATTACTTTGAACTACTAATCAAAGGAATGTTTATGCCTTTGTGAGAGCCTGTGATGACCAAACATTCTTCCAAGAAAAATATTTGGGAGAAGGAAATTTTGGAGTTCACAATCCACCATACTTTGATAAGTTCTAAATTAACTCATATCTTCATGTAAAAATTGACAAATAAAAATCTTGAAGCATATTTGAATTTCATCTACAATTTCTTTGAGTTTCTCTCCTTCAACTAACTTACTAAAATAAATTATTGATCTGGAGTTGTTGCTCATAATAACAGTCTTTGACCTTTTGACCTTTACATGCTAGGCATGCTTGATCCAATGGTTGCCATTTTGAGTCAGAGATAAGAGGATAAGGCTTCAACCAAGAATTAGACCAAAACTTTGCATAAATCCCCTCATTGAATGACCATCTAATATATTCCTTTATAAATTGTAAAATTTCTAATATGAATTTCCATGTTGACGATCCTTTGGGTAGACTTTATTTCCTAAATCATTTTGTTGCATCAAGAGAAATTATATATTTTTGAAGTAATATATTTTCTAAATTATTTCCTTGATCATAATCTCCACCTGATATTTACACCTAATTCCAAATGAATATGTCTACAATTATGCAAACCTGCTCCTCCAATATTCTTTCCTTTGCAAAACCTATCCCACTTACAAAGAGGAAACATAATTTTTTCCTCACAACCTTTCCATAGAAAGTATCTTTGAATTTTATCAATTTTTGATGCTATACCTATTGGCAATTTTGAAAGTGACATCATATAAATAGGGATGGATTTCAATGTAGAATTTATATGTTGTAGCCTTCCTGCCATGGTTAATAACTTACCTTTACAACCTACCAAGCATATTTTTATTCTATCCAAAAGAAAGATCCAAATATACATTTTATTTCCTTTATCAAAAAAAGGAATGACCAAATAGGTTGATTAAAATTTTTTAATTTTAAACCCTAAAATGTTCACAATAATTTTTTGTAAATCTATGGCAATATTAATGAAACATATCCTAGATTTTGTAGTATTTACCAACTGTCCAATAGACTTATCATAGCATGATAATATTTATTTAAACTCCATGGTCTCACTAAATAAGGTATGGAACAAAAGAAAAGTATTATCAACAAATTGGAGATGAGATTCAGAGGGACCATTTTTTGTAGCTTGAATACCCCTAATTTTTCCTTCTATTTTTACCTTTGAAAAGGCTCTCCCTAATGCTTTTTCTAGAATAATGAATAAATAAGGAGAAAGGGGATCAACTTGATGAAGTCCACAAGATTATTTGAAGTAACTAGTAGGAAAACAATTCATCAAAATATAAAATTTCGTAGTGCTATAATAGCATTTAATCCACTCATACCAGTTATTGGATAATTCTAGGAAATCCTATCATATGCTTTGTTCATATCTAATTTCAAAAGCATACTTGGTTTTTTTCATGGAATGAAGAGAATGTATGGCCTATTGTACAATAATTATACCATCAAGAATTTATTTACCACAAAAAAGCCATCTTGGTCCTCTAAGATACGATACTCTAGAATACCCTTCAACTTGTTTGCCATAATTTTTGAAATGATCTTATAAATCATATTAGTAAGGCTTACTGGATAAAAATTATTAAAAAAATTGTGTTTCTTTTCTTGGAACTCAAGGTAATAAAAGCAACATTGATATAACTTATTACAAACTTCCTCTTTTGGGCCTATTTAATTCCAACATATCACTCTTCCATAAATATCAAACATTTTGAAAGAAAATTGTTGGAAATCCACTAGCGCTAGGTCCCTTGTTAGGATGGAAAGAGAACTACTTCATGGAGCTCCTCCATATATATCTTCTTCATCAAGCTTTCTTTTTGTCCTTGAGTGATAATTGATGGAAAATTTTGTATAAGTTTTTCTTGTGCCTCCTTATCTTGCATAGAGTTTGACAAAATAGTTTTGAAATAATTAAATGCTTCCTTCCTTATATATTATTTATCCTCAATATTTCTTCCATCCGGAGTTAAAAACTTAAAATATTTTTGATATGACAAAAAAAAATGTTTTTGTTGTATCATGATTTTTTTTTTGTTTCTATCTCCTTCTTTGAGCCATTTCTCTCTAGATTTTGGGAACCAATATGACTCATTTTTCAATGCATTATGATAATAAAAAAATAATTATTTTTTTCACATAAGAATCCTAATCCATTCAATTAATTTCTACTATCTCTTGTAAATGTTTGAGCTCGAATTCAATTTCTTTTTTTCTTTGAAAATGTTAAAAGTGAGTAGTTTTTAAAACAAAGGGATTGCAGAATTAATTGAAGGAAAATATTACTGTAAAAAATATTAAAACAAAAGACCTTATTATTCAAAGTAGAATTTGGAAAGAATTGTTCAAGAATAATTTTTAAGAAAAGAAGGAAAGAAGATTTTAAAAGAAAGTCAATATTGAAAAAGGAGAAATTGACTTACATATAAAAAACTCATTTCAAATATTGAAGTGCATTTGATATTGTGAAAGAAAGGTACATTGTTGAAGAATCATTTTTTCAAAACAAAAACATTGAAGGTAAAAATTTTATGGCAAAATAAAAGTGACAAATTACAAAGATACTAATCTTAACCTTTGAATTATCTGGTAAATATTTAAGGAAAAATTAAAGGATACAATTATTTAAATTCATTTAAAAGTGTTAGAAAATTTATTACTATTTATTATTGGACTAGAAAGAATATTTTAATGTTCAAGATGAGTTTCAAGATACAATCCATGTTGAGCTTACAAAAGGTTCCAAAATGGATTTTAGCAGTTTATAAAGAAATAAACCTTGAATTGACTAAGGAATAAACTAAGGTATCATGAAAATTTAGAGCCAATTTATAGAAGCATATTAAAGTTGGAGAGTTGAAAGAAATGAATCATGAGTAAGTAGAATTGTCACACAATACTTTCATTTTAGAAAAATGATCACCAATTAATACAAGAAAATATTCGACCTTACCGAATCAACCAAAATGGATAAGAAGAACACTTATTGTGGAAAATAAATTTGAAAAACAAGATAAAATATTGAATAATAGAAAACATGACCTATGCGATATTTTTCAATGTGACACTAGTAATCTTCATCAAAATAAAAATATAATTATAATTTAAAACTCATGATGAAAGACACTTGTTGTGATTTGGAGACTATGAAGGCTCATAGTAGTTATGCATGTGATGATCCTCCACAAAAATAGATACAAATGGTTTGAACAATACTCTTGAAAATGATTCAAAGTTTTTTGATCATGCAAAAAATATTTGTAAGACAATCAATATTTGTGATAATAGAAATATTGATAAGGATAACCCTAGATATGTTTTAAATCCTTCAAATAGTAACAAGGATTATGGAGTTTTTAGTAATGGTCTCAATTATGATGACCTATGATTCACAATTAGTATTAAAATAAGGAATAACATAATAGGAATAAGAAAATTCAAAATTGTGATAAGGGATGTTAATTTTGTAACACAAAACTATGAAGACATAAGTGTGATAAAGATAGGTAACAACTACTATCAATATTGGGATAGAGATAGGTACCACTTGAATAAGTATAAAGACAAATTTCTAAAAGTGATCAAGGTACAACATCACCATGAAGAAGGACATGAAGTGATCTACAAGGAATGCAAGAATTGAAGTCACTAGCAAAGTCAAATTAGGAAGACCAGGACCAAAATGAAAGAGTGATGAGAAAAAAAGAAGAGTCATATCTCTAAAGAGTTTTAAGAGATGAAGAGTTAGCTGAAATTGAAATGTCAAGAGTCTTTGTAAACACTATCTATAATAATAACATGTGATGGTGTAGAGAGTAGTGAGATTTAGTACATTATTTTGTATTGTAAGGTATTGTAATCCTTATTATTTTAAAGTGAATATATTGTGAGTTCATAAGTTGATTATATATATATATATATATATATATAATATATATATATATATATATATATATATATATATATATATATGTGTGTGTGTGTGTGTGTTGTATGGTGAATCCTAGATATTATAATATTATTTGAATATCTTGAAAATTGTTCAAATATTGAATGTGGCTCAATTGCTAACATATTCAAAAATTCTAAAATCCTATTAACAACTTCTACATATGTGACCAACAACAAATGCTATAATAATATTTTAAAAAATCTAAGCTATGGTAATATCTGAAGAATAGTAATCCATTCAATCACTTCTAATAAGGACACACTTATATTTATATTATGAGCATACATATGTAAAACATGATTTAAAATAAATAAACTTACTAAGGAGAATCCATGTTTTGTGGCCATCCTAATATTATGAATTCTCTTAGAGATTACAAACATGAGAGCCATTAATAGCCTATGAGGTAATTTATTTTCTTTTTATCGACCTAGGTGGTAAGTAAAACCACTATTTGAAAACTTGCAAATTGAGAAAAACTCAACAACCTAATTTTGGAGAGTTACTTGGCAACTCAAGAGTACTCAACAAAAAAACTAGAAGATTTTTTTAATAAAAAATTAAGCACCAATTGGAGAGCGAAATAGTTTTATATTGTATAGTCATTACAAAAAGTACAATTACAATTTATGGATCGATAATTCATCCCCAATGGCAAATACAACATAAAAATGTAATATTTTAAAATGTAGAACAATTTTTAAAATTATTTTTGGTTTCCCATTCTTTCCCTTGCACCTAATGGTTGGCCTTGGCTTTGAACTAGAAGGTGACTTGGAGGTTGCTCAATACTGCTATCATCATTATATATCTCCTCCAATCCTCTTAAATGTTCTACTTCCTCCACAAGTGCCTTAATGTCCTCTATAGTAATCTTAGGATCAGTAGAACTATTAACAATCCAATTAGATATGGGATCTAGCTCATCTAATTGAATTGCCTCATAGGATTCACTACCCTCCACTTGTATTGTGCAAAGCCTAAGATTGTATTTCATAAATATGGGTTATTGAGGCACTCTTGGCTCAACCTATTATGATTCTTGGTGTGTATGGCCTCAAATACAGACCAATTGCAATCATACCCATAAGCACTACAAGGCTAACTCAAGATGCAAACAACCATCCTCTACATAGTAGGTGTTTTGGAGCCATAGTCCTCCCATCATAAATCTACAAAAAAGGGTAGGTTTCAAAGTATTTACAATGTTTACGAAAAGAATGCTAATTACACAAAAAAAATGTTAGACTTTAAAAGTTTAAATGCATTACCTAGTTGTAATCTTGACCTTGCTTCTCTAGCAAAGGGTAACACAAACAAACTCACTCTTGCATACTTATACATTTTCAAATTAGCTCGGATAAGGAAATATTTGTTAGGGTTATCTATCATCCTCTCTACATAGGTATAAAACCCTGCATGGACTTCTTCATTACTACATAGGCTACTACTATAAAATAATTTGGGGTTCAAGAAGCACCCTGACATGAATTGGTTGACATAGTTGCCTTATCCATATCATATAAAAAATTTGGTAAACTACTTCAAACATTAGTGGGTTGGAATTGCAATAATGGTGAATGGCCTCTTTGGACCTATGCATTACCTCATAGAAATAGGCCATGACCAATTGTTCATCATGTACAAGGAAAATAACCTATACCAAGGGTTCTATCACCTATAATTAAACAATAAATATTGAAATTTTAGAAAGAATAATACTCAAGTATAGAATAAGATTTTGAAATTTTAAATTTGAACTCAATAAGCAAATTGAAATTACCTTTAAAATTTATTGAACACTCTCCCAAAATAAATTACTATACACTTGGCTCAATATTTGTTTTCCCTCCTCCTTAGAATGAAATGGTGAGGCATCATATTCCTTGAACAAAATATTCACTTCAAAGCGAATGATTCCAAGACAAGGATCTACAATGTGATGAAATTAGAGATAAATAAAGTGGCACTTGGGTGAATAATGTCCTTCCTATAATTTTGCCCCTTCATCAAGTTAAGCACCATGTGTAGTTACAAATAAAATATGTAATGTTCTTCATTTCTTCTACTATGATTTTCACCCATGATATTTTTTGATTATCCTCAAACATGAGGTCAATGTAATGGGCATCACATGGGCTTCAAAATATAGAAGGGTACTTCTCATGGAGAAGTCTACCTACAAATACATATGCTATTGTATTATATGTCACTGCTTTGACAATATTCTCCACTCCTACTGCTACCATAACCTCCTCCAATAAACTAAATAATAATTGTACACTCTTTACCTCTCACAACACATCAACTAACTTCAATAAGACCATGGATCCACCTAAATCCACCATGAAGTTCAGGAGTGTGTGGTTTGTTTCATCTATCCATCTATTTGAAATAATGTTATAACCCTTTTTTCTCCATATCATCCTTTTTTCATCTATAATAGCATGTGTGTTGATTACATACTCCTATAATAGTGATACACTTAATTCATTGGGTGAATTTGTCTTTATTCCTCTACCAAAATCACTCAATGCCTTCACTATGACTTCCCAATAAGATTTGTTTTTAGAGTGGATGAGAATGTTGTAATAATACCAAAAATTTGCTATGGTTGTCTTGACCTCCTTTGCCTTGTCCCTCCTCAATGCAATATCATAAATGGTGTTTTTTATAGTGCTAGAGCCTTATCCCACACTTTTCCATTCCCATTACCACTACCTCATTGAACACGAGGGCTAAGAATAGATTCTTTATTTGTGGCATGGACATCTTGTAGTTTAGATTCATTCTCATAAATGATCCCCATAGTCCCACTCCTTGTCCCACTATGGTTCTTGAACTTTTATGCTTTGTTTTCTTGGCCTCTTTGTTGCAAATAAAAATCTTCACTTTAGCTTTGGCTATTTCATATACTTTAAAGAAATGGTCCACATATTTCTTTGGTTACCCAATCAAATGGAATTTGAGGTGATTGATGACTCCTCACATGTCCTTGCCATAAAATTTATAGAACACCTGATTCAACAAGTTTTCCTTAATCCCATACTTCCACATTGTGTCTTTTCATGATTTTTGAATTAGGCCTAGACTTTGATTTGGGGTTGAATATGGAGTCATTTAGGTTCCACTTGTAGGAGAATTATTACTACCTACACTAATTCCAGGGACATCATTTGAAGAAGCCATATGTATTTCCTAATATGAGAGAAAAAATAATAAAGAGTTATTAATCAAATGCCCTAGCCTAGGTGTTTTAAAAAAACAATTCAAAATTTTTATTGTGGAGCTACATGCATGAAAATAAAAAAACAAAATTGCAAAAAAAAACCCTAAAAAAACCCTTAATTTTTTAGGGGGGTAGGGGAACAAAAAAAATATAAAAATATATAGCTTAGTTACCCTAGCCTACAAATTTTAATTTGAAAAGAACTATATATATGAATAAAACCTAACAAAACCCTAGTTTGCAATTAAGGGATTCAAAACTACCTAAAATAAATTCATAAAAATAGCATAAAATTTTCTTATGCTAGTGTCTAATATTTGATCGGAGTTTAATTATTGGTTTAGATTTGTTGTTTGGAGTGGTTTTAAAATTTGATCATCTCACAATTTTATTTGTGTGCTATAGAGTGGAGAAAAAATGAGTTATAGCCCAAAAAGGGGTTTTAAAGCCAAAATCCATAGGGTGCCTCTACTCATGCAAGTTTTGTTGAGTGATTGTTGAGTACTCAATGAGTAATAGCTGAGTAACTTCATGTGATTCAATGAGTTTATCCAAGCTATAAAAAAAATTGCCTAACATTTTGACTTGCGAGTAACATGATTTTTTATAGGTACTCAACAAGTTTTAAAACATTGACACATTGAAAGATATAAAAAGAATGAGCTTTGAAATAGAATATAAAACCAATCAAAAATAGAAAAGTGCATTTATTATTATTTTTTAAAAATATCGTCTGACTTAAAGAGTAAAATAAACTAATTAGTTCTCCCAAGGTTTTTGAGTAATTGTATTCAAGAGTACAAAATTATCTATGTATCTTCCATTGGTTTATAGTATAAAACATAAGGTTATTAGGAAAAAATAAACACTTATATAGATAAAATCTAATATTAGTATTATAATTAAAATTACATTTTAATAAATAATATTATTTTGAAGATAAATAATGAGCTGATAATTTAAACTAAGAAATTTAGAAAGATAATTTTTAGAAGTTTTAAATATATATTGTTTTTTTTTATTGATAAAGGGTTTGAAAGGGACCCAAAACATTTTACATGTCGTATAGGGGAATCTCGACCAGGATCAACCCTAACTGGATCAACTCAAAATGGAGGACCACCCTTGGTGGCCTCAAAACTAAGAAACTACAAACATCAAAAGAGGATAATACCCATAGGCATACATAGGAAACAAAAATGTAACAAATAGCAAAAAAAAGGGTAAATCCCAAACATGGAGAGGCCAACCACAAAACATCATTTCGGTACATAGTCCTCATCTTCATCATATTTGGCAGCATCCTACCCATATTGGCCCACTTTCTAGATCTTAATTTGATTGATGATTTTACCTACCCTTAGAAGCATTGATGTAGCCATTAAAATAATGTCATCCAGGTCGATCACCTGGTCTGCATGAGCCATAGGCTATATGGAGAGCATACTAGGAGATGGTCCAATCATGGTCTTCTACAGATTGCGAGTAGGGGAAGCATAATCAATTACAAAAATGTTTGAAGACATTATGTTTTTACCTTTCTCATTAGATTATTTAACCTAGGTTGAGCACCTGCTAGGAGTTGAGGAGGAGCCCAATGCCAGTCTCTACTTATCCACCCTACTAGGAGTTCCAACTTCAACATCGATGACCGGACCATCAGGGACATTATCCAACACCGCTAGGGGAGATCCTAGGATGGGCTCTGGATTGGGGTTTACCACCAGGCTACTAGCTTCAACAATTCTTTGGTCTATATTTTGACTGATTTAATTGTAGATAATCAAGTGTAAACCTTGATATTTTGGGTAAGTGGATTCCCTTTACATATGATGTTGATGGAAATTTCCATCGATTTAAAAAGACATTCTGGGATATTGATTAATTTGATGTCCTTCACGTAGTTCAAAAATACCATATGAAAGCTTTGCAAATGGGAGGACAACTTGTCGATCATCAAATACTACATTATTGGGACTAGGACATGGTTCCACGGTGGTGGGAGGTCTTCCCAGATGAACCCATTATCCTTCTTGGTGAGGAATTTCCATTTTTCCTAGAATAAGATAAGATCCCCAACCATCGAGTGCTTGTTTTGATGGATGATCTCCCTATAATTGGGAAGTTCTATTATTTCAGCTAGAAACTCGATCGTAACTGCAAATGTAAGTTCCCTCAGGGACATGGTGCCACTATCCTAGGTCTGAACAAACTCTCTTGAAAGCTCTGGGTCATGTCCCTAAAACATTTTTAGGAAGTTTAGTGGCCCGCGTGATGCTATAATATCTTCCACCATTGGGTCAAGTTACAAAAAACCAAGTACAACAAGCACCATCAACATCACCTCAACATACACAAGCTCACATAGAAAACAAACACAAACTAGCTCAAAATATACTTCTTGATTACACTCATACTTCACATCTATGAAGCTGAGCACCTTTGGTTTAAAAAACATGTCACCATAGGAAAGGAAGAGTTCATACCACCACCCTTGGGCATAGCACTCAATATGGGCCATTGATGGAAAGGCCCAACCCTAAAACATCTCGCCACATGAGCCTAAAGAACACAAGATTATATTGAGAGGGGGATGAATAGTATAAGATAAAACTTTTACTTTTATTTCCAAAGTAGTATTATTTAATATTAAAAATTGCAATAATGAAACAATGCACAAATCATCACACACATAAGAGACACATATTTAACATGGTTCACCCAATGTGGGCTACGTCCATGGAGAAAATATTTATTATAAATTTTCTCAATAAATCTCTTGGGAAAAAATTCCCTATTACAATGTTTATGGGAACCAACCCAAAGGAGACACCAATCCCCTATGCTCAAGTTCATGGACACCACTCCATAGGAGACACCAATCCCATCTACTTTGGTTTTGTGGACATCACTCCACAGGAGACACCAATTCCCTCTTCTTATTTTTTTGTGGACACCACTCCACAGGAGACACCAATCCCCTCTACTCTAGTTCATGGACCTCTATCCATAGGAGACACCAATCCTCTTTGCTCTAGTTCATGGAACTCTATCCATAGGAGACAAAAATCCCATTTGATTTGGTTTGTGGACCTCTATCAATAGGAGACACCAATCCCCTTTACTCAAATCTACTTCAAGCCTACACACAAGGCTTGCTCAAATATGTTCACCAAACTACTCAAATTTTCTCCAAACCTTCTCACAAGGCTTGCTCAAATCTACTCACCAAACTACTCAAGTTTTTTCCAATCCTTCTCACAAGGCTTTCTCAAATATGCTTACCAAAACCTGCTCAAATATACTTCAAGCCTACACACAAGGCTTGCTCAAATTTGCTCACCAAAATCTGCTAAAATCTACTCCAAGCCTACACACAAGGCTTGCTCAAATCTGCTTCAAGCCTACTTACAAGGCTTGCTCAAATTTTCTCACCAAAATCTTCTCAACCTTGTAACAACCCTAGTTGTCACTACTCAACCGCTCAATTTTTTTATTTTTTTGTTTAACACTTACATCTTCCATGAGATAGGGGACATAATCATGTTCTAAGGTAGAACCATTCCATTTGAATTGTAAGTTATCAAGGCAAGTAGCTTCAAGAGATATTAAGACTTGATCAGAGTCACTCTTGAGTAGAAGTGATTAGCTTCTACGAAACCCTCATACCACTCGGATATGAGAATGTTGGCCAAAGCATTAGGTTTCATCCCTCATAAAAGGGAAAATCACCAATAAACATATTATCCACCAAGATCAGTATGTAGGTGAATACCTTGAATATGGAGACCCATATTACATGATATAACCTTAGTAATGGTTAATCATGAATCTTAGATCCTACCCACATCTTCTTGATGGGGTCACTAAGACAACAAAATTCACTTACATAATCCTTGGAATGTTCCCTTAAGCATGACTATACTGCTTGAAACATATCAATGCTTATTTGACCACCCTTATTTTAGGCATCCCTTAAATTTTAAAATATGAGATAATTAAGTGATTATAAAAGGGTATTATTTAGTCAATATACCTCAGGTTCATGAATTTATTTTTCAACTCAAAATGTAAGGTTGCATTTGGTCCACAACTCAAGTCTTGTTTGCCTTTTTGTGGGTTTCACCCACTCCGAGCTCCTACTCGGATTATCCATAATTTGTAATCATATTATTTCAGGTTATTCCATCCAATAACGTTTGTGTAATGTTTAGATCAACATACATCCAGTTATCCCCTTAATATTTAACTTCTATTACATAATAATTCTTGGAAACTACATGAAATAACCAACATGAATATAATCAATGCTATATGTTGAAAGGTACATCATTCATAAATAGCTATCCCACAACATTATAAAAAGTAAATTCCATAGTAAAATCCCATTAATTCGTCAATACATTTAAGAAATCATACATCCTTTACATCATGTTTACCAAATGAACACATTTTTATAATCGAAGATATGCATAACATTTCATCAAAGCATCTAACATCTCATTAACTTATATCATTTTCATTTTGGAAATAAATGCAACATCCACAAGAAATAATAAATCAAACCACAAATTATTGACACATTGTTTATCTTGGGAACCTCATGGGGAATAAACCCAACCTCCAAAATATATTCCTTCCTCATATTCATAAACTTGAGATGTAAAATATTACAAATAAATAAGGGCATCTTCGGATCCCATTTTAATCAATATACAAATCAAGGATACAACTATCCATTTATAGGTTCATGATGCAATTAAGGAATTTCCCAATTCCTTTCTCTAAGTCATCATTATATCATGAAGGTACTTTGCATACCCATAAGGAATCCAACTGTTCCTTCAAATTCATGATGCAACTAAGGAATTCTATTGATTCCTTTCTCTGTGCCATCTTAATGAATATAACATCTCATATGTGATTATGATAATCATCGGACTATATTTTGGAGAAGAATCTTTAATATTAGAGAGAACTTCAGAAATTCCCTTAGTATAATTTCAAAATTCATTCTTAGGGTTGATAAATAATCAACCTTCACTTCCTAAATTAAAGTTCCATACCCTTAATTTATGAAGAGTTCATATTTTTATTTGAATAATCTATACAACTTATTCATTATCAACTATTATATTTGTAAGGTAGAAAAAATTATCACCATAATACTCATTAAATCCATAACTTAATGAAGACTTGAATCTCTTACTAAAAGTCAAGATTCCCCATTAACATATACATCACTAAATGTGATCCATGTTTCTTTCAATGTGCGATGGATAATTTAGTTATAGACAATTTAGTCTATATCTAACCATTAAACCATACCCTTTTTAATATAATTTAGATTATCTATTTACCTCATTATGTTTTATTTGAATAATGTTTTTATAAACTTGATTCCTTTGTTCACCAATTAGGCCTATTACCTTTACAATGAAAGTAACATTTTCTACTCCTTTTTCAAAGCTTGACTATTCATGACTTGCAACATGCAGTGAAGGTAAAATAACAACTTGGACACCGACCAAACTACTCTTAAAGGTCATCATCATGATCGACCACATGCATTCTAGTTGGAAGTGCTGACTACAGGTGGCTCGTGGTCCTCAACTGCCACCGCATGGTCAAGTAACCTACAGTATTTTCCCTTCATAGCGTAATTGGTTCCAAATATATCCTATTTGGGACATTCTTTGTGGAAGATTTGGTAGTGATTAAGCCAAACACCCACTTGGCTATAAACCTTTGGGTTCCCAGCATCAATTAAAATCTTTCTCTCCACCTCACAAAAGCTTATATTTGTTGCTTGTACTTGCTGAATAGCTCCCCTATTCTGAACTTGGTTTTTCTGGCTACAACATACAAGGGTAAGACTATAATTTTTCCATGGAATGAAAGGAAATACTTCGATGAAAATATCATTTTAGACATGAATATTAGATTGGATCGTGGAATTGACCACAAGGATGTAGAGCATAGTTATCCACGTTCATATGAGTCGATAGGGCATATACATAGGCTAATTCCTAAGTGGAGATAACATAGAATACTTACCATAATTATGTCATAAGGTATATTATGGACATAGATTCTTTATAGTAGTGGTTTACCCATACACTTTGGAGCTTTTATCTTAATCAAGTGACATTTGGTCTAACATTTATGGTGTCATCTATAGTTTTGTAAATATTACAGCAAGTGAGTCATAGATAAGATGACAATATAGCATTTCCAAACACTCATTCAACAATGAGCTTCCACCAGTGCCATTAGACGGGTTACTCAATTTATAGGAGATGACACAAATATTTTTGCTGTTGTCAACTAATAACTTAACCCACCCATGCCCTGTATCAAAACTTGCAGAGCATAGTTAAGTTATAATATTTGGACCTACCAAAGGTAAATCCTCCTAAGGTTCGGCCATAAACATCCAAGGTTTTCAAGATATTCTAGGATTTGGGGGTTATCCTCAAGCAAGACTTCTCTATGAATATTTTAGAGATATAAACATCTCATAGGCAATCCAAGAAGCAATCTACTTTGTAAGTGCCAAGGATGCCACCTATATAATGGTTCTTTCTTCCATTCAAATACATCGAGGTAGCTTCCCACAAAGATCAACAAACAAGCATCATAAAATGGAATCCATTGCAGAGAACACTAGAAGTTAGGTAGTTTCAAACCAATCTAGATCTGATTTCCTACCACCTGATATAGTTGCCTAACGATGACACCCAACCTCACACAATAATGGAGAGTCATAGGGCAAGCATCGATGTGAGATCTAATTTGAATGAATATTTCATGATTTCATAGGGAATCCCTTGTGCTTCGTAGTGGTGAAGGCATAACATTAATGACTGTGATCATGATGTAAACATTACGCAAAGTCTGATGCCTACGACTATGTATTTAATATTTATTTGAGATTCTCCTCACAGCAAATATCCCACATTAACTATGGGTTGACCTCTTGGTTAAATATAAGGGATGAATCTCCCTATGTTAATCGACCACTAGTTTGTGGTCGAGGAGTTTGCCTTGCTTGTTCTATCTGAGACGTTGTTGAATTTTCTAGATAGATTTGTGGGGTTTTTAATGGTTAAATATAGGGTCTCTCTAGCCCACTATTTTCCAATTAGGATTTTGGGACATAAAATACTCAATTGGGATAATTTATTAATAAAATATTAAAATATTCAATTGATTAATCAAAGCTTAAATATTCAAATGGAATGATTGACTAACCAAATCTTAAAATATTCCAACTCTAGGTATAAAAAGATATTTTTAGGCATGATTTCCAATAGGTTAATTTTCTTCACAAAATATAATAACAAGATCTAACCTGATTTTAGCAAGTTATCCTCTTCAACATCCATAGTGGCCTCCTTAGCTCCTTCTAACCCTCCGAATGCCTCCCTCTTCAAGTAGGAAATATTTTCAAGCCTTCTAGTTTTTGATCCACCCAAGGTGGAGAGCATACTCCCTAGGTATCCAAGACTTCCTAGATACCTCTTCTTCATAAATTGTCCTCTAATTTATAGGGAAATTTCTTCACTCTTGGAAAAATAGTGGCCTTATTATTTTATTATTAAAAATATGCCTTGGTCCCATTAAGGCTTATCATGTCATGTGGAGTGTAATCCAAAAGTAGAAAAAGGGTCCACTTAGAGATAAGGTGAGTGACCTTGGTTTGTCTTGTGTCCCTTTTTGGTTCACATCCTTCCAAAACATCCCTAATTAAAAATAGAGGAGATAATCTCACTTTACTCTCCACCAACCAAATTATGCCATGAGGAAGAATAATATAGGATTTTAGTATTAAATAATACTAGTGCCTAATTTGGTCCAATAAAATTAGATTTTTAATTGCATTATACATTAGATGCAATTATCCTAGTCATTAAAAATTATACATGCCTAGTTATATTTTTATCATTTTCCTCCTAAACCCCTTCAAAATTCCTAAATTGGAATTTTGTAGAATTCCTTAGGGTCTATGACCCCTTTATGTAGAAAATTAATTGATCACAAGATCAATTAATGTCCTATTGATAGGGTTAGAGGATAACGAGTTGTGACAAAACTACTCAAGACCTACTCAAATTTACCTCACCAAAATCTGCTCAAATCTGCTCCAAGCCTACATGCAAGGCTTTCTCAAATCTGCTTTACAATCCTATTCAAATCATTGATCAAAATTGCTCGTAGATCCTACTCAAATATACATTAATACTACTCACAAAAACTACTAAAATATTCCTAGTTCTTGCATAAAAACAATTGCATATATCTTTCCCAAAAGCGATTTATTTGACTAAAGTAATTCAGACATATTCTACCCATAATTCTTTTTCTTCATGAACATATAGAGAATGATATGCATTACAAATACTCAATATTTTCTTCTGAAATTCATTAAGTCTATCACTTTCACATGTCTCACATTCATTTCATTCAAAAGGATACTCTAGTCTAGCACTTGATAGATGACCTTCTTATGTACTTTCAAAATTAAACAAAACCAATGTACATACTTGCTTCACAAAATTGGTCTATAGCCCTTGCAAATTTATTCCCAATATCACTCAAAACTAATGCATATATTTTCTTCACAAACATTTGTCTATAGCCCTTGCACTTTCACTTAAATTTCACTCAAATAAATGTACACTTATGTTCTCAAACACTTTGCACTTTTATTCCCAATTTCATTCAACACTAATGCACAACTTGTTTACAAACCCTACCACATATGTTTCCAATTTCATTCAACTATTATGTACAAATTTTTTCTCAAACCCTAGAACATGTGTTTCCATTTTAATTCATCAATGATGCATAACTTTATTTTCAATCCCTAGCACATGTGTCTCCAATTTCATTCAATAATAAAGAACAACTTAGATTTCATACTCTAGCACAAATATTGTCAACAATGAGCATAAATTAATCCTTATATCTCCACCTTATGACTTAAAACTATTTTCTTCAAACAACACCACTTTGAGTAGGAGTTAAAACACCATACCTCAAAAATTCCTTGATGATGATGTGCCTTCAAAAACCTGTCTCAAAATAATTTCCTTCCTTTTGCCACTTCAAAAATAGGTTAGCAAAACTCCTTTTCAAAACATTCACATAAAACCCTCTCAAGAAGATGTGCACAAGAATGCCTAAAAATAATGCTTCATAAATCCTTTTTGGTTTCACAATATAAAGCCTTTAATAATGAACCAAACCCCTCAAAATATCATGCAAAAATACAATCAACAAAAATACCACAATACACCTTGTCTCCTTTCTAATATGCCAAATACAATATGTCAAATACAATACAATAAAATCACAATCACACCTTATCTCTCCTTTCTATTGCATATCAAAAATTAATTCTTTGAAAATACAACAATATCCTCTTGATTTTCTTCTAATTGATTTTGCATAATAAAAACATTTATAACCCTTATAACTCCCTAAGTCAACAATGTGCAATATAATCCAAATAAAATTTATGCCTCCCTAAAATAATTTAAACTTTATCAAAATTATTTTTGTGCTTACCAAAAACTGTTGTAGGTGAGAATCGATCTTGAGACCTCCTACTTGCCCTTGCCATAGAATCTCTTAGGATGCCTCTTGGGCTATCCATCCACACGGGAACCACTATGCATGAATTAGCTCTTAAACCCTTTTGCGTATTCCTTTCTATCAACCAAAAACTCAGCAAAATGGAGCTGATGATAATCGACCTCGATACCTCCTACCTACCCATACCTTAGCACCACTTAGGCTACCACCTAGGCCAACCATCTGCATAGGAACCAATCACGAAAAGTATTCTCTTTATAATATTTGTTCTCTACTTAAATTATTTTGTCTTCTTCCCTTATCTTTTGTATCTCATGATTTTGAATGAGGAGCATTTGATAAAAACATTAGCAAGACATTTTTAAAATGGATTAAATCAAACCTTATTTATATGCACTTTGGTGTTTATGAGGGTACATCAGTGCTTAGGAAATTATGCACGTGACACTCTTTGAGATATTTAAAAATATGTTCCCTCCAAGACTTTTGGTGCCTCCTACCTTTTCAAACTTTTATATTATAATATTTCAAATATTATAATATTATTTCTTAAACCTTTGATCTTTGCAAAATAAACCTTTTTCAACCTTCTTTTTCTTTTAAATTGTAAATCCTTTTTGTCCCATGCACTTTAAACTCTTGTCCATATGTTTTAATATTTAAAATTTAATCCTTGAGCCTTCTCTTTTAAACCTTTGTCCTCAAGCCTCTTGAACCTTTATAAACTCTCTTTATAATATTTAAATATTATAATCCTTAAACATGTTTTCCTTGCTTTCCATTGTCCAACATTTTAAACTCATCATTCATGAAGAATATTTTTCCTTGAATACCATGCTCTCTTTGACATCAATATATTTATGACTCATGTATCCTTTGACATCAAATACACCAATATGCTCAATATTTCCAACAGAGCCCTACCACGCCCAAGAATGATTGGGTTTGCCAGTCGAGCATTAGCCAAATAAAGAGGCATGAAATAAGGAATGAAAATATAGCAAACATATTTGTTATTGGAAGTATAACTTGAAGTAGAAGGTTTAGGGAGTTGATGAATGCATGCTGGTTTGGACCAATAAGAGCATCCCCCATAGTAAACCCAAATCCAGAATAAACCTCTTGGTGAGAATGAACTGAATTACTATCCATGTGGAGGTGATGCTAGCAAACCTAGTTGACAAGGCAAACACAATTGATTAGGTGGAACAAATTATTAGTCATGTTAATATTAGAAATTTCATTGTATTCATTGGAGGTGAGGAGCACATGGATAGTGTTGGATGCTCCATGCATTTTCTAGGATCTCGTTCGATGCACATCTCCTTCCTTTTCAATATTTTTTTCTTTATAATGTCAATCACCATAGATGACATGGACATTTGGTGGATAAACACATCAAGGTTTCTCCTTATGGATGTTGATTCCCATGTGGAAAATCTTACTCTTCTAGGTCTTGGGCTTATACATCGACTCGTATTTACAATCGCACCAACACAGAAAACTAAGAGCAACATGGTATCGATGAATTTTGGTTGGTTTATTTGGAATATGAAACTTGACATTCTCACCCATGTGTCTCCGGACTGATAGGTGAAGCTCATTCATCGAGGTGGATTGGAATCAGGCTCTACCCTAGTGTAAGTGATGAAGCCCAATCATCAGGATCCAAAATGAATGGTGAATCCTAGTTAGCCAAGCAGGTGGTCAAGGGCTTCAATGAATAGTTATATGAAATAATATATAAGTAATATATAGTCATATTGTAACTTATATTGATGAAACCAATAAAATTTATTTATTTTTCAATGAATTTAAGGTTAAACATTTGTATAATAAAATGCATGACATATATTTCTAAATATACATACATATATAAGTATATATATATATATATATATATATATAAATATATATATATATAGTGTCAATAGAGACTAGGCCACTAGGTGACACTTGTTTATGCATGTGAATAGACACTAACTAATGATGTTGAACTCTTTTATATATTCCAACTCTAGTTGTTTAAAAAATATGAGGCTGATATCCATTATTTAGGTTTTTGTTAATATAGTAAGTTATTATCAATGGATTATAGTATTCTACCATTGAACAATTCCTTTGATATCAATTCACAATATTCTATTATGAAGAATATTAAAAAAAAAACTTTTAGATGGGTGTATGGGTCATGATAATTATTAGCTTATTAATTTCTTATAGTAAGCTAGTTCTACTTACATGTTGAATTATTCATTTAAAATTCCTTGATGTTATACTTGGTATATACATATTCCTTTATGTGTGCACACCACTTCAAATTGATATTGTTATTGTCTTAGAGTGTACCATGTATTTGGGGTAATGACCTAACATGGGTATGCATGCCTTGCATTGATTGATACAACAAGATGTTAAATAGGTGGGGAGAACTCCTATGGAGTAACCTTTGGGATTTTGTAGATTTTGTCTCCTTGTCATATGTGATCTTTGCAAACCTTTCAAAACTCATGGGAATAGGTTTATGTTTTTTCCAACAAAAGGGGGATAGGAAAATAAAACAAAATTACAATAAAAAAATACTAAGCTATGGTGCCAATGGGCCAAGACTTAAATCCTTTCCTTTTGCATAAAACGAGGAAAAATAAACACATTCACCATAGTATAATAGTTAGAAATTTAGCACCCTCATTAATTAATACCCAATCATTTAAAAACACTTAAGATAATTAGGATAGAGTAATATTAGTTACAACTTCTATATGCATCAAATTTACAAAGCCATGTAGCCAAAAGAGGTTTGATTCTCCTTACACAACAACTCAAGGTTCAAGTCCCACTTATATAAATGAAAGGAAGATAATACAATTATAGGTATTAATCATGGATAAGCATCTCCCAATCCGTTAAAATTTACTTTACATGCCTATTTATAGGCCAAGACCGTTGGGATTTCCCTCAAAATCTCTACTCTAAGAACCTAGGATGTTATCTCTGATCCATGGCCAAGATATCTTCTACACCCAAATTTATCCACTTTAAGGTCTCTAGATCCAAATACATTAATTTTGAAGGCTTTTAGGCCCTCACATGGGTATTTTATGCTACCATTATTGCTTACTACGATGCATGAAGGGTTTTTGCATAGTGAATTCTCATCTAGTTTAAGACTCAATATATCAAAGCTCTCCTTGACCCTAATTTACATTCATGAAATGTATCACCTAATTATGAATATGATATACCCCCCTAATTGGATGGAAAGTGGAGCCTTTATTTCTAATTGGTGCAAGTTGATAGGGTAGGCTTATTTATGTGATTGGTAGCCAATACAATCACCATGTTGGTGACTATGATGGGTTGGATTGCAAACTCAACTTTTATGGCTCATTTTATAGCCAATGTAAGGCCCTTTTTTATTGCCTCTACATGCTTACTTCCCATACATATGAGTGACTACCAAAATGTTTTATCCCTAGCTATGGTAGGGTTTCTTATTTCTTGTGTTGGCTTTTGTTGAGAGAAGAAACATAAGTCATTACATGGAAGATCAAGGGTTTGTGGCTAATGCATCCTTTAGCTACTTGCTTTGGGTCAAAAAAGACATCCAACTATTGATGAAGGATCTAACTATCAATGTGGGACTACTCATCATGGTTGTCTACTTATAGAAAAGAGCATCAAATAGTGATGAATGATCCAATTACTGGCATGAAATTGATGCTTATATGCCCTTATTTGTATCCTTAAATTGATGCCCATCATAGATTTTATATATGAAAACACACACAACTTAAGTATTTGAAGTGTCCCAATATGGTTGCATGTTCCCATGATTTGGGACCATTGGTGTGTTGTGGGAAAGCTTAACATATGAACCCTTAAAATAAATATCAAAGGATGATTAAATACATGGGTGATTAAGACTTCTTAACATCCTAGTGAATTGCTTATAAAAATATCTAAGTTCAAGGCTCGATAGAAGTTCCTTCTCTATCCTAGGGATGTTGGATTCCTCCCACCCAAATATCCTAGTGTGGTGGGTAGATGATGGACAATAGGGTAGCAGCTATAAATCCAAGTAGATCTAGGCAATACAAGATCCTCAAGCTCACCCACAAGAAAATTATATTGACCTAAAGCCTTTGTCCTTAATACACCCCCACCAATTGTAGAGTCATCTTAGGTATTATAAAAAAGGCTCCTTGAATCTATCCAGTGGTGTGACTTGACTTGTTATCATTGAATAGGCTATTTAGGATAACATAAGATTCTAATTGCCAAGAATTAGGAAATTTATGTGACCATGCAACCCAAAAGACTTTGTGCCTACTTAAAATATCCATCAAATGATTTCTTCAACCATCCTCCTTTTCCATATTGTAGTGTGACCCATGGCCTGACTCCATGTAGTAAATATTCACTATAAATTTATTGGATCATAGGAGATATTCTACTTGTAAAATATTAAGTACCTAGACAAGAAAAGCCTTAGCTATTGATAAAAAGTCATCAAAATCGAACTTGAAGGGTAGGGGAAGGAACATTACAACCTTAGATTATTTCATCAACTTTAGCTTATGGAAGGATTGAATGCAAGTTAACCTTTTATAAAGCTTCCTCTTAGGTTGGTGAAACCAATATACATTGAATCCACTTAATGTGAAGTCATGTGTTCTCTATCATCAATATTTTTGCTTGGGTTGGAATTATATTCCTTCTATCAAAGAGACATGCAAAATCACTACGATTCTACCAAGCGTAAGATTTACTTTATGAGACATTACTTAGCATGTGCGTTTAGACAAGGGATAATATATTTTCCATATCGTACCTTATATTCATATTATATGAATTATGACTACCATTTCATGATAGATCATATTATCTCTAGGTGGTGGATGTGAAACTTGATAAAATACCTCTTATGGCACACACTTGTACATGTTATGGTGATTTCTTTGGAGGAACTACCTACTCATGTGATCATGACCATTTTCTCCATGTAATCAAATGATTAACATTATATTGAAATCTCCCTATAATCTAATTGTTGTCTTTTTTCTCAACCACACTCCTTCCTCATGATGTAGGATAACATTATCTATTTCAACTACTTTGCAACTTCCACCTCAAATCCAATCCATTTTTATACCATGTGCTTCCTACAATAAAATATTTCTCTACAAGAAAATATAAGAATATCTATATGTGTGTGTGTGTGTGTTTTTCTCTCTCTATATCTCTCTCTTAGAGAAAAATTCTATGGATATCCCTTCAAGTAGATCCTATTTATAGGAATTTGAAATGCATCACCATCTATCATTGATAACTCAAATAAAATTTTAACCTTGCAGATAGTAATAATGTTAGGATCATTCCATATGGTATTGAATTTAGCATGGCACCCTGGCATGCTTCTATCCTTAACCCATTTAAGTATGCAATCAACAACCTTGAACTTCTGAAGAGTCACATTTTTGTTGAAGTATGCTTTAGTCACCCCCTAACACTTTAATAATGGTTCCTTAGCTATTTCTCTTTATTACTCAACCTTGAGCAGTTCTCAGATCCTTACTATTGTAACATTGTTATCTTGGATCTCTAGCTGGTGAAGTAACTATAAGTCTAGTAATTATATGAATATTGGTAGCCTAACTTTTCTATCATAAACCAAAGTGTAAGGTGAGCATGCTATAATAATTTTGGGAGTAATCTTGGCATCCCATAAGGATCCTCTAACATGCAATTACCACTACCTTGGGTTGTTAGATCTAACCCTCTTTAGGGTTTTAATTAATTTTTTGTTGGTGGATTTAGCTAACATGATCCTGTTGGTTCAACTTTTATACACATCCTATGAAGAATGAGCATGAAATACTGATAAAAATTATAAGGGATAAATCCCACTCACTTTAGAATCTTGCTGGATATCCAAGGTGTGAGTTACAAAGTTGGGTCGAATGTCTATTCACTCTTGTTCGCTTCTGGAATAGTTTCAAGCGAACTGTCTGTTACATTACAACAGGTTTGGGACTTTAGTTCAGTAATGCTTTTGGATTTGGTTATCTTTGTGGACACCCAAATTTACAATCAGTTCTTTGATCTAGCTCTTTATGCTTTAGCAGATTTAAATAAAAGACAAATTTTAAAGAAGATAAAAATGGATCATTCAATCGATGGAACAGAGAGAGTAGGGTAGGGTAGAAAGAGAAATTTACCTAACTTAGCTACAAAACCAAAACTACCAATTTTAGTTATACCAGTTAGCTTCACAATAGAACAAATCAAAGAGGATGGTGTCCAGCTTTCTAAGATCACCTTCTTCTAAGAGCATAAGACAGAGATGAGACAGATCTGAAAGAAAATCATAAACATAAGGGAAGTCGGTTGAAACTGGTATCTCTCACCAGCAACCTATCTCGCATAGTGAGGATAGAGAAATTAGAACAGGCCTGAACCTTAAATCTATAATTTTCCCTAGCATACAACAAACGAAATGAAGCCTAGCAGCATATCTAATCTTGATAACACAGATCTACAACATAAATTAAATAAACCTTAACGAGACAAAAAACAAAAGAAGATGAACTTATCGCAATCTGAAAGAGATTAGGCTCTTGGCCACGCTATCACTGAAAATGAAAATCACATCAACTCCAAGTCCAGAACAAAGCATTCAACAAGATTTGCAAAAAATTGCTCCAATAGCTTTTTATTCTAAGTTTTTCGACCTCCTGATTGTACATTCAAAGGAAGTATATATAGATTCAGGACAGACCCTGATCTTTTCAAAAATATCTTTTCCTAAAACCCTAAATCTTATCATCTAAACCCTACTACCTAGGTTTTACAATATAAGGCCCTTTAAAAATAGAGTTTCGATAAACCCTAACCATTCTACAAATCTTAGTGTGGTTACTCACCATAAATGGAGAAGGCACGATCTTATATTATTCTCATCCATCTGTAACTGTGAGAAAATATCTTTGTTTTCTGGCCGGTTGCTGATATATTCCATAAATGGGCACTGCATGTGCAGGTATCTTCATATTTCTGATGCATCTGCCGGGAGCATCTCATTAATTCCTCAAAGAAATTTGGATGAGTCACTATTTTTTTTACATTTTAACTTCATAGAGCTGCCTCTGAGTTGAAATTCTTTGCACGCCATCACTTTCACCATAAATTTTCCTGTTAAATGCGTCCATCAACAAATTTCGGTAACTGTGTGTAGATATTTTCATTTTTTGGCCAATTGTCGACATATTCCATTAAATGAGGTAGCTGCTTAGTCACACCGTAAAGTTTTCTTCGCGGCCAGATCTGTGCTTGTTTTTGTCTTTTTTGCCATTACTTCTGCTAGTATGCAACTGCCATATGGCTTTTTGCAAAAGAAAAAACCAAGGTTAGCATTTTAATATTATTAAATTAAAACCCTAATGCTCATTATATGTCGGCTTGATTTCCTTATTCCAAGCTTATGGTGTCGTGATATCGTGATGTTTTCTTCGAGTTGTGCCTCCACCTAACACTTGTCACGATATCATGACATTTTCATTGCTTGGCTCAAACCAAGTAGGTCACGAAATCGCGATGTTTCCCTTAGTTCATTTCTTTCTTTACTTCTTTGTCACAAAATTGTGACACTTTCCTTACTTATCTTATTCCTTGGCTTCTTTGTCGTGAAACTGTGACATGTCATGAAATCATGACGTTTTCATCACTTGATGCCTCCAGTCAAAACCTGTTGCAAAATCATGATGCTTTCCTCAATCTTCACTTCTTCAATCCAAATGCATCACAAAATTGTGACGTTTCCGTCGCTTGGCTCTCTCTACCAAAATGCGTCGCAAAATCGTGATGTTTTCATCGTTTGGCTCTTTCAATCCAAATGCGTCGTGAAATCGCAATGTTTTCGTGGCTATTCCCATGAAATTAAAATGTGTCGCAATATCGTGACGTTCTCTTCACTTCATCTTTCTTAAGCTTACGTCATCACGAAAATGGAATAGGTCACGAAATCGTGACGTTTTCCTTAAACTTTGCCTCCTCTTAAAACCTGTCGTGAAATCGTGACGTTTTCCTCAATTGATGTTTTCGATCCAAATCTGTCGCGATATCGCAATGTTTCCATCACTTGCATTGTGAAATCGCAACATTTTTATCACTTGGCTCTATCTACCAAAACATGTCACAAAAATGAAACACATCGCGAAATCATGACATTTTTCCTTGAACTTTGCTTTCTCTAAAACCTATCGTGATATCGCAACATTTTCTTTGAACTTTACTTTTAGCTAAACCTATCGCGAAATCGTGACATTTTCGTCAAGATTTATCTTCTACTTAAGACTTGTCGTGATATCGAGACGTTTCCATCGAGTTTTGTTTCCAAGTAAAACCTATTGTGATATCGTGATGTTTTCCTACTTGACCCTTTCAATCCATGCGATATCGCGACATTTTTCTTACTTGATGCTTTCGATCCAAATCTGTCACGATATCGTGATGTTTTTATCACTTGGCACTTTCTACCAAAATGCGTCGTGAAATCGCAATGTTTCTATGGCTGGGCTCTTCCTATTGGAATATGTCAGGAAATCATGACATTTTCGAAAATGGAATATTTCACAAAATCGTGACATTTCTAAAAATGGAATATGTCACGAAATCGTGACATTTTCGAAAATGGAATATGTCGCAAAATCGTGATGTTTTTTCAAGTTACTTCCACTTTGCAAATTTTCCAGAAATTATAGGTTGACTCCAATGAATTTATTCATCTGTATTTTGCATTTTACATATTAGTGAAGGATATTCTTTACTCAGAAATGATTCTAACATTTGAAAAATGAATTCTAAATTGAAATCAAATCCATATGCAAGCCTACTTGGATACTTTGATATATGCAAAACTTGAAGAAGGAGGCAAGAAAAATTTGGAATTAAAACCTGAAAAACATCAAGAGGGTCCCCGTGACAAAATGAAAACTAAATATTTTCAAAGGATGGAATTTCATTTTTTTAGTGGGGGTGTGTTGCTTCTCAACAGATCCCTTGGGGGAAATATTTTGAGGTAACCTTTAGATATATGTCATGTTGATGATTAAACTAAGTGATATTTAATCTCATGAATTCTTTGGTTTTATTAGTTATAATAGTCTTAGGGATGCCAAAACAAGTTATGATTTCCTTCAAGAACTCGATTATCACCTTTTTTATTACCTCCCTTATAGGTACTACCTCTACACATATGATGACGTAATATTTGGAATTGAGAATTTATTTGTATCCTTCAAATGATGGGGGGTTGATCATGCCAATGAAATATAATATCCACTAGGGGAATGGTTCATCTATCGCTATGAGTTTTAGAGGAAGTGATACATTTTGCTTCCTTCCAGTAATGAATTTGCACTCATCACATTTGTGTACATAAAAAAATATAGTGGGTCAATAATAGTTGAATTTCATAATATTAGTAGTGATGGTTTGATATGATTATTAAAACCTTAAGAATCCTTGATTAAATTCAAGAAGAAACCACTACGTATGACCTACCTCAACACATTTTAAGAGGACATCATAATTTGTTTTTGAAAAAGTATACCTTTAACTAGAACAAAGTGGACGTTATGTAGGAAAAAACCCACTTCTTATCTCTATATAGTTTGGGTAGATATTTTCATGTTTTTATGCATCTAACCCATTGGTCCATCCAATCCAAAATCTCTTCATTTGAGTTGAACAGGCACAGATCTCCATCCACCTCCCAGTCATCTATATCTTCTGCCATCCTCTGACACAAGACTCTTTCCATAACCAACTTAGTAGGTTTGATCTCTATGTTGTAATCTAGGATATTAGTAATCTATATTACTCCTTTTTTCTAATTTCTTCCCCATTATATATTCCTTTATGTTTGATCAAATGATATGTGCAAGGATCAAATATTCTCATTAGGATGTACACCTACTTTTCAAAAAATATATATAATTCTTCATAACATTTCAAGGTTTGGCGAAATAATTAAAATGGGTGCTCATGCTAATCCTTGTTCTTCTGACTGAGAAAAGTGAAAATGTTAGCTTCTCCTCCAAAAGCATAGAGGAAATTTTTTTTATTAAAATTTCAATTGGCTAGCATAGAGAATTTTGCTATAGCTTTCTTAATTTTTTGAAAGCTTCATTCCTTTCTTCCATACATATAAATGGATGGTTATTTTTTAGCATAAGGGTCATTGAACTCACAATACCAGTAAAATATGATATAAACCTCCTAAAAATTTTGATCTTCCTAAAGAAGGAATGAAAATATTTCTTGTGTTGAGGTAGGAAAAGATTAGTAATTGTCTAGATTAATTCTAGGTTGATGGCAACACCTTATTTTAAAACATGTATGAGTAATTTGTTAGTCTTACAATGGCACTGAAAAGGGGGGGTGAATCAGTGTGGTACTTTAATCATGAATTTACAGCTCTTAAAAAAATAGCAATTAAAAACTTATAAATAGATACAGCAAGAGAACATCACACAACACAAGATTTTAACGAGGTTCACCAATTTGGCTACTCCTCAAGAATGACTACTTGGACTACCATCCAAATCCAACCTTTGCAAAGCACCAACTTTACAAACAGTTTACCAGCACCCACTAGAAGGAGCACCAACCCCTAATTTATCTGTATCAATAGAAAGGAGCACCAACCCCTGATTTACCAGCACCTACTGGAAGGAGCACCAACCCCTAATGCCAGACTGCAACCTGGACTTCAATTTTGAATCTATAAGTTTGATGATAAAATACCTTTGCTTTTACATGACCCTAACCGGTCTGCTTCATCTTTGCGTTCTCTGTGCACTCTGCTCTCTCTGCGCAATCACTTCGCACAATCTGTTGCTTTACTATCGAGCTTCACGATCATCTTCTCCCCTTTGCACACTCTGCTTCCTTTATGAATTTCACACTTAGCACAATTCGACTTCTTTGCTCACTTTGTGCACTTTGTCATCATCTCATCGCTTCTGTGCTTTCTACGCTCTTACGACCACATTTCCTACTTTGACACTTATTCGACGATCTCTTCGACAACTTCGCACTCTGCGCCCTATCTCCGAACTTCGCACATTTTTCACATACTCAACTCTTCAAACAACCTTCCTTTTATAACAATATTTTCAAGATCAAAAACCTAATCTTAGTCGACTGTAACCCTAATCTTAGTCGACTGCAAACCCTAATATTTGTCGGCTGCAAACCCTAATCTTTTTCGGCTAACATCGGTCTTCGTCGGCTTCAACTGCCTTTGTAACTCTTCTATTATTGTTGCTACGAAAATACATGTCGCGATATCGCAACACTTTCGCCTCTATACGCTTTCTCTTAGCTTTGGCCCGCGAGAATACAACATGTAGTGATATCGCTACACCTTTTCCTCTGTACGCTTTCTCTTAGCTTTCGCCTGCTAGAATACAACATGTAGCGATATCGCTACATTTTTTTCTCCGTACGCTCCTCCTTTACTTTTGTCATGAAATCCTAACATGTCACGATATCACGACACTTTTTCTCCTTGTGCTTTCTCTTTGCCTTCGAGTCGCGAAAACCCGACATGTCACGATATCACGACACTTTTTCTCCTTGCGCTTCCTCTTTGCCTTCGGGTCACGAAAAACCGACATGTCGCGATATCGCGACACTTTTTCTCCTTAGTTCTTTCTCTTGTCATATGTCCCAAAATCACGACACATTTTTCTATCTCCTCTTTCTCTTCGCTTTGGACCGTGAAAATGAAACATGTCGTGAAATCGTGACACATTTTTCTCTCTCCTCTTTCTCTTCGCTTTGGACCGCAAAAATGAAACATGTCGCAAAATCGCGACACCTTTTTCTCTCTCCTCATTCTCTTCACTTTGGACCGTGAAAATGAAACATGTCATGAAATCGTGACACCTTTTTCTCTCTCCTACAACATGTCACGAAATCATGACACTTTTTCTCTCGGACTCTCTCTCCTGCAACATGTCACGAAATCGTGACACTTTTTCTTTCGGACTCTCTCTCCTACATTATGTCGCTAAATCACAACACTTTTTCATCCGTACAACCTTCCTTGCAATATGTCGTGAAATCGTGACACTTTTTCATCCGTACAACCTTCCTTGCAATATGTCACGAAATTGCGACACTTTTTTGTCTATACAACCTTCTTTGCAATATGTTGCGAAATCGCGACACTTTTCCTTCTCTGCATTCCTGCTCTCTTCAAGTCGCAAAAATGTGACATGTCGCAAAATCACGACACTTTTCCTTCTCTGCCTTCCTGCTCTCGTCAAGTCGCAAAAATGCGACATGTCACGAAATCGTGACACTTTTTCTTTCTCTTCCTTCCTGGACTTTTCGAGTCATGAAAATGCGATATGTCATGAAATCGTGACACTTTTCAAACTTAATTTCTCTCTCCTGTTTTAGTCATGAAAATGTGACATGTCACGAAATCGTGACACTTTTCCAACTTACCTTTTTCTCTGCCAACATGTCGTGAAATCATGACAATTTTTCTACTTGCCTTTTTCTCTGCCAACATGTCGCAAAATCGTGACAGTTTTTCTTGATTCTTCTCTCTTCTAACATGTTGCGAAACCGTGACAGTTTTTCTTGCTTACGCTTTCTCTTCGAACATGTCACGAAATCATGACAGTTTTTCCTGCTTGCACTTTCTTTTCGAACATGTCACAAAATCATGATAGTTTTTTCACTTGTCTTTTTCTCATCCAACATGTCGTGAAATCACGACAGTTTTTCCTGCTTCTTCTCTTTCTTCCAACATGTCATGAAATCGCAATAGTTTTTCCTGCTTCTTCTCTTTCTTCCAACATGTCACGAAATCATGATAGTTTTTCCTGCTTCTTCTCTCTCTTCTAACATGTCGCAAAATCGTGACAATTTTTCCAACTTTTTCTCTCTCCTCTAACATGTTGCGAAATCGCGATAGTTTTTCTTGCCTGCTGTATATGTCGCAATATCACAACACTTTTCTTACTTGTCTTTTTATTTGATCTTTTGCAAATGGGCCACTATGGTCTTCTTAGAAACTCACTGTCCATACTCTGAATAACCTTTGAACTCCTATCCTCTGCATCTGAATGGCTTCTGAACTACCTGTCCACTGCATCATTAGATCTAACTAACTATGTTGACAACAATGACAATACTCCTGCTGCACCTTGCTCAACAATCTCCCCCTTTGGAATTGTTTGCAACACGTAAAATTTCCTGTAACTCTTCTCCCCCTTTGACAATAATACCAAAGGGCTACTGCAGACTCCCCCTGAGTCCATGCACAACATTTTCAAGCAAAATTGATTACACTTAGCAAAAATCATGATCATGAGCAAAAAGATAATCAAATATTTAAATGCTCCCCCTGAAAATGTGATCCCTATGGCTAGCCAATTCTTGGGAAGTTTAACCACTCGACCAATCTGTCTCCAAGATAGAATGCACCTCCACTGGTACTCTTTCTATCATCGACACATCCAACCACTTGACTAGGCTCAACCAACTCTACTCAACCAATCACCTCAATGAACAACTCTTTATCACAAACCCTAGTCGAAGCATGTATCAACCAACTCCAAATTTTTTTCTCTAACTCAAGTTCAAGTTCTTTGCACAACCAATGGGCTTCAACAACAATGCTTATAAAATATTCTTCACAAAACAATGATACTCATGTTCTTATCAAACCCTCACTCAAGTTTTTCACACAACTAATGGCTTCAACAACAATGCTCATAAAATAAAGTTAAATAACAACTCTCAAACTAGAAAACCTTGAAGAATTAAACCAATTACTTAAAAAAAAAAAACCATAATCAATCTTGTTTGCTCCTGTCACATGAGTCTCCTTGGGATTAGCCTGAAATCGTGCTACCATGCATACTATGCTCGGGGTGCCTGTTTCAAGCCATATATCTTCAAATTACAGACCAAGTGGGGATCATCACCAAGCTGGGAACCATATGGCTGCTCAATATAAACCTCTTCTTCAAGCTTCCCATTCAAAAATGCTAATTTCACATCTGTCAACAAAATTGACGAGTGACTCACACTTGTACCAACTTTTTTCCAACACTGTACCAACACTGCAGTTTTACTATCAACTCTGTGCAAGCATCAAACACAGTACCACAACACCAACCAAATCCCTTTTTACATTTTCAGCTTGGTCTATGTTTTCTATAGTCACCACTGGTCACACCTTACTGTCAACTGTTCGAATCAGAAAACAATATTTTGTTAACCACTTCATGGCCAACTATAGTGCACCTTACTCAAACTCATACTTCTGGACCTCGGATAGGTATGATTCACAAAGCCAAGTTGCTCATCTTGATGAGATAAACATGAATCAATGATCAAACTTCAATATTTTTCATCACAACGTCAAAATAGATCTAACAATCTTCACATCAATGTGTAGTTCAAATACCCACTGCTTTTATCGAAACACATATATACGGCTAGAGTAGCATTCTTTCACTAACCAACTCATCTGAACTGTTATAATCCTTAACTTTGGACAGTGGCAGTAAGAACCATCACCAGTACAACAATGACATATAGCAATACTACCAATAATGAGAACTTTCAATTTAATCACCACCCTTCATGGCACTTCCACAAACAACTACATGAACTGAGAACACGCTTCGACAACTATAGACAACTCCCCCTAACTACTTGCATTTCATCCTCAGAAACCCAAAAAAATACATAGGAGCTTTAAAATAAAACTTTAAGATTTCTCCCCCTGAGGATGTGCTACCTGGAGTTGCTTAGTGCAATAGGGAAGTAATCTCCTTCAGTCCAAGGAGACATGAATTCCTTTCTTCTATCTTTCTCCAAACTTTCTTGAACTCGGGCTTGGATTTTTTAGCTGCATCCCTATTTTCCACCTTTTCGTGAACTCGAACATTTCTCTTGTGTGGTTGTCTCTTGTGCATCCTTGATGAATGATTATTTTCTTGTCTATGTTGCGTTCTTTGCATCTGGTGAAATCTACTATTTTGCCTTAGATAAGATACAAAAGTGCTTGGACAAAACCTTGCTATGTGCCCATGACCATTACATTGAAAACATTGTACATAGTGTTTACTCAGAAGCGCAAATGTATTTCTACCATCATAACTCTGATTTATTATTCAATCCATAATAAGTTGCCTTGTGACCATACTGGTTGCATCTGAAACAATAGCCATTAAAAGTATTAGTATGAATAGAGTGAGAGTGATAGAACCTCTTTTGTTGTGGCTGCTTTCGTTGTAGATCTCCTTTGATATTTTCTTCCTTTTGAAGATTCAGCTTCAAACTGTTCTTGCTTCGATCCTTCAACAGTGAACTTCTTATTTTCTGCAGAGTTGGAAGATGAAGGTTGTTCAGCTTCATATCCAAGACCACGCCTATCCGTGGAGCTTCTTTGTTGGCTTATCATTTTGTCTAGCAACTCTATGCTTTTCTCAAATTTGATATTTGTATTGGCCTCTTCTAGTTGTTTCTTCAATAAAACAATATCTTCCTCTTGTTTGCAGCAACCAATCTCTTTCTCATTGATCTGTGACCTGAGAGTTTCTTCAATCCTTTTGAATTCTTCTACCTATACTTTCAACCTGGTTATTATTTCATTTGCATCATCAAGCTTTCTTGAGATTTCCTTATTCTTTTTTCTTTCTATCTTCAATTCATCTAGAGCTACAATTAGTTCCTCTTTCAAATTTATTTCTGCATCAATTTCTTCTTCATCACATTTCTGTTCTTTTTCTATTTCTCTTTTAGAATCATCCTCTAGGACTTCATTAGCTTTCAGCATATATATCTCTATGTTCTCATCGTTATTCAACTTTAAAGCTTAGACCTGAGCTTGATGTGTTTGTAACTTGACATCCTTGATCTCATCGTCTCCTTCATGAGTACTCCTCAGTTTGTCCCATATTTCTTTTGTTGTTTTACAACTCTTGACCTTTACCAGTTCACTGTCTACTAATCCGCACTTGATAGCATTCCTTGCTTTTGAGTCATTTTCAAACAGATTCTTATCGACAGCATCGGTTGGAGGAGTTATGGGTATTGTGTATTCATTGATTACTGAATCTCAGATGTCGTAATCCAAAGCATAGAGATATGTCTACATCTTGATTCTCTAGAATGCATAATTAGATCCATCAAACACTGGTGCTTGGTTTGATGAGAAGCCTTCAACCTCTTCTGGATCAATTTTCTCTTCCACAGGAACTAAAACTGACTGAGATGCCCTTTTGGAGGAAGATCTATTCTTCTTACCCATTGTGTACTAATCCAAGATCAACCCTAGCTAATTTAGCCTTTGAAGGGAACTTGGATTTGATACCAATTGTTAGTCTTACAATGGCACTGAGAGGGGGGGTGAATCAGTGTGGTACTTTAATCATGAATTTACATCTCTTAAAACAACATCAATTAAAAACTTATAAAAAGATACAACAAGTACAGCAAGAGAACATCACACAACACAATATTTTAACGAGTTTCACCAATTTGGCTACTCCTCAAGAATGACTGCTTGGACTACCATCCAAATCTAGCCTTTGTAAAGCATCAACTTTACAAATAGTTTACCAACACCCACTGGAAAGAGCACCAACCCCTAAGTTATCTGTATCAACAGAAAGGAGCACCAACCCCTGATTTACTAGCACCTACTAGAAGGAGCACCAACCCCTGATGCCAGACTACAACCTGGACTTCAATTTTGAATCTATAAGTTTGATGATAAAATACCTTTGCTTTTACAAGACCCTAACTGGTCTGCTTCACCTTTGTGTTCTCTGCACACTCTGCTCTCTCTACGCAATCACTTTGCACAATCTTCTGCTTCACTGTTGAGCTTCACGGTCGTCTTCTCCCCTTTGTGCACTCTTCTTCCTTTGCAAATTTCACACTTAGCATGATTTGACTTCTTTACTCACTTTGTGCACTTCTCCATCATCTCGCTGCTTCTACGCTTTCTGCGCTCTTACGACCACATTTCTCGCTTCGAAACTTATTCGACGATCTCTTTGACAACTTCACACTCTGTGCCCTATCTCTGAACTTTGCACATTTTTCACATACTCAACTCTTCAAATAGCCTTCCTTTTATAACAATATTTTCAAGATCAAAAACCTAATCTTAGTCGACTGTAACCCTAATCTTAGTCGGCTACAAACCCTAATATTTATCAACTACAAACCCTATTATTCATCGGCTAACATCGGTCTTTGTCGACTTCAACTGCCTCTGTAACTCTTCTGTTACTGTTACTGTGAAAACACATGTCGCGATATCGCAACATTTTTGCCTCCGTACACTTTCTCTTAGCTTTGGCCCACGAGAATACAACATGTAGCGATATCGCTACACTTTTTCCTTTGTATGCTTTCTCTTAGCTTTGGCCCGCGAGAATACATGTAGCGATATCGCTACACTTTTTCCTCCGTACGCTCCTTTACTTTTGTTGTAAAATCCCAACATGTCGCAATATCGCGACACTTTTTCTCCTTGTGCTTTCTCTTTGCATTCTGGTCATGAAAAACCGACATGTCACGATATCGCGACACTTTTTCTCCTTGCGCTTCCTCTTTGCCTTCGGGTCACGAAAACCCGAAATGTCGCGATATCGCGACACTTTTTCTCCTTAGCTCTTTCTCTTATCATATGTCGTGAAATCACGACACCTTTTTCTCTCTCCTCTTTCTCTTCGCTTTGGACCACGAAAATGAAACATGTCGCGAAATCGTGACACCTTTTTCTCTCTCCTCTTTCTCTTCGCTTTGGACCATGAAAATGAAACATGTCATGAAATCATGATATCTTTTTCTCTCTCCTCATTCTCTTCGATTTGGACCACAAAAATGAAACATGTCACGAAATCATGACACCTTTTTCTCTCTCTGGCAACATGTCGCAAAATCGCAACACTTTTTATCTCGGACTCTCTCTTGCAACATGTCGCGAAATTGTGACACTTTTTCTTTTGGACTCTCTCTCCTGCATTATGTTGTGAAATCGTGACACTTTTTCGTCCGTACAACCTTCCTTGCAATATGTCGCGAAATCATGACACTTTTTTTTCCGTACAACCTTCCTTGCAATATGTCACAAAATCGCGACACTTTTTCGTTCGTACAACCTTCTTTGCTATATATCACAAAATTGTGACACTTTTCCTTCTCTGCCTTCTTGCTCTTTTCATGTCGTGAAAATGCGACATGTTGCGAAATCATGACACTTTTCCTTTTCTGCCTTCCTGCTCTCGTCAAGTCGCCAAAATACGACATGTCACGAAATTGTGACACTTTTTCTTTCTCTTCCTTCCTGGCCTTTCCGAGTCGTGAAAATGTGACATGTCGCGAAATCACGACACTTTTCAAACTTACTTTCTCTCTCCTATTTTAGTCGCGAAAATGTGACATGTCGCAAAATCGTGACACTTTTCCAACTTACCTTTTTCTCTGCCAACATGTCATGAAATCATGACAGTTTTTCTACTTGCCTTTTTCTCTGCCAACATGTCGCAAAATCGTGATAGTTTTTCTTGCTTCTTATCTCTCTTCCAACATGTTGCGAAATCGCATGACAGTTTTTCTTGCTTGCGCTTTCTCTTCAAACATGTCATGAAATCATGACAGTTTTTCTTGCTTGCGCTTTCTTTTTGAACATGTCACGAAATCGGGACAGTTTTTCCACTTGTCTTTTTCTCATCCAACATGTCGTGAAATCGTGACAGTTTTTCTTTCTTCTTCTCTTTCTTCCAACATTTCGCAAAATAGCGATAGTTTTTTCTGCTTCTTCTCTCTCTTCTAACATGTCACAAAATTGTGATAGTTTTTCCATATTTTTCTCTCTCCTCTAACATGTCACGGAATCGTGACAATTTTTCTTACTTGCTGTATATGTCGTGATATCGCGACACTTTTCTTACTTGTCTTTTTCTTTGATCTTTTGCAAATGGGCCACTATGGTCTTCTTGGAAGCTCACTGTCCATACTCTGAATAACCTTTGAACTCCTGTCCTCTACATCTGAATGGATTTTGAACTGCATTTCCACTGCATCATTATATCTAACTGACTGTGTTGACAACAATGACAATACTCCTGCTGCACCTTGCTCAACATAATTTCCCTCAAGGAACATAAATTATACACTTTTGGGGGTTTAGGCACACACAAAACTCTTGTCATTGTTTGAAGACCACTTCTAGATGTCTCACCTAGTCCTCCTATCTGGAGAATACAAACAAATCATCAATGTAGATCAAGATAACCTTATTGATTAGGCCTTTAAAAGTGATTTCCATAGCTCTTTGGAATGCCACACTAGTGTTCTATAGGCAAAAATACATTATTTGATAAGAAAATATTCCCCATTTTGTGGTAAAATCTATTTTGTTTTGATATTCATCTTTCACCCACACCTAGTTATACCTAGAAAAACCATCTAGGAGGGAAAACCTTTTATATCTAGTGACATTCTAAAGGATTTTATCCATTAAGGGTAGAAGATAATGATAGTTCAATGAGGCCTTATTTAGATCCTTGAATTCAACACATAGCTTTATTTCACCATTATTATTTCTCACTAGTACTAGGTTGGACATCCAAGTGGTGTGTTTGATGGGGTATATGTTCCTTAACTTAATTAGCTTGTCTAGATCCTTCCTTACAAGGGGATTTATTTTGGGGTTGATAAGAATCTACTTTTACCTCACTATATTTATCTCTAGATCAAGCTAAATGGTGTGTTGTATGATGCTTGTGTCATATCCTTTAGATCTTCATAACTCCATGCCATTACGCCACTATATTTTTTATAGAGATGAATGGTGGCTTATTTTCTACTAAGGTTGATAATTTCCCTACCTTCAATATTTGATCTAGGTCCACCTCTTCTTTGTTGGATGACATACCCCCTTCTCCCCTATAGTTATCATTAGGACTGAAGAGAGATTCTATCATGATGAGCCCTTTGGAAAGCTTATTGAAATTTAGTTACATAATCTGATTATCATACGCTTTCTTGATCTAGGAACCCAGTTAAAAAAAAAAACTATTGTTGGATGAATTGAAAAATATGTTCATAACTATCAAAAAACTTCCAATGGATATCATTTTTACATGTTGTATATTCTAAATTAGACCATTTATAGGGTCAAATTATAACCTAGTGACAACCATGTTGTTTGCATCCACATTTTGAGCCCTAAATATTTTAATGTTTACAACATAAAATACTTCTCCCAAATACCAAAACCAATGTACATATTCCGTCATTAGCCTTATTATGGTTAGGCATTGGGGTGTTACTTGTTTTACTACTAGCTCTATGTCATTGAATACTTTTAATATATTTATGTCCCTCTTTTCAACAAGTTGGAGGCTAAGTAACAACAATTCATATTCAATGATGTTGTTTGTACAATTGAACTACAATCTATAAAAATTCAATGTCTTAGTATCTTTTGGGGATACTAGGTAGATTCTAGCACTAGCTCTCTCTTGCTCTTAACCTCATAAAATTTTAACTTTCATATTATTTCCTTAGCATCTCTACATCCTATGATTTTAGGTATATGAGGGTGTTCTTCCTAGATCAAATACATTCATATCTATATCTTCTCAAAATGCCCTTTATAAATGAGGTCTCCCACCTTAGATATTTATTGATTAATTGGTATGTCTATTGCCCCTAATTTTAATTGATATTCCCCTATGGTTAAAGAGAAGTTATTACTCAACCTACCAAGTATCAAAACCTTAGCCTGATGCATAGTATTAGAATCCATGCTTGATTTGACACCTATTTGACCACAAAGGTTGACAATTTTACTAATGACTTCTACTTTTATAGATCTTCCTATAAGTACTTGATTCACTTAGGTGCCCTCTTGATGGTTGTTATTTTATTGAGTTGGAATTAGAAATTGAAATAATCCATTGTTTTTTAAGGTGCCCTCTTGATGGTTGTTAGTTGATTGAGGAGGGATGCCTCATCTTACTTTTTCTAAATCTATTCATTAAAAGGCCCACTAACTAATCCTAGATTTTGACTAATTGGGGGGTGAGGTTGACATACACTCTCAAGATTTTCCTCTAAAGGAGGCAACCAACAACCTTAGGGTTATATATTATTTTTCAATGAAATACACCATGAACAAAATCATTATGTTATGCAAGTGTTGCAATTGGATAATAACATGTTATCCCATGAAATAGGGAAGATTTGAGTGTTGAGACAAGAATTAGATTCTATATGATATGTGGAATAGGTAGAATTAAATATCTCTATCATTTCAGGCTAAGAATATTCTTAGGAGTTGATTTCACTAAAATGATATGTTTTTTTGTTAGTTTCTCCTCTTTGCTTTTCAATTTAGTGGTGGCACCAATTATTATTAATTAGTTTTAGAAAAGGACTTAGTGATAGGTATTTTTATTTTATATTTTTGGGTTTCTTATTGGAAATAAGAGTCGATATGTGGGGAGTATATTGCTTCAATAAGCTATGGGATAGATATACCCACCAAAATATCAAACTTAACTTTTTTCAAAAGAATTCTTTAAATTCTTTGTATCTTCAATAGATTCACCAAGTGAATCTCTTGATTCTTCAATAAGTGATAAACTAAGACCTTCACCAAATTCTTTGTCAAAAACTTTTTCTTCTAGCTTCTTGGGATGAACATATTAAGATTGTCCTACCAAGAATTCCAAAAAAATTATTAGTGTCATAGTGTCCTGACTATCTAAGGAAGTAGCCCAGTGTGCCAAGTCACCCATGCCTCATGTTAAGCAACATAACAAGAAGTTATATGGGTAGATAAAATATCTACAGAGCAATCTCTAAGATTTTGTAGAGGTTGTCTCCTCATTAGATGTGATCTTTGTGAACCTTTTAGACCTTTTCGAATTTAATTTATGTTTATGCCAATAAAATTAGGATATGGAAAAATAATATAAATGCAAGAAAGGAAATCCTAATCCGTAAATGCAATTCACTAAGACTTAAATCATTTCCTTTTGTATGAAGTGAAAAAAATATGCCCATTCACCACCATTTAAAATCTAGATATTGAGCACACCTTTTAATTCATATCCAAGCATTTCAAAATATATACGAGAAGTAGGAAAGAAGGAATCCTTAGACAATAACTCAAGGTTTGAGTCTTTCTTATACAAATGAGAAGGAGGTGCAAGGAAGAGCATACAAGGCTAAGTATTAGATATGTGCAAGAAAATACCAATGCATTATAGTGGATTTTACATACCTATTTATAAGTAAATACCAAGGAGATTTCCATCCAGAACTCTACTTTGAGAACCTAGGATGTTATTTTTGATCCATGGCTAGTATTTTTTTTGCACCTAAATTTGGCCACTTCAAGGTCTCTAGATGTGAGGCCATTAATGTTGAAGGATTTTAAGATCTTAGATGCATGGTTGTTGCTTCCATTGACCCTTAATATGATGCATGAAGGGTTTTTGTGCAATTAATTCTTTTATGGTTTAAGGCCCCAAGCATCATAGCTCTCTCAGGCTATCATCCACTTTTATGGAATGTATTTCCTACTAATATGTCTAGTATGGCCCTCCTATTTAGATGGCACATGGAGCCTTTACTTTTAATTTATTTAGGTTGGTAGGGTAGGTTTTTCATGGGATGGGTGATTGATATAGTTGTCACATTAGTGACTATAATGGGTTGGGACACAAAGTCAACTTTGATGACTCATATTCTAGATAATAACAATCTATTTTTTGTTTCCCCTACATGCTTACTTCCCATACTTGCAAGTGGTTTCTACATGTTTGGTCCATTTTTGTGGTTGGGATTTTTATTTCTTGTACTAGATTTTGTTGAGAGGATAAGTGTGGGCTTAGATAGAAGGTTGAGCTCCCAAGGACTTTGAAAACCCTTAGCTACTTGCAATGGATAGAAAAATACCAACCATTAATGAAGGATCTAATGTTCAACATGGGCTTGTTGATCATGGTTTTCTACTTGAGATAAAAGAGAGTGTCAATCATTAATTATGGATCCATCTATTAATGAACACGATGCTTATCCATATTTAACCATATCTTAAAATATGAACCCATCATTGATTTAAGACTGGATGATGCACATGATTTAAGGATATAAAATTTCCTAATATTGCTACATGTTCCTATAATCTAGTATCATAGGTGTGTGGTGGGAAATCTTGACTTGTAGCCACTTATACCAAATATTAAAGGATGATTAAACTCATGGGTGATGAAGGTTTCTTAATGTCCTAGAAAATGGCCTACAAAAATCTTTGAGTGGAAGGCTCTACAAGAGTTGCTTGTCTATCCTAGGGCTATAATATTTCTTGCACCTAGATCTCCTAGTGTGGTGGGAATATAATGGATGCTAGGATGAGAGCTATGAATCCAAGTAGAAGTGGGAAGTACCTAGGTTTGCAAACTTACCCATGAGGAAGTTAGATAATTCTAAATCCTCTGTCCTTATCACACTCCCACCAATGGTAAAGTTATCTTGGTTATCATATAAACGTTTCCTTGAATCTACCAAATGGTAAGGCTTGACTTAGCTATCATAAAAAATATTGTTTAGGACAACATAAACTACTAGTTGTCAATAATTGGGCAATCAATGCAATTGTGCAATACAAATGTTTTTTGCCTACTTCATATCTCCACTGGATGATTTCTTTGACAAACTTCCTTGGCCATATTGTTGTGCAATCCATGGGGTGGATTCTTATAATGAATCTTCACTATAGTTATTTTTATCATTTAGGAGAATTTTATGAACCACCCTACAAAATAAAATGAAACATTTATACTTAAAATAATATTGAATATTGTCATAACAAGGATCATTCAAGAATTATAAGGCATTATTTTTTGAAGTGATATTTTTGTTTTTGAAAATAATGGTACGTCCAAAATTATTTTTATTTTTGTTAAAAATTAAAACTTCATCCATTCATATTGTCTAAACAAAAAATATATAAAAAATTAAATACAAAAGGTAGTCACATATACATTTGTACAAACAAGAATGCATATATTAGATAATATGTACAATTTTTTTGGTAAGTTAAAGATTTTATATTAAAAACAGGGCATTTGAAAGGCACCCCAATGCCTTGAAACAACAGAAAACCTAGAAGGAAGAAGAGATAAGGAAAAACCAAGAGGAACTAGAAAAGGATGCTAAGAATGAACAAAATGCATCCTAAACGAGGCAGGAAGAAGAGAAGAAACCTTACAATAGACCCAAAGAGAGGGCTATGGAAAAAATCCCCAAAATAAAACATGTAGAAAATTACTAAAAAGGAGGAGCATCCATTTGCATAGGAGATGCAACAACACAATCTGGTTTAGCATCCTTGATGTCATCTTTGGGTGCATCCTTAGGAATATCCTTGAAGGCTTCCTTTGCAATCTCAACCACTTCATCCTCCTTAGCATTGTCTTTGATGTCAAAAATTCTAGCTGTAGTAGAGATAGCTGGACCATCTATTCAAAAGTATCATAGAAAAAGAGAAAACTTAGGGCATTTCATTGATCCTTCAACTGAGCAATGCCTTTCTCGAGAGCAATATAGGCAGTCTCCAGATGGTTAATGGTGGTAGAAGAAGATTGGATAACAAGTTTGTGCAAGTATTTTTCAACCACATCAGGAGAATTAGATTCATATTTACCCTCTTTCTTGATATGCTCAGGAGTGGGGGTTTCCTTAAATTTGAGCCTTTGGGAACAATGGGTAGGGGTTTTTTCTAGCTTAACTTTTTTCTTGGCATTAAAAATAGGTTGGGGTTTCTTAGATTTGCCTTTCCTTTTTGAACTAGTCACCTTAGGACTGGGGGTAGGAGAGGAATCCTCTTCAGCATTGTCTTGCACAGGGATGTTGCCTTTGGGAAATTTTAGAAGTAAATAACCATACATAATTTTAAAAATACCTTGATGGGAAGGCCATCCCTCATATTTCTTGTCACAGGTAGAGGTGATGGAATAGTCCATAGACTAGTACAGGAACTCAGGGATATTGAGCATTTTAGCTTCTCTGAAGTGATTAATAAAGGATAGGTGAAAACTACATAACTGAGACTCAGGGTCATCGATGGTAAGATACTGCATTACAGGTTTTAAAATTTATTTCCAAGGAGTAGACAAATGGTGATGAAACAAACCTTTCTTGTGAAGCTTTTCGAATCTGAGAGGATGGCTCGAAGTGAGATAACTTGGCTTCCCAGTTGTGTTTGTTCCTTCTAACCACTCGACCATCAAGGACTTGCCTAGTGAGCTCAGCAAGGATCTCCATAGTAATTTGAAAATCAACCCCATGAATTATGACAACATCATCTTCCCATGTTGATGCAAAGGCCATGCTGGCATCCCAACTGGTTCCAAAAAATATTTTGAAGAAAGGTATAAGACCACCCTTATATTTCAGAATAGTTTAGGTAATAGCATCAATTGATAAAACCTCAAGTTCAAAATATGTTTCTTTCATGTTCTTCATGGTAATAGAGCAGAGGTGAATAGTAGGAATGCAACAGGGAAGAAACAAGACAAACAATGAAAAAAATAGGAAGTTGCAGATATTTGAAATGAAACCTTGTGAAGAGAAATGTGAGTGAATGATAGAATCATAGTAACTCAAAAGGGGAAAAAAATTGGGAAAGGAAAACAACCAGATTGAAGGAACTGATTGGTCACGAATGGGATCGAGGAGGATTATCCGACAATGAAAACTGCAGAGGATAATCGGAAAGTGAGCCACAAAAGGAGAAAGTTGACTTGTGGGAACACTCAAAAAATGGGAAAAGGAGATAACAGAGAAGGCACTAGAACCAAGATAAATTGGAAACCTTAACAAGGCAAGCCTCAAAACAAAGCAAGAGGAAACCTGAAGAGGAAAGGTTTTTGAATTAGAAATCAAGATAATTTCGAGGAGCACGAGGTAAAAATGATGAAAGGTGGTGCTGGGAAGTGCACTAGAATTCCAATAAAAATAAGTTGGCATAAAATAGGTAGAGGGGATCTGAAAAGGCAGTGGAACAAAAATGAAATATTTGAAAAAGATAATAAAAGTGCAAACCAAGGTAGGATTCAAAATTTTGAAAAGCTTCGAGAAGGTAAGCATAATAAACTTGATGGATAAGACATTATGCACAAGAACATGAATTGAGACCACACCATTGGAGAAGGAAGTCACATGAACCCCCACATGAAGGTATTGGAGACAAGTAAAATCACATGTGAGTGGTTGATGCATCATCATTATGACAAGATTTTTGATCTAGCCTGGCAAGTACTTCTACTTAAAGAGGAAGTGAATCAATCCAAGTTAGCAATCCAAAGGTAGAGACCCCAATATTTGCCAATTTTTTAGCCATAGAATTGGCTTCTCTGAAATCATGTTGGAAAATAACCTCATGTTGCCCATGAAGTATTTCTTTTACTTCCTCAATTATGTTCCTTATTTTACATATAGGAGGTTTGGAATTTTTTAGATAGTTAATGATGTTTAAGGAATCTCCTTCAATAATGATTTTTCTTGGAATCTGCTTAATGAATTGGAGACCTCTCCATAAGGCTCTGGCTTTAGCTGAATGATTGGACAACTCCCCCAAAGGCTCTACAAAGGAAAATATAGAATTACCATAGTGATCTCTAAGGATGCCACCCGCACCAGCCATGCCAAGGTTTCCTTTAGCAACACCATCAAAATTTAGCTTGACCCAACCAAAAGGTGGAGGATGCCATTTGATGTTAGTTCTGGTAGATGGGGAGCTCGTTGGACAACCATCCTCAAAGGAAATATGACAAGATTAGAGCACATAATCTTAAAATGAGGACTGAGGAAAAGGATCAAGGGGAGAAATCAACACATTTTCTTTGGCATAAAGAATGATTTTATTTGTGATGAACTTGACATATTTGATATCTTTCTCAAAAACTCTTCTGTTACATTCAAGCCAAATATTCCATAAGAAATTTTGAAGATAAAAACTCCATAAACCTTTGAGGATAGAATTTTTAAAGGGATTCGGCCATTGGAGGAAGAGGTCAATAATATAAGGAGGAGAAGCCCAAATAATATGTACAATTATGGTTATGTAATACATTATGATTTCCAAGATACAAAGCATGATTGTACCTCTAATCTAATGGTCATATGAAATATTGATATATTTTCTCCATATCCATTTCAAGATGTGTCAAAGTCACCTTTAGTTTATCAAGACCATAACATGCTTCACACCAAATCTATAACTAAGCATACAATCTAGAGATTCTATTGTCAGTGTAATTGATATATGTTTTTTGTTCTAAGCACTCACAAACAACCACTTATTATTATGAATAATTCCTTGAGGATATGTATAGAGAGTTCATGGCTACTATGGTTTATGGGTATTTTCTTGATGATTTTCTCTAATTTTGTGGATACATTATGATTAAAATTGACCCATGATGTTGAAGATCAAGCATCAGTTTTTAATTATAATGCCACTATTGTATTACATAAACTTAAAATTGGCTATACATATTTTTTTATACATATATTTTTTACTAGACTATATTCCTTATTCTATATGTCACTAGTATAATTATGAGGTTGTGATTATGCCAAAAAATATTTATATAGTCACGTCTATGAAATTTATCTGGTAAATTTTGTTACATAATCTTTAAAACATAATGTAATGGTAGTGGTTAATTACAAATTAGATGGGAAATTGATAGAAGCAAGAGCAAATTGGGTTGTGATCACATAAAATCAAAACAAACTCACAAATGTGGGGCCCATTTCTTTGTGGAATCACACATGAGATTAAGGGACATTCATGGGACCTCAATATTTGGTTTAATGGGTTAATTAAACACACACCTAGGGTTTTAAATATTCCATTTCCATCCTAAATGTAATATTTGTTGATGAAGGATGCAAAATAAAAGTGAAAGAAAAATTTAAAAATACAAATCATAATTCTACATGGTTTCTTTGTTTGAATTATTGTAGTAAAGTAAATATTTTCTTTCTTTTTGAAATTAAGGATCAAGAGGACATGCAAATAGATAATATATTCTAGAATGTAACTATATCCATATTAATTTTTATTCCTAAAGTGTTGAAAGAAAATTAGTTTTTATCCCCTATTACAATTACAAAGGCATTCAATCCCCTATCTATCATTGCAAATTTTATTACAAAGTAAAATAGAAAATTACAAAATAGCCAAATTGATATGGTTATCCTATGATATTGATCATTACACTCAATTTCAGATGTAATGTTACAATTATGAATTATGCCTACTTTTTTAATGGTTCTATAATTAAAAGTTTAAATTTGAACCTTTTTGCAAAATCCTCACAAAAATTGATCAAAAGATTACAAAACAATAGAAAAATACTAAATTCTATAATTTGGATTTAAGACAATATTAAAATGGGAAATATAGTACCAAATTTATGTAGTTAGGATAGAAGCATCGTATAGTGATAGTTTCAACCCTATATGGAAATGTCTTTCAGTGATATTTTTAACACCTGCATAGAAGCACCATTTGACAATAGTTTGATAGGATTAAACACAAAATAATCATATTAATTATATTTGTGTACACATATAATTACAAAGGTATGTATCTTATATGACTCAAGAGACTCTTGGTGCTTCACTTTCATCTAACTATTTAACTTCTCTCAACTTCCCATGGGATGTAACCATTCATCAACATCCTATGAGATGTAATAAGTATAACATATGTTATGTTGAAATAATTACATTATAAAATAATATAAGAAGTATCTAACATCCCCCAATATTATATTTTTTGGTATGGAAAGTATTTTAAGGTGTCAATCACAACAAAAAAAACACCTTTTATAAAAAATGACTATCGCCTCCCCTAAATGTTTATTTCCTAGGATAGTAAAATGAAAATTTGGTCTGAATTTGGCCCTAATATTAACTCTTATTATGGATTTGTAACTAGCTCTATGTTCTTCTCTGGCTCTAGCTCTAGCTTGGGATTTGACTCTTGTTTTAGTAAAATATTCCATGTGGTGTTTCACTTCAATCTCTATCATTGTAAGCTTTCCAAGCATAACCGGGTCATATGTAATTAATCCCAATATTTCATTACTCTATGGGAAAACTATAGTCCCTCTCAATCAACAAGATTTATTGTATCTATGTTATCTTTTGAGAATAAAACATTTATTTGTAGAATCCACAATGTTTCTTCCATTTTGTCCCAATCTATTGCATTCATCCATCCATAATCAACATGTATTTTGTTGTTTATTTTATCTTTGTACAAATAATATTTTTGAGAGGGATTATTTCCACTACAAATTTCATAAGGATGCAAATTCTAAAACCTAGTTGTCACATGTCCAAATCATCCATAATGACTACAACAATTTATTCTAGGAGTTTCATTCTTTGCATATGTTTCTCTTTTATAACTTGGTCTCACCATTTTTTGTTTGGCTAAAAAAACCAAGGCCTTCATTATTAGGAATTCTATTTAAATTTATTATACCTTTCCCATTTTTTCCCAATCATGTTCCATTATAACCCATTCTTTTCATTATTTTTTATTCAATTCCTTTGGTGTTATTTTCAAAGAACCCAATTTATTCATCACTATCACTACATTAAAAAGGGTCTTTAATGATGGTTATTAATTACCTTTAAATACCTTTAAGGATGGTTATTCAGCCATCATCTATGAGGGTGTCATAAAAATTCCGCATCATACAATGGTGGCTAAAAACTACCCAAACAAACCACCCTCTTAAGGTCTAAGAGGATGGTTTAAAATCTTCCTCTTAGAAGAGGGAGGTTAAAAATATAAACCACCCTCATAGAAGAGGGCAGTTAAAAAATATGCAATAAGGAGACAAAATACCTAGTGCATGCCCATTCCCTTCAAATGAGCAAGAAGACAAAATTATTTTCTTCTTAGGAATTTCAATGTGCATGTCCTCAAAGAAGGCATATATACAAGATTCAGTCTAACATGCATCAAAAATACTAAAAAAGAATTATAGTATCCAAAAAAATTGCCTTAATTACCAGTTGAAATCAGTATCTTATGTTTTGAGGTTTTAAATGCATTAACAACCTATCAATCAAACCAAATTTACCACACTTCTCAACCAACTGCTTCATTGGTGGATAATCATCTAAAAAGCCAACTCTAATCAAAATTAACTCTAAATCCATAGAAGTATCATCTTCACTATTAATATCAGTTCATTAAAGCACAAAGTTCCATCAACAATGCAACCTTAGAACTAAAGGGGGATAAAAAAAATGCATATCCTATAAAAACTGGATAACAATTTCAAAATACCTAAATATTGATCAAACTATGACTCCAAAAGGTCAGGATGGTTGCAATTTTCTCAGTTGAATCATGAGATTGTTCAGCTTTGTTTTTTAGCCTATTCATAAAACAAATAAAATGAATCATGTTATATTTTCAACAATCAAGATATCAAAATGTCATACAATTGCTAAATGTGTAATTAAACAAAGGAACAAACAACTTGTAAAAAATCTATACAAAACAACTCTTTGGGATAATATCTAACTGTATGTTAACCTACCAAACTCTGCCTTGCTTTGCAAATAGCTTTCCAGTGTTTTATTGACTAAATGGTCTTATATATGTTTTCGATGTTCCATAATTTTTGCATACAAAATTATCTCCTTTTTATTAGGAAGGGACTGATCCACCTCTTCCTTTAGTCTTTTGAGAAGAAATGGCCTAAGGATCAAATAAATATTTGAAATTACCTGAAAAATAAATTCTTATCAATTTCAAATCCAACTAAAGAAAAGGAAAACTCACTACTAAAATTTCACAGCATTAAGTAAGTAAACATACTTGAACTCTTCTTTTCTCCTCATTATCTTCATGCTTCATTCCATTGCTCTACCTCCCACAAATATCAAACCTTTAAAACATTTGTAACTCGGCCCCAAAAAAAAAAAAAAGGGTAAGGAAATTAACTTAAAAAAATATAAAATATTGTATACAATTAGAAGTTTGAATTTAAAAAGTTCTTTAGTACATTAAAGAAACTCCTACTATGATATATGAAATCCAAGTAGATCTTATAGTAAAGATAATCTAGTACTAATAAAATAACCAAAAAACATAGACATTCCTCCTAAGGAAGCACACATAGAATGGTAAAGTCCTCAGCTATGACAACACCATTAACTTATGTAATAACTAGATAGGCAATGGTTCTCTATATTTATTGTCAACATTAATCAATCATTATGTTCTACTTAAAGTAATATCAGCAACCCAAATAATTGATAATAAAGAAGATACATGTTTTTTCATCTCAAGCAATTGGTCTATAAGATTAATCAAATAAAAGACCATGTTTACGTACTAGTCAGTGCTTGAAAGCTAAAATGTAGTGACTATTATTAATGATGGCATATTTACTTCAATGTAGCTTAGGAAATAACAATGGCCCTAACAATCAAACAACAAAGTTGTTAGGGTAGATATTACCTTATTTGATTTTATGCTAACAAGATATTGTTAGCATATTTAGTTGGTAAGCTTCACATATTGGTTGTTAAGATTAATTAGGAGATATTTGGTATTATGGTTATTCGACTATCTTAGTTGAAGGCTCTAGTATATTTTTATTGAATTTATCAATTGAATCTAATATTTGACCTACATTGGTATCAAAGTGAGCATGTGGGAGTGGAGATCTTGGGGAGCTTATCTAGTTTGGAGGTAAGTCAATTTGATCTTCTAACATCCGATCGATTGGACACGAGATCTGAACAAATCAATGAGAGGACTTGTTTTCTAACATAGACTCCTAGATGGTATGCTAAGGCACCTATTGGACAACTTGGACCAAATCCTAAGGAGAAATTAAGGATCAAGAGACATCCAATTAGACCTATAGTAATAGTGACATCAGATCTAACAGAGGACCCTTTTTTGGATAACTTGGACATGTGTGACCTCTAGATAGCTATTTGATAGGCTCTGGTGTGAGCATAATTCTTGAGAAACTAATATGGTGGATGAAAAACCTGTGTTGAAGTGGTAGATAACATAATTCCCTAGGAAAACATGTGGTGTGGCAAACAAGTGCTGATGTGGTGGATACATGGCATGATGCAATCAAAACTTGGGTGCACATTTTAAGGTGGACATCAGGTTCCACGTGGCACATGCGTGGAGCTTTCATGGGTGAATAGCCTACTTGAAGATAGACATCTCAATACTAGTTATTTTTTTTCTTTTAAGTGACTAAATTCACTCCCACATGTTGCATGTGGAATTAAAATTCTCCAAATTTAATTTTTTTCCAGCCATATTTGGAGGACGCCTTCAAATAGATCATGAAGCTCCCTAGTACCATCAGATTTGATAGCTAAGTTGGCTATTCAATGGGCGGTAAAGCACTGTGATCGTGGATGTCGGGGGTTCAAACCCTGTGCAGGACACAAACACTTTTTTGAAACAACGTACATTAGTTTTTGTTTTTTTCACTTTGTTTTTTTCAATTAATTTTAAAAAAAAAATTATATTTTTTAATCAATTTTTTATTTTAATAATTAATTTTCTCGCCCCCCGCCCGGGCACCCCTCCCCCCCCCCCTCGCGTTTTCCAGGCGAAAAAAAAAATAAAAGGCGGGGGGGGGGGGGGGGGGGGGGGGGCATCCCCAGGCGCGCGGGGGGGGGGCGCCGAGGGGCGCGCCGCGCGACCCCCCGCGCCGCCAAAAATTTTTAAAGCCCCCCCCCTCCCCCCACCACCCCCAAAAAAAAAAAAAAAAAAAAAATTGATTTTCTAATATTTAATTAATTTAGAATTAATTTGATTAAATTATTTGATTTGCAATAAAAAAAAAGGCACTCATTCAAATCAAAACAATATTTGCAAACTCCACTTGTGCATTTTTTTTCAAAAAGGGGAACTAAAAATAAAAATTTGCACATTTTTTTGCAACCTCAAAGAGGGGAACTCATCAAATTGAAGACAAAAACTTTGCCATCAGCCTTGTTTATTTTACAAACAAAAGGGGGGACAAAATTGTATTCTTTTTTGCAAAATTTCAACACAAGGGCAAAGTAGTGAATATCAATTTTTGCAAATTCAAAAATACATTTCTTGCAAAAATTATTGTAAAAAGGTGCATTTTCAATTGCATTCGACACCTTAAATTTGGTTTTGGGTGCCAACACGGTTAATTTTGTCCTAGGTTTGTCACAACACTCTTCATTTAAATTTGTCAATCCAGGGAACTCGTAAGCTTGCGAAGGGTCATGGGTAAGACTTAATCACACTACCACTTTCGATATGATCCGATCAACCACTAAGGGGGGTGTTTGATATAACATTAATAAATTTATCTGCCTTTAATAAAAATTGAAACATAAATAATAATGCGAAATAAAATAAACAATCAACTTGCATGAAATTAAATTGCATAATAAAATCAACACACTCTAAGCTTAGCCTAAGAAATAAACACACTATCATGCATAATGAAACTACGTAATTAATCTACGAGGGGAGGAATACTGGCTTGGAGTGGGCCCGAGCTCCAAGAAGATCCTTCCCGATAAACTCATAAAGAAACGCTACTTTGACGAATGCTTGCGCTTTATTACCGATGGAATGCTACATACATCAAGAATATCTAACTCTCTATGATATTATATTCCTCCTTGGAAGTCTGTGTGTTTATATACTACACACACAAAACTTCCTGTGATAGTTCTATTACAACTAGTGTCTCAGTTCAGCCTAAACTGGGATAGTTCAGTTGTTGTAACCGATGCATGCTAAGCAGCTTTGCATCGTTTCCTTGTATTCGGATAAATCTTACCTCATCATGGTTTGGCCTCGTAAGTTGTTGCACATCCTACCACTCCAATCGGGACAACTCGTCCAACTATGGTTTCCCACAGATGACGTGGAACGGTGGTCAACAAAATCCTTCTCTAGCCGGTTGGTCAATGCGCATCATTCGAATGTCGGCCTTGGCGAGGCACCTACTCGGTAAGGCACCTACTTGAGTAAGATGCCTACCTCGGTAAGGCACCTACTTTAGTAAGGTGCCTACTCGGTAAGGTGCATGCTTTCTTTTACCTTTGTTTGACTTAGCAGAATCGTGCCAGGTCCACGTAGGACCTCGACTGAGCAAAAGATGACAAAATCAAGGAAATAGCTACACACAACACACTTCACACATAGATTAGATAAACACATGATTTTATTAAATACATACATAATATTTCATAAAAATATACAACTTATGATATAATGTCGCGCAAATACCATTAGTACATATACAAAAATATGAGCATTTTTGGTGCTCATCATCCCCCCATGCCTAATATGTGCCATGCCCTCATGGCTCCTGACCTAGTAGCCACCTCCATCGCATAAGTCACTGCCTCCTATCTCCTTCTCTTACTGGTGGTCATGACTCCTTTTCTACTCTGAAGCTCCCTTTTCTACTGAGGGATCCTGGTCTATTGCTGGGCATTGTCGGTATGTACACTCCTCTGGCTGCACCAGATAGGTAGGCCTTGGCTTCTGCTCCATTTACTATGCCTTCCAATCTGGCTCAGTCCAACACTCTGTTAGGGCAGTCAACCCTTCCTCCCATTCTTCATCCGAGTGAGGATCAGGTTCGGTAAAGGTAACTCTTTTCTTGGTGGCCTTCTTCTATGTTGTTTGGGGTGCCTTCCCCTATCTTCATTCTAGGAAGGCAGCAATTTGTGAAGGGGAATCTCCCCTCTTCTCCTTAGATTCAGGGTCCTACCCTGAAGGTCCCTCGTCATCATCAATGTGAATAATGGGGTTTTTTGTCTGAAACGTAGAATTCCCCTGCTCCTCTCCAATTTCTTGGTTGGAGGCGCCCGAGCCTTCTCTAGCCTCTAATTCCTTGTCTCCAACATCTGACCTGGCTACTCCAGGTGAGATGATTCTTTTTGGCGAGGTCAAAGAATTCGTGGGTATTTCCATCACCCAGTCGGTTTGGGTAGAGGCATCTTACCTCTCCACTACCCTGGTCTGCGACTGTTGGCTCATTGTCTTGAGCTGCTGAATCATCTATTGAAATTGGTCAATGGCAGCCTTCAGTTCTTGAATTTTTCTTGTGGTCATTTCCTTGTCTTTCTTGAATAGTGCCTGCATCAAAGTTTTCTCAACGTGGTCCTCGGGCTGATCTTGCAAGCCTGCTAGAGGCTGCGGGTCCTACGGACTACGAGCGGCCAAATCCTATAGGGTTTGGGCCATGATGCTGACCTCTGTATCTTCCTCGTCTGAGAGGATTAGGTGCGTTCCTCATCTCTGCCCATGCTCTGTGCGGCATCCTACGGCCTCTGGCCTAGGAATTTTTGGCCTATTCTCCACGTAATTGGGTGGAGTGCTTTGATCTTCTTCTGCAACATCTAGTAAAGATTGAGGGTATTCCTCCTCGATCATTTCCCCCATTTTGGCATCATGCCCTGCCTCAGTCTCTGCCTGCTCTATGATGTTAGATGGTTTGGCCCTATGTTCTTCTGCATGTCGTATTAGGGCCGTAATTAGCCCATGGTGGGCTAAGGCAGAGACTGCCCCTCTTTGGTATCGTGATGCTTCGTCCTGTAGGGCTTTCGCTAGATAATAAGGGACATTAATTTTTCTCCCATGCATCAGGTGACTCATGAACCGCATGTGGTTCGCATTCAAATGCGAATATTTCTTGGTGCATGTAAAGAATCTTGTGACCTGCTCAAAAAATTTTTGCAGGTGCATCGGGAGTTTTCGCTTTGGAATTCCTCCTTGGTCGTAGGGAATTTTCCCTTGTCCGAACAACTCCTCGGACGTATTTCCTTGCCACTCCATCTTTGTACGTGCATTCTCCCATTAGGGGGAGGCCAGTGACCCAAGCAATGTGCTCTAGAGTGATTGGAATTTCTAGTCCTCGCAGCTGGGCAACTTCTTTACTTAGGCCAAGGGCGAATTCCTTTGCTGCCCCCACGTCCTATTCTTGGCTGACCAGGTGGTAGTAATCCATCCATCCAGCCACTTCGAATCGGGTGTGGGTCACCCCCCTAATTCCTTCAATGTTGTTGGGCTCCTGCTTCCTAATTGCATGGTTCGTCGAAGGTCCTCCCATGGTGAATTTCCCTACTTTGTTCGAGCTCTGTAAGGTGCTTTCTTATAGAGTGAGGTGCCAGCCTTGGGAAGTCATTTCTATCTTGGGATTGGCAGGGTGCACCACTCGAATTATTTTTGGCACGACGTATTAGACATGGGGGGTAATTTTTTGTTCTTGCACTAGCATTATTCATAGGAGTATATTAAATGAAAAATTACATATATATCCAAAAAAATCATGCGCATACCTGGTTGGTCATTTTTGAGCTATGTGGAGCATGCTAATTTGGTACTTGGTGGGTTATTCCCCTTGTGCTGATTACGTCACCTTGGGTACTGCATTTTTGGCTCGCTTTGAGGTCCTTTGCTGAAGATGCGGTAGATCCTCCTGGTTTTGGTTGGGACGCATGTCTTCTTGGCGGTTGGCCTTGGGGCGTGCAAGAATCTCCACCAATGATTTTGAAATATGTTCGTGTGCCTTCCATCACGTGAGATGATGGTATTCATCTTCGGCCGCTCCACTACTACCACATTTGCGCATGTGATTATTGATCGGGCACCTACTTCAGTAAGGCGCCAGAGTGGCACCTATTATGGGTAAGGCGCCTAGGTAAGGGCGCTTAATCCTAGTAAGGTGATAGCTGGGACACCTAACTCAGTAAGGCACCCATAAGGCACCTAACTGAGTAAGGTGCTAGGGTAAGGGCTAACTGATATATTATATATATATATATATATATATATATATATTTTTTTTTTGGAGGGGGGGCTTGCCTGGTTGGATAAGGCGCCGGGGTAAGGCGTCGCTCCTCTAGAGTAAGGCGCCTGAATAAGGTGCCATTCTCCCCCATGCTAAAAATTTGTCGCATCCTCATGACAACAACCCCCTTTTTGATATATATATTTATTTATTTTTATTTTTTTTGACGAACAGGGCACCGCTCCTCCTGAGTAAGGCATTCAAGTAGGGCATCACTCCACCTGGGTGGGGCACCCGAGTAAGGCATCGCTCCACTCGGGTAAGGCTCTACTCCACCTGGGTAAGGCACTCGATAAGGCATCGCTCCACCTGGGTAAGGTGCGCAATAAGGCATTGCTCCACCCGGTTAAGGCATCTGATAAGACATTGCTCCACCTGGGTAAGGCACCCGATAAGGCACCTCTCCACCTGGGTAAGGCACTCGATAAGGCACCACTCCACCTGGGTAAGGCATCTAGGTAGGGCGCCACTCCACTTGGGTGGGGTGCCCGAGTAAGGCACCACTCCACCTGGGTAAGGTGTTGCTCCACTCGGGTAAGGCACTCGGTAAGGTGTCGCTCCACTTGGGTAAGGCACCCGATAAGGCGCTGCTCCACCCAGGTAAGGTACCCGATAAGGCGCTTCTCCACACAGGTAAGGCACCTATTAAGACATTGCTCCACCCAGGTAAGGCACCCAGTAAGGCAGTGCTCCACCTAGGTAACACACCCAGTAAGGCATTGCTCCACCCAGGTAAGGCACTCGATAAGGTGTCGCTCCACTTGGATAAGGCACCCGATAATGCATTTCTCCACCCGAGTAAGGTGCCCAGTAATGCATTGATCCTCCTGGGTAAGATGCCCAATAAGGCGCAACTCCACCTGGGTAAGGTGCCCGTTCTTTATTGCTAAAAATTTTGTGGCAGCTGATGTGTCGTGTGAGGTTGATCAGGCCCCCTGAAATTTTTGTACTACAATGTTAGTGTCTGTCTTGTTCGGGCATGGGGATGTTTGATAAGGAATTTGGCATTCCCCCATGCCTGAGTCATTGCTAACCTCCTAAAGCATAGGCATGTGGATGCTGAGCCGATCTAGGCCTTGTTTTCCAAGATGCCTTTTGCTCGTACAATCAGGCCACACTCCTGCAAAAGAAAATGAGAAAGAAAAGAAAAAAGTGTAGTTAAATAGGATCCATGCCTATTAGGCCCTGGCTCTCAGGATACCTGTAGCTTGCATGTGGGGCATTGTCCCTGCAAAAAAAACACACTATTATCTAAAAAAAATAGGAAACTACTCTACTGGTTTTGGTGGACCTCCCTGTGTCCACCCGGTTGTTGAGAATTTTGGGGAGTTTCTACTCGGATGGGGTCTCCCCCATGCCTATTCTGGCTTCCATCATCAATCCCTCGGATGTATGGTATGGGTGCACTCGGTGGCCATTAGCTGTTAGGATGGTATTGCTGTTGTCGATCGTCTTGACTCGTACCACACCATTCTTGATAATTTCCACCACCTCATATGGTCCCATCCATCTCTGCATCAGCTTCCCTTTTCATTCCTAGAACCTGGAGTCGTACAATAACACCCAGTCACCTTCTTTGAAATGTTTCTTTTTAATGTGGCGATCGTGCCACTGCTTCCTCTGCCTCTGCACAATCTTTGTCCTCTGTAAGGCGTCCATGCAAAATTCATCCAACTGGTTTAGCTATCAAATTCTCTCTTTCTGTGCATCGTCTAGGTTCAAGTCTAGTTCGATCATTGTCCTGAGTGTCTTCACTTCAAATTCTATGGGCATCATTGCATCTTTCCCATAGACCAATCGAAAGGGGGTAAAACCAGTGGTTGATTTCCACATTGTGTTATATGCCCATACTGCCTTCGGTAATCTTGTGGCCTAGTATTTCCTGTGTTGTTGTACTATCTTCATCAGGATGTTCTCTATCTCCCTGTTCGTGACCTCCACCTATCCATTTGCCTATGGATGGTATGGGGTGGTCCTGTTATGCTGAACCCTGTATTGCTCCATGAGTTCCTCGATTAATCTGGACGTGAACTGGGGTCCCTGGTCTGTTGTGATTTCCCTAGGTACTCCAAATCTCGTAAATATGTGGGAGAACAAAAATTTGGTGACCATCCGCTCCTTGGAGTCCCTTAGTGCCTGGACCTCGACCCATTTGGTGACATAGTCTATGTAGACTAGAATGTATCTCTTCCCAACCGAAGGTGGGTTGATGGGTCCCACAAAATCCATGCCCCATTTGTCAAAGGGCTCAATGTGCACATGAGGTTGTAGGGGCATTTCATCCCTGTGGGTTGGCCTACCCATCCTCTGGCACTCATCACATTTATTGGCGTAGGTGGCTGCATCTTTGAATAGTGAGGGCCAAAAATACCCAGTCTGCAATACCTTATAGGTGGTCCTTTTTCTTGAGAAGTGGCCACCACAAGGTTCATTATGGTAGGCCTTGAGTATTTCTGCATATTCCTGCTTGGCCATGCATCTTCTTACGATCTGATCAGGCCCTATTTTGAATAGAAGGCCATCGATCCATTGGTATGATGCACTCTTTTTTATTACTCCTTGCTTCTCCTAGTATGAGAGGGCAGGAGAGGTTCTACCGATGGCCAAATAGTTGGCAATGTCTACGTACCATGGTGTATGCTCGCTGATGATGAATAGATGTTCATCCGAGAACTGGTCCTCTACCACTGCATGATCTATTGGTATCAATCTAGATAGGAAGTCTACAACCATGTTGTCTTTCTTAGGCTTGTCGATGATGGTAAGGTCAAACTCCTATAGCAATAGAAGCCACCTGATAATTTTGCTACTAATTGTTGGTTTGCTCATTAGATACCTGATGGTTGCATGGTCCATGTGGACAAATACTTTATACCCAGTAATGTAGTGGCAGAATTTGTTGATGGCATGTATCACTACAAGGAATTCCTTCTCTGTTATCGTATAATTCAGTTCAGCCCCTACAAGGTTCTTGCTGACATAGTAGATGGCATAGAATTCTTCACCATCCTGTTGCCCGAGGACCACTCCAATCATGTTATTGGATGCATCACAGTATATGTGAAATGGGACCGACCAATTTGGGCCTCGTAACATAGGGCGGAGATCATATTCTCCTTTAGTGCTTGGAATGCCTGCTCGCAATCTTCTATCCAATTGAATTCTACTTCTTTCATCAGTAGATTGTGTAGAGGTTTGGTGATTTTACTAAAATCGATGATAAACCGCCTATAGTATCCAACTGAGCCGAGGAAGCTCCTTACCTCCCTCTATGTTTTTGGGCTAGGTAAGTCCTTGATCACCTCTATATTTTTATGATCCACCTTAATCCCTGCCATTGATAGATGATGCCCTAAAACTATGCCTTCACGCATCATCATGAAACATTTTTCATTACTGAGGGATAGGTTATTTTCCTCGCACCTCCGAAGTACTTTCTTCAAATTTTCCATCGCCTCCTCGAATGTCTCCCCATAAACGGTGAAGTCATCCATGTAGACTTTGACCGCTTCTCCTATCATGTCCAAAAATATGCTCAACACTACCCTTTGAAAAGTGGTCGATGCATTGCATAGCCTGAAAGGTAGCACCCTGTATGCAAACGTTCCCCATGGGTAGGTGAACGTCATTTTATCTTGGTCCTCCTCTACAATCTGGATTTGATTGTACCCACTGAATCCATCCAAGAAGGAGAAATATTTCCTCCCGGACAATGTGTCTAGCACCTGGTCAATGAACGAAAGGGGAAAATGGTCCTTTTTAGTCACCTTATTCAGCGACCTGTAGTCAATGCAGATCCTCCATTTCCCGTTCTTCTTAGGAACCACCATGAGTGGTGATACCCATTCACTATCCGAGATTGGGTAAATGAACCCTGTCGTCAGGAGCTTCTATAACTCGGCCTTGATAATTTCTTTCATGGTCGGGTTCATCCTTCTCTATGGTTGTCTGATGGGGGTCGATTGTTCTTCCAGATAGATGTAGTGAGTGCACACCTCCAGACTGATTCCCTTCATATCCGTATAATCCCATGCGAATGCATGTTGGTGTTCGGCTAGAAGTTCCTTTAATACTTCCAACTGTGCGGTGGTCAGCTCACAGCTGACATTCAACATCCTGCCAGACCTGACGTCGATCTATTTGGTATGGTGGTCCTGAGCACCCACCAATGGTGACTCAGGAATTGGAAGGGAGGATTCTCCATGGAAGAATCTTGAGATGATGCCATCTTCCTCGGCTTCATCCTCCACTTCTATAACTACCATTACTAGCTGAAGCATAGATAGCGGGTTGTCCTCCTATATTTCTTCTTTAGGTTCTCCCAATGTGTCCACCGATTGGGCTAGGGGAGAGATTGTCAATCTCTTGACATTCTGGCCATCTGAAATGGTCATCAGCCCATCACGGCAACTGATGTAGGCATCAGCCATGGCCAACCATGGTCTCCCTAAAATGAGTGGGTAACCACCCAATCCAATTTTGGATTGTAGCACCAAGAAATCTACTAGGTATTCCCATGCATCGACCATTACTATGACGTCCTCAAGCATCCCTTTCGGTGCCACCATTGATCGATCGGCCAATTGTAACACCATCTTGGTTGGCTTTAGATCAGTGAGTTGTAGCTTCTACATGGTGTCTTGTGGTATTACGTTAATGGCTACCCCCAAATCGACCAATGTATTTGCCAATGAGTGCCCTCCTATTTTCATCGTCAATATCGGGCTTCCTGGATCTGCATACTTTGGTTGATATGTGTTCCCCATCATTAAGTCGGCCAAATTTTTGATGACATTGATGGTTTACGTTGCCTTGCATCCTGGTCTCCTTAGACATATTTCCTTTATTGCTTTGGTGTAGATGGGCACATCTCGGATAGCCTGGAAAAGTGGAATGGTTACGATGAGATTTTTTAGGCTTGATAGGATATCAAATTCAGGCTACGTTGGCCTCTTCTACTCTTGTAGCCGATGAGGGAATGGGGCTCCCATTTTCTCAACAACTCTTTCCTCCTCCACCTCCTCTATCTGAGGGGAGTCTTCTACTTCCTCCTCCACTTCTACCAGAGGAGGCGCTTCTACTCCTAACTGCTTGCCTGATCTAAGTTGTATTGGATTACAACTAATATGGTACATAGGATACATCTCTCCTTCTACCTGGTATGCCGACTGGTTTACCTTGTTGTTTGGGTTCACCATCGACTATGTTGGTAATTACATAGGTCTAGCCATAGGCAGGGCTATAAAGCCTTGTTGAGGTGGTCCCTATGCCATGTTCTGTGGAGGTGTATTCCATGGTTTGTGGTTCCTCCATGGCTGCTGATATGGCGTCCATGTTGGCTGACTAGGAAATGTCATTCCTGGAGGCATATTCATCCAGGGTGGTGGTCCCCACCATCCCATGTTGGGTGGTGGAGGTTTCCCCTATGGCATATATGGTCCTCCTCCATAAGGTGGCATCCCTGTTGGCATATTTCCCATAGGGGCTTGCTGCCAATTCCTTCGATTGCCTACAAAGTAGGCTTCGGCTATGTCAACCTCTTCCTTGGTGTTGGGTAGTTGTGGGCACAGTCGAGTTTTGTGATCTTTCTGGCAAACCGTACATACTCTGACCTTGTTTTTTGGGTAGGCATTCCTGGCGTGCTTCCCTCTGCATTTGGGGTAGAAGTAGGTTAATGTTGCATCATTCTCCTACTTCTTCTTCTCCAGCAATAGTGTGTCAAGCTGCAAAGCTAGAGAGGATAGCACGTCACTCTTAAAGTCCTCCAACATGTTTCCTATCTCTACCTTTGTGACTGACACGGTCACTTTCATTATTCTAGTGGTTGGTTTACCCCTCCTTCGTGAGTAATTCCAGCACAATTGTCGGATGTCTTCCAGGGCATGTTGGTAAACGTCTCCTCTAGAGATCATATTCAGAGCTTCCAGTGACTCGTTGCTCAGTCCCCTCAAGAAAATACTCTTGAGGGACTTATCCCCCAATTTTGCATGTGGGGATCACTACAGGTTAAAATTAAATCTCTCCCAGTATTCCTCCAGGGATTCATCCTCCTTCTGAGTCATACTGAGGACTTCTTCTCGGGAGTCTCATGCTCTATCGAAGTCTTGATACTGCTCCAAAAAGAGCTTCTTCATTCCATCCCACGTGGTGATCTGCTTGTTTCCCAGCCCGATAAACCACCATAGGGCTGAGTCATCTAGCATGGATGGGAAGAGCTTCAGCTTTTGAGCATCTGATTTATAATCCATGGACCTACACAACACATCAAACTTGAACAAAAATAGGTCAGGGTCTTCGGTGGGGTATCCCCTAAAAGTAGGAAGGTGGGTAGGGGAAATGTTCTTCATTTTGGCTTCTCCTACCCCTTCCTCTATCAAGAAACTGAATCCAGATGAGACTTCTTCTTCTACCATTTTTTAGGAAATGTGGTCTCTATTAAGGTGTCTATAGCCTCTCGGTCATTCAACACTCTCTGGGTCAGGGCATCTAAGTCAGCTGGTGCTATAGTCTAATCCTCTATGACTTTCCACAGTAGGGCTTCCTCTGAGGGTGTCCTCTTAAACAATGGATTCACAATGGTTCGTTCCTCCCTAGGTCAGTGATATGAGGAGGCACTTTGCACAAGGAGAGGACTCTGACTCCAGTGGACTGCTGGTGATGGCTCAGGAGAATCAAATTCAAATTCTAAATCATCTGCTGACTTCGACTACTCTGGTGGGCTTTGCTTTATGAAACGACCGTCTGGTCCCCTCTTTCTTGGTGGACTCATACAAGGTCGGATTGAAGGTCTTCAAGGGGTAATGCAATTTAGCCTACTAGTGATGCTTCCCCGATAATGATGCCAAAATTTTGGGTGCCAACATGGTTAATTTTGTCCTAGGTTTGTCACAACACTCTTCATTTAAATTTGTCAATCCAGGGAACTCGTAAGCTTGCGAAGGGTCACGGGTAAGACTTAATCACACTACCACTTTCGAGATGATCCGATCAACCACTAAGGGGGGTGTTTGATATAACATTAATAAATTTATCCGCCTTTAATAAAACTAAAACATAAATAATAATGCAAAATAAAATAAACAATCAACTTGCATGAAATGAAATTGCATAATAAAATAAACACACTCTAAGCTTAGCCTAAGAAATAAACATACTATCATGCAGAATGAAACTACGTAATTAATCTACGAGGGGAGGAATACTGGCTTGGAGTGGGCCCGAGCTCCAGGCAGATCCTGCCCGATAAACTCACAAAGAAACGCTACTTTGACGAATGCTTGTGCTTTATTACTGATGGAATATTACATACATCAAGAATATCTAACTCTCTATGATATTATATCTCCCCCTAATGGGAAGTTTGTGTGTTTATATACTACACACATAGAACTTCTTGTGACAATTCTATTACAATCGATGTCTCGGTTCAGCCTAAACTAGGACAATTCAGTTGTTGTAACTAGTGCACGCTAAGCAACTCTACGTCATTTCCTTGTATTCGGATAAATCTTACCTCATCACGGTTTGGCCTTGTAAGTTGTTGTGCATCCTACCACTCCAACCGGGACAACTCGTCCAACTATGGTTTCCCATAGATGACGTGGAACGATGGTCAACAGAGTCCTTCTCCAGCCGGTTGGTCAACACGCATCATTCGGACGTCGGCCTTGGTGAGGTGCCTACTCGATAAGGCGCCTACTTGAGTAAGGCACCTACCTCGGTAAGGTGCCTACTTTAGTAAGGCGCCTACTCAGTAAGGCACATGCTTTATTTTACCTTTGTTTGACTTAGCAGAACCGTGCCAGGTCCACGTAGGACCTCGACTGAGCAAAAGATGACAAAATCAGGGAAATAGCTACACACAACACACTTCACACACAGATTAGATAAACACATGATTTTATTAAATATATACATAATATTTCATAAAAATATACAACTTATGATATAATGCCACGCAAAGACCGTTAGTACATATACAAAAATATGAGCATTTCTGGTGCTCATCATTTGTCATTGTATAATAGATGCATTTTTGGTGGAATTTGACACCTAAGTATCAAATTCGTGGGCACTTTTGATTGTATGTTGCATTTACATTTAAATTCCTATTTTTTCTCTTACATCATAAAGTTAAAATTCAAAATCACTTAAGACCCCAAATTTGAAATCCTTTTATGCAATTTATTGCACAAAAACATTTGGTATTTACGGTACCTCTGGCCCACACTTACAAGTAAAGTTGTCATGCTTTGGGATACTATATCTAACGCCTAATATAGCTGCAACAATGACATTTGAGCTATTTTTATCTATAAATCATCGAGGAGAAATAAGGAAAGCCAATTTTATTTTGATATTCACTCCATCATTACCCTAATTCATTGTTGTTGCTTTGCTTAATTTCCTCAAAATTTTAATCCTTCTTTAGGAGAGTTTTTAAGCAAGTACCAAAAATTTTGAGTGAATTCCCTTTCACGTACTCTTTGTATTATATCAAAAGGGGTACCATTTGGTGGTATAAGGAACCTTTACAATGACCACTATACACAAATATCTTTCAGATATATAGTTGCTTAAAGGTTCCAATTTTTCTCCAAGGAAAATCAAAATGAGAGCGATTCTACAAGGTCAAGATTTATGGGATGTAGTGACTAGCACTACAAAATATCCCATTACAATAGGTACAAATTAGGACGCATGTGATAAAAATGATAGAAGGTCCCTCATGATTATATTATTTGCTACTATTGATGAAGTACAACCTCACATTTGTGATACTAAACATGGTAAATATGCTTTGGATGCATTAACTACCATATATTAAGGTAAGACTCAATCCACCATTTTTAACCTTCAATCTCAACTTCATAATCTCAGTATGAAGTCTGGTGAAACAGTAAATATTGTTCCTTTGTAAAGTGGTAGAATTGATGTCCAAGTTGAATGCTTTGGGAGAAACAATAGAGGAAAATCTCTTGACTTCAATCATTTTGAGAGCTTTACTAGATTTATACAAGGTTTTGATCACATCCCTTCAAGTTTCCACGAGATAAAATAATTTTGTGGAGTTGGTAAATTTTCTTCAAACTGAGGAGGCAAATCACCTTTAAAGAGATGAAGTGTCTAGATAAGATACTTTACTCAAAACAAGGGTTAAAGAAACTAGGTAAATTTTAGAAGGGGGGATCTTCTTCCAAAGGTTCCAAAGGCAAGCAACCTCAACAAAGACAAAAGAGGTATTGCAAAACTTATGACATGGATAACCATGACACCAAAAGGCGTTGGTTAAAAAATAGACAACCGCATGACAAAGGTCAAAAGAAGGGCAAAAACAAACTAGAAAAGAGGAATAAAAAACCAAAGGGACATGTTGCTATTGAGGAATCATATTCATATTTTGAGAGAGAACACAAGGTGATCATGACTCATACAGATTTTAAGCAAAAGGATCATGTGTGGTATATTGATTTTGGTCCCAATAAACACATGATTGGTGATAAATCATGGTTTGAGATATTTGAGGCTAAGGAAGGAAAACCAATTACCATAGCTGATGATATGACCTATAAATTATAGTGTGAATGAAATTTTTAGTCACTCTTCTTGATGAAAAATATCAAATTGAGAAATTCCTTCATGTTCTAGGATTGGCTAATAACTTGTTTCTAGTGCCTCAAATATTGGATAAAAATATGGTGGTTAATTTTGGAGTTAATAATGGAAAGAAGTATTGCTTCATAACAAAGAATGGAAAACATGTAGCAACTGCTTCCTACAAGCATGGATTATTTGCATTAGATACCATTTCTACCGCTCATGTTGCCATGACAATAAACATAAAAGAGGCCACTTCTATTTCGTACAAAAGATATGGACATCTAAGTTCGGGATATTTACTTGAGTTGAGTAAATATGAAATGGTGAAAGGTCTTCCCAACCTTTCATCCACTTTGCTAGTTTTCTCGTATTGCTTAGAAGGGAAGCAATACTGAGTACCATATGAGTTGAGATCTTCATGAGCCAAAAGACCATTGGATTTGGTACACACCGATTTGTGCATTCCTATGCCTAAAAATTTTGGGAGGAAGAGGTATTTTCAATTGTTTGTTGATGACTACTCATAGAAGATGTGGGTTTTCTTTCTACAACTAAAGTTAGAGGTATTTTTTTTTCAGCAGTTCAAGAAAAGTGTTGAGAAGGCATTAAGATGTTCCATTAAGACCCTCTGCTCATATCGAGGGTGGAATATACCTCCAATGAATTTTCCATATTTATTACTACACATGGGATCAAGAGGTAGCTTACTACAACCTATAATCCAAAACAAAATGGAGTTGTTGAGAGGAGAAATAATTCCATCATGGAAATGGTTCGATGTATGCTTACAAGGGCACATCTTGAGCAATAGTATTGGGAAAAAGTTGTCAATACAATAGTGTATCTCTTGAATAGATCACCCACAAAACCTCTTAAATGAGTGACCCCAAAATAAGATTTAAGTGGTAGAAAACCCTTCATTTCTTATCTTAAGATATTTGGATGTAAGGCATTCATGCACATTACAAAATAAAAGATAAAGAAGTTAGATGAGAAATCCTTGTAGTGTATTTTCTTGGTTATGATGACACATCCAAGGGATATCATTTGATAGATCCTAAAACTAATAAAATTCACATAATTGAAGATGTGTTATTTGATGAAGCTTCCGCATTGAATATACCAGATGACACATCTCCTACTATATACCTAGATTTTGAGGAACCTAAGAAATATTTTCCTCCACCTCAAAATAAAATTCCAAAATGGTATACTAGCACAATGAGAGACTCAAAGTTGACTGCACCTCTAGATCTTACTTTAGATAGATCTCGTACTCACAGTATGACTTTTCAAGAGAGAACATAAGCTAAAATTTCATAAATTGTAGAACATTAAAAATTAGAAGGTGGGGATGAAGAAGAAGATAGGGGTTTCATGAATTTAGTGGTGGAGCATGAATCTACTTCAGTGCATATATGCACTTAGTGTACCTCAGTAGAAGGTAGCTATGGATGTAGAACATTTATCTCTTCTCAAAAACAAAACTTGGAAGCTAGTTGATCTGCCTCTTGGAAAGAATCCCATTGGCTACAAATGGGTATACAAAGTGAATTATAAGGAATATGGAACTATAGGCAAGCATAAGGCCCACATTGTTACAAAGGGTTATGCACAAAAATAAGGCATATACTATGAAGAGATATTTGCACCACTGCTAGAATGACTACCATTTGTGTACTTTGTGCTATGGTAGCCTACTTTGAATGGAATCTACATTAGATGGATGTGAAAAGTGCCTTCTTGAATGGTGATTTAAAGGAATAAGTGTATATGACTCATCCAGAAGGATTTATGGTTGAAGGCCAAGAGAAAAAGGTTTACAAATTGGTTAAATCCTTGTATGGGTTAAAACAAGCTCCATGAGCTTAGTATATAAAAACTAATAATCACCTATTGTAGCATGGTTTTAAGAGAAGTCCTTCAAATTCCAAACTCTATGTCAAGAAAATCGGTTCTGAAATAGTGATTCTAGTGCTCTATGTTTATGATCTGATCATCATCGATAGTTTAGAGAAATTGATAGAAGCAGTGAAGGGTGACTTGAAAAAGTCATTTGAGATGATAGATCTAGGTATTCTTCATTATTGTTTTGGTTTAGAAGTAGAACAAAATAATAATCACATCAGAGTACTTAGATGAAATATGCAAAGAATTTGATTGAAAAATATCGTATGACTCATTATAAGACAAAATAAACTCCTATGGAAACAAGGCTACAATTGTCGTGATATGATAATTCTCCTCAGGTAGATGGAACTTTCTATTGCAGATTTATTGGGAGTCTCATATATCTAACAAATACCAGGCCAAATATCAAATTTTCTATGAATTATATTTTGCAATTCATGCAGGAACCTAAGGTTAGTCATTGGAAAGCAGTGAAATTAATTCTTCATTATTTTTGTGGTACTATAGAATATAGCCCGAAGTATAGGAATAATGTTAAGTTCTTGCAAGAATACACATAATTAGATTATTTTGGATCTATTGATGATATAAAATCAACTTTAGGGTAAATTTTTCATCTTGTATCCGATATGTCTCTTGGCACAACAAGAAGCAACAAGTTGTTGCACTATCATCTATAGAGGTAGAATATCATGCAACATGTGGAGCAGTCTATGAGACGATATGATTACATCACATTTTTTCAAGTATGGGTCTTCAAAAGAAACTACCAATCCACTTGAATTGTGATAACCAAGGTGTTTTTAAACTTATCAAGAATCTAGTGTTCCACAAATACACCAAACATACTGATAATCAATATAACTTTATTTGAGATAAAGTTCCAAAGCATAATATTCAACTCCAGTATATTCCCATCGACAAATAGGTTGTGGATATTTTCACCAAGGTACTTGCATGTGTTAAATTTGAGTTATTTCGTAATTCTCTTTGTGCATCAAATAATGTAATAAGGGGGGGATTTTAGGGTAGATATTACCTTATTTGATTTTATGCTAACAATATATTGTTAGCATATTTAGTTGATAAGCTTTGCATATTAGTTGTTAAACTTAATTAGGGGATATTTGATATTAAGATTATTCAACTATATTTAGTTGAAGGCTCTTGTATATATTTGTTGAATTCATCAGTTAAATCTAATAATTACCCTACAAAAGCATGAATTGAATGTATAATAAATGTTGCTCACCTAAAAAAAGAGTTTCAATAAATATGAACAACACTACAAAGATCTATGAGGCCATAATAAGATAAAATAACATGTGAAACTATTATCCCATTTTATTAAATGACTAATATTACAGAAGATTTTATTATTAAATATCTACATTCCTATAGAACATGATAAAGCAATATTTGTGATACTCTTTACATCCACAAATAAATGATCCAACAAAATATTTGGAGTCCCTCTTCTCTTGAAACTTCAAGGTCTCCACAAACATATGTACAAAAATTAAGAATCATAGAAATCCCATTGCAAAAAAACTTTTTATAGAATGCTAGTTTAACCATTAATACCTAGTGCATATTTCTAGTAATTGTTACTAATTCATCAATGTTAAATAAGCCAACTGCCTAATAGTAATAACCTAGTCTATTAAAAAAATTGAACAAGGCTTAAAAAAAACCTTCTAAAAGTACACATTACAAAACACTTAGAAGTTTATTGACCAAGAAGGCATTTTCTATTAACAGCTAACAACACCAATTAGTGCAAGTAGAATACTAATGAGAAGATAACAAAATATATTTTGTTGTTCACTTCCAAAGGGATTGTGTTACATGGATGTAAACTTGAGTAGAGAAAATGGATCATGGAGAATGAGGTAAAATAAGATTAAGATACTACAAATCAATATTTTATATTATCCTACTATCAATGACTTCTTAAAGAGGCATTGAAACCAACAAAAAGACACTACAATTCTCATTCAAAATTATAGAATCCACTACTTTTGTTATTAAAATGATAAAAGGAGGTTACAGATTGATATCCTTTTATAAATTTTGCCTTGAAGGCTACAATGGGGTCTTTCATAAGGAAGCCCTTTCATATGTGTACAAAGACAACATGATCAATCTCCTTGATGTTCCTCAGTGTATTTGGGCTTCTTGCACGTGGGCCATCTCTGGTTTGATGTGTTATTTGTACCTATTAAACCTGAAAAATCCTATTAGTGTGTTAAGGGGTCTGCCTTTGTCAAACCCTGTGGTTATGAAGACAAAATACTCTAAAATCCAATCAAGACATGATATGACTTGTTAAAAACAACATAAAATAATAAACTAGCCCATACTTACTTGACCCTATGACTTTGATTGTTTTTGGAAAGATTCAAATGGGTCGTGCGAACCTGGTGTGAACCAGGAGGTTCACACGGGGGCGTGCAAATTTTTCTTTTTGTAACCGAATCTACAAGATGGGTTTTTGGGTTGTTCTGGTGCAATTTCTTCTTTGATTTATCTATGGGTCACCTTCAAAAATTATGCTTTTGATGTCATTTACCTATCTCAATCACAAGGAATGTCATGAAAGAAACTGAATACTAGTGAAATGTATATGATGACTGCATGATGGATATGTGATGGATGTTATGGCTATTGTAACTTTGGAAGAGTTTTAGTAAGTAAAATTTGATCTCTCTAAAATGGTGAAAATGGCCTTCTACTTATAGAATTGGTCAAGGTGAGAGGGAGGGGATGACGTGTCCCCTATGAGGTGTCTATGATGAGGTGTCCACCTAAGAGGTATCTCTTGAGGTGTCCTATTTTTTAAATGAGGTTGGGTGAGAGAATCCCCCACCCATCCATAATTCATGATGACCTGGCTAAAAATATCCATTTGGAATTTATGAACATATTTTTGGAAATATCTCTAAATTAAAAATTACCTTTTGTGTGCAAAAGCCTCTATATTTCATTTATAAACCAAGGGAGTGTGAGGTGGAGAAATATCTGGGTGAGAGGTGGCTAGGCTAGGGTAGGCTAGACTAGGTGAGGTGGAAGGCTAGGCTAGTCAAAGTAGACTAGGTGAGGTGGAAGGCTAGGCTAGTCAAAGTAGACTAGGTGAGGTGGAAGGCTTAAACCAAATAAATATTAGATCTAATTAAGCATGTGATTAGCCATAAAGCAAATTTTGACCAAAGTTTTTGAATTTTGAGCATAAAGTGCTTTTTGACCATGGTAGAGAATTCAACCTTGTTTGAGTTGGAAATAAGGTCACATGAGGACCTAGAGTTAATCTTAAGAAAGGGCTTAGCTAGCCCAAGGGGGCTAAGGATGATGAATAGTTATTTTGATAAATAAATAGTATTTTAAACCAATTTATGCAATTTTTGAGGGTTTTGCAAATTGATTGACCGTGAATATGGAGAAAGGGACAATGTGCAACTTTTGGGTGTCTACATTTTACCCCTTTTGTACTGGATTGTGTGAAAACATGGTTTAGTACAAAAACTGTTTGTGTGAATTTAGAGGATTTTGTGGTTGATGATTTGTGGATGATTGCAAGAGAGACGCATTGATAAAAAAAATGGTTTGTGATTAATTAATTTTGGATGAAGGTATAATATTACCTTGCTTGATTATCAAGTTGAGATGTTTCAATTGTGGGTGAAAAAATCCCTTTGTTAATTTTTGCTTTTGATTGATTGATGAGCTCTTTTGATAATATTTGAGAAATCGTTAGATCCATAGGGTAGAAATTTTAGGAGCTTCATTCACAAGTGGTCTTATGACTACCACTATGAAGATTAGAATACATAAGATATCCACTATCATAGGCATTTTGAGATTTATCAAGAATTGATTTGTTTTGGATTGGAGTTTTGATTGAGAAGAGAAATTATGCTTTTGTATCTGTCCTAGCATGATGACTTGAGATAATCTTTAGTAAAAAATTTCTTAGGCATTTTTTGTATCCATGATTGGAATTTTGATTGTTTGATCATGTGTGAGATAGCTTTTTATGTGCTGGTTGACTACCCCATCAAGCGATGAATTGGTGATGGAGGGTACAAATATTAGTGATGAAATGATTGATGATGATAAAGAAAAAATGATTAAAATTTGGAATAGGAAATATGTTAGGAAGAATGGTATACCGAATCTGTGAATTTGAGGTAGAAATAAAGGTTCACACACGGTCGTGTGAATGGGAGTGGTTTGCATGGGGTTGTGCAAACCTATCGATTCGCATGTGTAATGTGCAAATATACACTAAATGCATCTTAAACGGTGAAAATGATAGTTTGACATCATTTGTGCATGAAGGATGAAGAAGAAGTGGTAGTGGAGGAGAAAACTAAAACAAATTCCTACCAAGTTGCACAATCGAACAAAACGAGATGGTGAGTGTGTCGATGGGTACTGGTGTGAGGGCAATGATGCCGGAGGTAGGTAATTTTTATTTTCTCGATATATGTGTGAATGGGTAGGGTACAGGAATTGGGTATATACTTAAAATATAATATATTAGGCATGCATGCTAGATAGGAGTGAAATATGTGCACTTTGTGTGAAAAAGGACCAAATGGGTATCCTTGGGCAGTTTTTGTTTTTGCATGTGATGATTGCTACATATGGGAAAGCGTGCATGGAATATGATGTGTGGAATGGAGTGTATTCATGTAAAAAATAACAAGTGGGAGGTCCTAATAAGCCAAATGGGTATCCAAATTAGCTTGTGTTTGACTTGTTTGACTTTATTTTGACCACCTTGTTTTGCATGTATGTGTGAATGGAGTGATGCGATTTGTCTTGTTTTTGAATTTTTTTTTGCATGTGTGTTGTGGTTTTTCATTATGTGTGAAATAAGGTGAATGTGTGCCCACAAAACCATAAAAATTGGTAGGTTCTCATGGGATCATGCAAACCTGGTGGTTCGCACAGGGGCATGCAAATGGACTGATTTGCACAGGGTCATGCGAAGTTGTGTTTTGATGTTCTTTTTTTTATTGTGCATATGTACATGTAAAAGTAGGATAGATGGATTAATTTTATGTAGAATGATATTGGTGAATGATTTCCAACATGCGATATGTGTTTTGTGGTGGGCTAAGGATAGGGAGTGGTTGTGGGTGGTGGGTTTGTATGGGATGTGGGAGATGCGTGAGGTTCATGTGAACCATGCGTATATTTTTGTACTATGTGAGAGGTGGGATCTAAACAAAAATACCTTTCACTTACTGACAAGGGAGATGACAGTGACCCTAGAGGACATATACCATATTTATTGATTGACGATAGAAGGGATTACAATGATGATGGCAGATAATAATTTTGGAGATGACATCTTGGAGAGAGTATTTGGGCAGCGGTGGTAGAGTGTGGATGCAAAGGGTGGGGTGGACTATGCAAAGTATTAGAGAAAGAGGTTTCTATCCAATCGCCATGCAATGGCGATGTTGATGATAACTAGCCATGCTTTATCAAATACTTTAGGGGTGAGATTCCCTTGGAATATGATGGGGATAGTGTGTGATATGGTTGAAGTGGAGCATTGTATATGCAGGGGTACCTGTATTATTAGCATAGGTTTATAGATATTTTCATGGTGTAGTGAGGATGGAGCAGATAGACATTAGTGTGAGTCCACTACTATAAGTATGGGCTTAAGAGCATATTTTGATTTTATGGCCAGCAAAGTTGATGCATAATGCTCATGTTGTGGATGGGTAGTATGTACAATATACAATGAGGTGGAGGGTGAAGAACACGAGCTTATAATGATATGGGGGGTAAATAGTATAAGATCACTTTTTATTTTCTTTCCAAATCAATATCAATTAATGTCCTTAATTGCAATAACCAAATATAGCAGTGTGCATTAATAAATCAGATAACAGTAGTAAGAAAGAGCACAATTCACCACACATAATTGATACACAATATTTAACGTGGTTCCCCCAATGTGGGGTACTCCACAAGCTGATATCCATATAATATTTCACATAGAAATATCTAATACAATGTTTTCTTTGATCTGCTCAAAGCTAGGCAATAAAAAGTTCACACAAAACTTGTCCAAATATAAATAACAAGCTCACATAGAACTTGTCCAAATTCGAATAACAAGCTCACACATAACTTATCCAAAATTAAATAACAAGATCACACAAAACTTGTCCAAATCTACTCTAGCAAGCTTACCAAGAACTTACCCAAAACTGCTCCAACAATCTCACTAAGAACTTGTCCAAATATACTCTAGGAAGCTCACCAATAACTTGCCCAAAAATGCTCAATATTCTCACTAGGAACTTGTCCAAATATTCTCTAGCAATATCACCAAGAACTTGCCCAAAACTATCCCAAATTTGTCCACAAATCTATCCCAAAACTGTCCCAAAATTGTCCACAAATTTGCCCATAAATCTGCCCCAAAACTGTCCACAAAGCTTTCTCAAAACTGTCCATAAATGCCTTATCAAAGGCTCAATAAATCATGCTCAAGTAGCACTCAAATCTCATCCACAAATTTATCAAGGAAAAGCTCAAATATTAACTCAACAATGAATGGCAATGCACTCTTCAATGGATGACACCAATGATCCACAATGATCTTAACTCAACTCAACTAAAATCAACTCATAGAAGCATAAAGAGAATTGTTAGAGACTCAATATGTTCTAGGCTCAATATCAACTCAACTCAACTCAACCCAAGTCTTATATAACCATAAAGAGAATTGTTAGAGACTCAATATGTTCTAAACTCAATCTCAACTAATCACCACAAGGGACAATTCTTCCTCACACAACCCTATTCCAAGTATGTATCAACCAACTCAAATGTTTCCAACAATGCTCATTTACAAATCTCACATAACAATGATACTCATGCTATTTTCTGACTCAATTTATTTCACAACCAATGGGCTTCAACAACTATTCTTATAGAACAAGGTTTAAACACATCTCTCAATTCAGAAAACCTTGAAGCATTCAATCAACCACTTTCGAAAGGAAACCACAAACAATCCTTTTCCCTCCAATGATATTTTAGAAATAAACCACCATAGATAATCAATAGGAGAATGTACCCATACATTTTATGAATATTAAGAAACCCATTTGGAAAATCTCCCACACTCAACACACTTTGAAAAGAACAAAACAACCTTCACTTGAACCCTTTTACAAAAACAAAAATATCTCTTTATATACACATTATTTCTCCTTCTAAAAAAAATAATCAAATAGCCCACAAAATAAGATTTCCAACTATATATAATATGATATACTTCTAAAAGTAAAATAACCAAAAAAATTTCCTTTTCACAACATGCACCATAAACCTTATCTCTCCTAGGGCAACCTTAGAAAAATAAAATATTTGGAAAAATTAATAACTTGCCTTTAACCTCAGTAGGATTCGATCCCCTATCGCTGCCCCTGCACCACTCAAATTGTGATGCCAATAACCATGTGAGCCAACCATTCACATAGAAACCAAGAGCGCAAGACCTCCTTCTTGCTTCCTCCGAACTTGCCCTCAAAAACCACGTCTGCAAAAGGTTCTCCCTTTTTACATTGCAAAAACCAGCACCGACGTGATTCAAATTTCAGATCTGTTGGCGCTTAAAAAACTTATGCACCTTCCTATTACCGCTAGGATAAAAGCACCTACGATGATAGGTAAGAAACTTCCCTTACCTTTGTTACCTCTTCTCTTCACTGATTTTCGAATGAATACGACACTTTTGCTTCCTTAGCGCTACGAACGGATTATCTTCATCGAGGACTTAGGGAAAATAAAATTTTAGTGGCATATTTATATATGACCAAATTTTTATTTTGACGTAGGCTATAAATTAATATTATTTTCCTCCTCATTTTTGACGTCGGTAATAATAAAATATTAATTTTAATTTTAATTTTAAATTTAAATTTTGAATGATTAAAATTTAAACTTAAATATTTAAAATTAATTATCTCCTTCATCTGGGCAAATTTTTTGATGAAACAAAAAGCCAACCTAGGTTTTAAGAAAAAGCCATTTCAAACATTTCATCCATGGTTTTAAATAAGACCTTTTATTTTTCCTACCTTGGTTTTCACAAAAACCCTATAAATACCCATGCTTTCCAAAATATCATAAATGCTTATTTATGAAATATTTTGACCACCAAAACTCAATGTGATCCATGTGACATAAATGATCCATGTGAAATAAATTACAACATAAAATACCTCAAATTACCTCAAATTTCCAACAATATCCCCCTTCGTCATTGATGGCAACATCTCTAATGCAAATCACCACAATCACTGCAAAAACCAATTCTGAGAATCAGAGTTGCTCCCTCTGACTCAATAATCTCTATGAGCATCCTCTCCCTTCTTCCTTTCCATTACCAAAAGTGAGACTTATTTGTTTTCACTATCATTGATACCATTATAATCTTCTATAGCAAACAAACTCTCAAGATTTCTTTGACCATGCTTGTTTCCTTGATGTGTCATATCATCTTCACTATCACTAAAACCATTACAATATCTTGATATGTGATCTCTTTGACCACACACAAAGCACTATTCTCTTTCACCTTCTATTCCTAGAATTAAATGTTCTTTCATTTCATCATTTGATTTGTCTCTATCACTATGATCTGAGCTATCACTTGCTTCTACAATGTAGTAAGATTTCTTTACCTTACAAAAATTTTCTTCTTATCATACCTATTTTACTTGAATTTGTCATATTTTTTGTGCTTATGCTTTCCATATTCTTTTCTTTTGTGATCCTATTTTTCATCATCATTGTTTTCTTCATGTGGACACTTGTATGCATAGTGACCAAGATCACCACACTTGTAGCACATGACTTTCCTTATATCCCTAAAATTCCTTGAGTCCTTATTCCTTTTGATGAAGTTAGCTTCCTCATAATTATCTAAAACTCTATCCATCTCTAAAAATTTCCCTTTCTCTTTTTTTGAATCCTTGAATGCAATCTCTTTTATTGAAACCTGATGCTTACTTACCCTCATATCATAATATGTGAGAGTACCTTGCAATTATTCCATTGTTAAATTGTTGATATCCATTGTCTCTTCTATTTTTGAATTCTTAGAATCATATTTCATGGGAAGTGATCTCAAAACCTAGACCTCTCATAGTGTTAGTAATCTCATCATCTCGAAGTAATAACTTTGCAATATATTCAAAATATTCCAATTTCAATACCTCAAATATTTTTCTATGAGTTTGTAGTTTTTCATTAGTTGAAGTACATACCATGACTTTTGCAAAATCTGTCTCACAAAGCCCACTAAAAATATAATTCCTTGCTCTTGCATTGATCTCAACCAATTTTCTAATAGTATTATCTATCTCAGGATCACCTTCAACCCTATACTCTTTTTCAACCATTTGCCATACCTCATATCCTTGTGATATAAAGTAGTTCTTCATCCTCATGCTCTAGAAAGCATAATTGTTACCATAAAATAATGGATCCTTATTTTTAGATGATCCATTTTGTGAAGCCATATGTGTTCTTGTAGAATCTAACCTCAAGCTATTAGCATTATCGAAGGAACCCGCTCTGATACCAATTGAAGAACACAAGATTATACTAAGACGAGGGGTGAATAGTATAAGACCACTTTTTATTTTATTTCCAAATCAATATCAATTAATGTCCTTAATTGTAATAACCAAATATAGTAGTGTGCATTAATAACTAATATAGCAGTAGTAAGTAAGAGCACAAGTCACCACACACAATTGAGACACAATATTTAACGTGGTTCTCCCAATGTGGGGTACTCAACAAGCTGGTATCCTTATAATATTTCACACAAAAATATCCAATACAATGATTTCTTTGATCTTCTCAAAGCTAGGTAATAACAAGTTCACATAGAACTTGTCCAAATCTGAATAACAATATCACACATAACTTGTCCAAAGCTAAATAACAAGCTCACACAGAACTTTTCCAAATCTTAATAACAAGCTCACACATAAATTGTCCAAAATTGAATAACAAGCTCACATAGAACTTGTCCAAATTTGCCCTAGCAAGCTCACCAAAAAATTGCCCAAAATTGCTCCAACAAGCTCACTAAGAACTTGTCCAAATATGCTCTATAAAGCTCACCAAGAAATTTCCCAAAACTACTCCAACAAGCTAACTAGGAACTTGTCCAAATATGCTCTAGCAAGCTCACCAAAAACTTGCTGAAAACTATCCCAAATCTATCCACAAATATGTTCCAAAACTGTCCTAAAATTGTCCACAAATATACCCATAAATTTGCCCCAAAATTGTCCACAAAGCTTTCTCAAAAATATCCACAAATGCCTTCTATAAGGCTCAATAAATCATGCTCAAGTAGCACTCAAACATCATCCACAAATATATCAAGGCATATCTCAAATATGAACTCAACAATGAATGGCAAGGTACTCTTCAATGGATGACAATAATGATCCACAATGATCTCAACTCAACTCAATTCAAATCAACTCATAGAAGCATAAAGATAATTGTTAGAGACTCAATATGTTATAGGCTCAATCTCAACTCAAATCAACTCAACACAAGTCTTATAGAACCATAAAGAGAATTTTTAGAGAATCAATATGTTCTAAACTCAATTTCAACTAATCACCACAAGGGATAATTCTTCCATACACAACCCTAGTCCAAGTATGTATCAACCAACTCAAATGTTTCCAACAATGCTCAATTACAAATCTCACATAACAATGATACTCATAATATTTTCTAACTCAAGTTCTTTCACAACCAATGGGCTTCAACAACTATGCTTATAAAATAAGGTTTAAACACAACTCTCAATTTAGAAAACCTTGAAGCATTCAATCAACCACTTTCGAAAAGGAAACCACAAAAAATCCTTTTCCCTCCAATGATATTTCAGAAATAAACCACCATAGATAATGAATAGGATAATGTACCCATACCTTTTATGGATATGAAGAAACCCCTTTGGAAAATCTCCCACACTCAACACACTTTGAAAAGAACAAAACAACCTTCACTTGAACCCTTTTAAAAAAACAGAAATATCTCTTTATGTATACCTTATTTCTCCTTCTAAATAAAATAATCAAATAGTCCTCGAAATACGCTTTCCAATGATATATAATATGATATACTTCTAAAAGTAAAATCACCAGAAATATTTCCTTTTCACAACATGCACCACAAACCTTATCTCTCCTAGGGCAACCTTAGAAAATTAAATATTTTGAAAAATTAATAACTTGCCTTTAACCTCAGCAGGATTCGATCCCCTGTAACTACCCTTGCACCACTCAAACCATGGTTCCAAAAACCACGTGATCCAACCACTCACATAGAAACCAACAGTGCAATACCTCCTTCTTGCTTCCTCCGAACTTGCCCTAAAAAACCACGTGTGCAAAAGGTTCTCCCTTTTTACCTTGCAAAAACTAGCACCGACGGGATTCAAATTTTGGATCTACTGGTGCTTAAACACCTTACATGCCTTCCTCTTGTTGCTAGGCCACAAGTTCCTATGGTGATAGGTAAGGAAACTTCCTTACCTTTGTTCCCTCTTCTCTTCGTTGGTTTTCAAACGAATACGACACTTCTGCTTCCTTGGCTCTTCGAACGGATTATCTTCATCGAGGACTTAGGGAAAATAAAATTTTAGTGGCATATTTATATTTGCCCACATTTTTATTTTGATGTTGGCTATAACTTAATATTATTTGCCTCCTCATTTTTGATGCCGACAATAACAAAATATTAATTTTAATTTTAATTTTAAATAATTAAAATTTAAACTTAAATATTTAAAATTAATTATCTCCTTCACCGGGGCAACTTTTTCAATGAAACAAAAATCCAACTTGGGTTTTAAGAAAAACCCATTTCAAATCTGCCATCCATGGTTTTAAATAAAACCTTTTATTTTGCATACCTTGGTTTTCACAAAAATCTTGTAAATAGCCTTGCTTTCCAAAATATCATAAATGCTTATTTATGAAATATTTTGGCCACAAAAACTCAATGTGATTCATGTGATATCAATGACAACATAAAATGCCTTAAATTACCTCAAAATTACTACAAAGAGTGAATATGGAGAAGAGGGAGAAGAGGATATGGGAGGGTGATATGATGTATCATCGAGAGGAGATAGGAGTCCTAAGTATGGATTGGGTGAGGTGGAGACCGTGGCGAGGAGCACCAAAGTGGATTGGGGATGCAAATAAGATAGCTCACATTAGGCGATAATGTTGGATTGTGAGGAAGCACTTATCATATATAGAGTACTTTCAATTCTCTCAAGTGCAGTGATAGTTTAGGTTGTAATAGGGATGACCAGATACACCCATGGTGATTTTCAGGGTGACAAGTGATGCAAGGTAGAGCTAGTGGTACCACCACTGTATTTAACACCTAATGAGACTTTAGGTGTTCTAGATGTGGAAAATTCAAGTACCATGATAGAATATGATATATGGTGTTCTAGATAGCGATGGGAGCTAGTGCTTGGGGTAGTGGATGTATGGGCTAAGGTGGCAGGAGTTTTGCTTGATAAGGGATTGCTAGGTGGGGCGAGGATACCATCGCTAGGGCCTATGGATGCATGGAGGGATGAGGGATCACTCGAAATTGGTGAGGAGGAGGAGGTAGAGTTGGACTAATTTATTAGGTGAGTTAGACCTCGTTGTGATGAGTGCGATCGCTTGGTGAGTGATAGCAATGCAAGATCATCAATGGAGGATGGCATGGGTACAATAGAGGGTGCAATAGTGATAGAATATGTAACCATGATGGACATTGTTGATGATTCATCATAAAATTCATTAGTGATGAAGGAGGGAGGTATTGGTGAGGATACATCAATAGAGTTAGATGACTTTTACTTTACTGTAGAGCTATAAGAGGCTATGGTGGTTGAGGATGAGATGAAAGAGATATGAGGGGAGGTGAAGGGGCTTAGATATAGGCTTTTGGACACTGAGATGGATTAGGTGATAGATCACTCTATATTATAGGAGATGTGGTAGATGGAGGTAGATCTTAGGGTCACCTTAGAGGAGAGAGATGAGGCTAGGGTTTGCTTGCAGTAGGTGATTTAGGAGAGGGATGTATTGAGGACGGAGTAGGATGTGCTCAGAGATGTGCTATGAGTTCTAAGTGATATGAGATGATTGAGTATACTTAGAGATTGCAAGGGTTATTGGATGTATCTAGGATAGAGACAAATGTCATAAAGGCTAATAATCTAGAGAGGATCGCAGAGTTAGAGTAGTGCATGCATGATATGTTAGCTACAAAGGAGTGGGTAGAGAAGGATATTTAGGGATTGGCAATGATAGTGCTATAGTTGGAGTAGGCATAAGCATAAGTGGGGTGTTTGCAGTAAGAAAATATAGAATTTTTAGCATCCAATATGAGGGAGGCTGCAAAGAGGTCGAGGTGTGAGGGGGAGTTAGTGATGCATGGGATACCTATTCCTTCTTATTATGGTTATATTTCACTGTAGTAGATGCATTCACATCAGATTCAATAAATTTCACCATTAGTGGCTAGGAGGAGTCAATAGATGTTGGTTCCTACAATATCATATGCAGTAGGGTTGGTACTGGTGGCATGGATGGAGGTGCCAGCAGTGTAAGATACAAGGGAGGCGCAGTCAGTGTAGAGTTGGTAGAGCAAGTGCCTGCTAAGGAGGGGAGTGGAGAAACACCCATGGGACAACGTAGATGATGTAGCTACGAGGGTAGTTATAGGTATATTGACCCACCATTTTTATTATGGATGTACACATGATGATTTGTTTTTGGTAGTTTCATATCGTTATGGATACACAACTCATTGTAGTTGTGTGGTATTTTTGATAGATAGATATATGAACATGATACGATCATGTGGTGATGCACCTGTAAGGGCACTGTTGGAAAAAAATCTGCCTTCGGTTAATAGTGTTGTGCCTTAGACTTTGCCAACATTGAATAGACAGATCTTGCTTGAGATCATCTGTCTAGTCTCCAGAGAAGGCTGGTTCCTTTGAGTTTTTTTAGAGAAAAGGGGAACAAGAGATAAGGAAAATATAGCCTAAGCTAGAACTTTTCTCACGGTATAGATTAGACAACAACAAACATTGATGATGCAGTTTAGACAATAGCAAAGCTAGAACTCTTCTTTATAGAAAACACGAATTCTTGAGTGTGACTTTTAGATGTTCGTCTAAAAGCATGTAAATATTTGTTAATGTTCAACTCTAGAAACAAGATTCATACGTGCACAGTCCAGATTTTAGAATAGATACATTATAAAACTCAGAGTGAATAAAAGTTAAAACACCAGATACATACAAGCACATAGAAGTTTCGGAAGCCAGAGGAAGAAATCTTTTATTGCTTGTAATCCAGTACATGTGCATCAAGCTTGTAAATGTCCAAGAGCCGACCCCTTTTTTGGTCAACTCACTCCTATTTATACCATAAAAAAAATATCTTCTACTATGTACTTTTAATTTCTTCAATCAATTACAAGTAATTTTCTACAGTTTCTAATAATACACAAAGGATTTCCTGCAGATTGGATAAATTTCCTTCTGGCTAATTTTAGGTGAGCTCATTACTCTGCAATCATCCAGCGGACCTGCCAAGTTATAATCAATAGACCATTCTTCAAAAATCATCACCTTATGTCAGTGCATGTCCCCAGTTGCCAAAAATATACTTTATTCCTTTACAGCTGGCATGCCGTGAAATTGCGACATCCATCTCCTGCTTTTCTCCTCTACCGCTTCCAACCGTGAAAATGAGACATGTCATGAAATCATGACATTCATCTCTTCCTTTGCTCCTTTGTTGCCTCCCGCCATGAAAATGAGACATGTCACGAAATCGCGACATTCTTTCCTTGATTTGCTCTTCTGCCGCTTCCAACCGCGAAAATGAGACATGTCACGAAATCACAACATTCGTCTCTTCCTTTGCTCCTTTGCTGCCTCCCATCGTGAAAATGAGACATGTCGCAAAATCGTGACATTATTTCCTTGATTTGCTTTTCTGCCGCTTCCACCCATGAAAATGAGACATGTCACGAAATCGTGACATTCTTCCTTGCTTTGCTCTTCTGTCGCTTCCAGCCACGAAAATGAGACATGTTGTGAAATCGTGACATTCGTCTCTTCCTTTACTCTTCTGTCGTTTCCAACCATGAAAATGAGACATGTCACGATATCGTGACACTTTTCCCTCTTGGCTCTTTCTCTTGCTCTTTAGCCACGAAAATGCAACATGTCGCGATATCGTGACACTTTTTCCTCCTTGCTCTTTCTCTTGCTCTTAGCCATGAAAATGCAACATGTCGCGATATCACGACACTTTTTTCTCTTTGCTCTTTCTCTTTGCTTTATCCATGAAAATACAACATGTCACGATATCGCAACACTTTTTGCCCCTTGCTCTTTCTCCTTGCTATGAATCGTAAAACTAATACATGTCACGATATCGTGACACTTTTTTCCCTTTACTCTTTCTCCTCACTATGAACCGTGAAACTGAGACATGTCACGATATTGCGACACTTTTTCCTCTTGCTCGCTTTTGTTGCTCTTAGCCATGAAAATGCAACATGTCGCAATATCATGACACTTTTCTCTCTTTTGGCCGCGACAAAACAACATGTCACGATATCGCGACACTTTTTCTCTTTTAGTTGCGACAAAGCAACATGTCGCGATATCGTGACACTTTTTCTCTTTTGGCCGTGACAAAGCAACATGTCACGATATCACGACACTTTTTCTATTTTGGCCGCGACAAAGCAACATGTCGTAATTTTGCGACACTTTTGCCACCTTGCTCCCTTTTGTTGCTCTTATCCACGAAAATGGAACATGTCGTGATATCGCGACACTTTTGCCTCCTTGCGGTGTTTTGCTTTTTCTTTGATCTTTAGCATATGGGACACTTTAGTCTTCTTGAAGAATATGCAAAAAGGTGCATCAGCTATTTTTCTATAGTTAGTCACTTTTAGACTAACATTCTTGGCACCTTTTAGGGGATTTTTTGCTTGCAAAAATTTGAACCAGGCCTTTATCCATTGGGTAACGGAATCAACAACACAGTTGTAAAAAGTAAAATTTCAAGCAGAAAAACAAAATAAAAATAATGCACTTTGGAAAACAAGTGATCTTCACATTATCAGAACCTTTCTTTTACCGCTTAGGTATTTAACCTCTTTCTGAAGAACACAAAAATTCAATTCTGGGAACTGGTCCCAGCTCTGGCAGCTGGCTGCTACCCCTAATGTTTAGATCCTCTGATTCTGTCCATGGCTGCAATTATCTCTTGATAAGCTTTGCACACTTGATTCTTATTAGGCCGTAAAAAGGGAAATATTTACAAAACTTAAAACTTATAATATACTGTACATATAATGGTGATCCGTAGCTTTGACTAGAAATACAATTTTAGGTGAAAAGCATTCACCGTGATGGGTAGAACCCATCCATATTGATTTTTTAACTAAAAGGCATTGAATTGCTTTTCTGTAACAATTTCGAATGGCCCCTCCCAGAAAGCATCAAACTTGTCATGGTGTCCTAGCTTTGCTTTCTTAACATTCCATTTTAATACCATGTCACCTATTTTAAATTTCCTGAAAGTGGTTTTCTTATCGAACCACCCGACTGTTTTTACCATATGCTTTTGATGATGATCGTAGGCCTGTTCCCTAGATTATTCAAGCTATAGAATTTGCATCAGTTTAGTATCCATTGGATGACATTCATCTTCGTTAACTTGGTTTAGCATCCTCAACGCGGGTATCTCCATAATCAGTAGAACAACTTCTTTGCCATAAACCAAAGAATATGGCAAAGTATTGATTGATTTTTTGATTGAGATTCTATCGGCCCACAAGGCTTGATTCAGGAGTGAGTGCCAGTTCTTCTTATTGTCCTCTAATGTTATTTTCAAAATTCTCAAAATATTCTTATTAGTAGACTCAGCTAATCCATTACCTTGTGGGTAATAATTAGAGGAAGTCTTCAGGTAAATTCCATATCTACTGATGAATTCGATCATCTTTGCGCTAGTGAAATGGGATCCATTGTATGTAACAAAAGAATATTGTATGCCAAACCTTGTGATTAGACTTTCGAAAAATTCTATCACCACTTCTGAATCAGCTTTCTTTGTAGGCACTACTTCTGCCCACTTGGTGAAGTAGTTTGTGGCAGTGAGAATGTATTTGTGGCCTGATGATGAGTTTGGCTCTATTATCCCTACGAAATCCAACCCCCACTACTGGAATGGTTCTTCAACTTGAATATCTTTTAAGGGCATAGGTGCATTCATGTTTCTTCCCACACACCTTTGGCACTGTTCACACCTCTAGGTCACTTTGTACGCATCTAGGAAGATGGAAGGCCAATAACATCCAGCTCTAAGGATATTCAAAGCTATAGTTCGGCATACATAATGTCCCCCTGAAAAACCCCTGTGAAATTCATCTAACACTTTCTGCTTTCCATTATCGAGAATGCATTTTAACAATACACCATCGATGTTAATCCTATACAACCCCTTTGTTCGAAGGGTATATTTCAATGCTTGGGTTCTGAATCTCCTTCCCTGGGAAGCGTTCATATCCTCAGGACATGACCCAATCTGAAAATACCTCACAAAGTTGTCGATCCAACTTGAAATTGCTTTGTATTGGTGTTGCTCTGTGTTTGCCATGACGAGGTGTCTCTCCCCATATCCACTTGCAGCTTGCTTGGCCAATTCCTGGCACAAAGCTCTCCCTATGACTATTTTAGTAGGATGTATTTCTACATCATACTCTTGGATGCGAGTCACCCATCCAGCTCTTTTTTCACCCAATTCTCCTTGAATTATGAAGTTCCTTACATCGGGATGAATAACATACACCATCATCCGACTTTGGGATAAGAAGTGTTTTAGCTTATTCAAGGATTTCATAATTGCATATACTTGTTTTTCTATGAAGCTGTATCTTTCCTCATGTTTGTGCATGGTGGAACTCAGAAATGCTATGGGTCTTTCTTTGTCATTTGCTCCTTTCTGAGTGAGAACTATATCATAACTATTTTGCTCTCTGACAGCATATAGTATGAAATCTCGGGAAGAGTCAAGGTTGATTAGCACAGGAGCTTGAGCGATGGCTTCTAGAATTTTTTCGAAAGCTTCTTTCCTTGGCTCTGTCCATTTAAAAGGAGCGTCTTTTTTCAATAATTTAGTCATTGGTTTAACTATTTGGGCAAAATCCGCAATGAATTTTCTAACAAAATTTATTTGCCCAAAGAAAGACTGCAAACCTTTCTTGTTAACTGGGAGAGACAAATCAAGAAGCACCTTTACTCTATCAGGATCAATTGAAATCCCAACTTTATAAATAACATGCCCAAGGAGTATTCCTTCTTCCACAGCAAAAATAGATTTTGTAGGGTTTAGTGATATCCCAAATTCCCTACATTTCTCAAATACTTGCTACAAATGAGTGGCATGGTCCCTTTTGTTGTGAGAAAAAACTTCCATGTCATCTAAATAGACGATAATAATTTTGTTTGCAAGCTCCCCAAAAGCTACGTCCATGGCTCTTTGGAAAGTTGCTCCTGCGTTAGATAATCTAAAGGGCATCCTTTGGTATGCAAATTTTCCCCACTTAGTGGTGAACGCAATCTTGTATTGATCTTCATTTCTCACCCAAACCTAATTGTAACCAGAAAATCCGTCTAACAGAGAAAAAAAATTTGCTCTCGCCACATTATGAAGGATTGGGTCAATCTGGGGTAAAGGATAGTGACCCTTTAAAGAGGATCTGTTCAAATTTCTGAAATCGACGCATAGTCGTATTTCTTCGTTTTTCTTGCAAACTGGAACTAAATTTGCCACCTAGGTAGAGTGCTTGATTGGGTATATTATCTTAGCTTGCAAGAGTTTTAACAACTCTTGTTTCATTAAGGCTTCAATCTTGGGATTCACAGGCCTCTGCCTCTGCTTGAAAGGTTTAGCTCCTTCCTTCAGTTCAATGGTATGCTGAATGACCTCTTTCCTGTACACTTTCAGATCACTATAAGTCCAGGCTATTATATTTGGATACTCTCTACATAACTGTTTTATTTTCTCTAGTTCTACCACTGTACAATCGGTCCCTACTTTGATCATTTTACCTGGTTCTAGTTCTACTTCTTTATACCGATGTTCATCTACCTTCATCCTTCGACCTACAGCTCTGTTGCTATCGTCGAAAAGGCTCTCTAGGGTGATCAGTCCCCTAGGGATATGGTTGTTTTTTAGTTGAATAAGGCTCTTTTCGTCCTCTTCTTATAACGCTCTATCTGTAGATAAATTCATCTCGTGAATCAAAAAATCTAGGATTTGCTCATCATTTTCGAATACTTGCCAGAAAATATCTTTGTCAGGCATTGAAGGCCTGTATATAAGTCTAACTATTTTAGACTTCTTAATAACATTATTGACTGGGCAAAAAATTGATCCTACTGATGCTAACAGGTCTGCATGTGTGTTCTTCTCTTTGGAAATGGATTTCATGTTTAGTGCTTCGAAATTTTCCAAAAGATCTAACACTTTGTTTTTGTAAGCTCTTAGGTAATGTTGCTTACAAATGCACTTGCCAGTAACCTGTTTAACGATCAACTCTGAATCTCCATAGATTAGCAGCTATTTTACACCCATTTTTTTAGCTTTCTTAAGTCCCAAATACAAGGCTTCGCACTCAAATCAGGACGATTCCAGCTTTTGCTCCATTTTTGCACCTTGACCCATCAAAGTACAATTTCCATAACTGGTTGACTAAATCATCTGTTTTAGGGACAACAATAGGGAGCTTTTTTGGTTTCTTAATGGAATAGCTTCCCATTTTTGTCTCTATCATAGCATTGAAGTCTTTCATTGAAAACTAATCTTCAGATTGGAGTTCCTCCAGAGTTTCTTCCATTAAATCAATATTCTCAAATTCCTCGGACATCATGTTGACACTTTTTGCCCTTTGCTCTTTCTCCTCACTATGAACCGCGAAACTGAGACATGTCGCGATATCGCGACACTTTTTCCTCTTGCTCACTTTTGTTGCTCTTAGCCGTGAAAATGCAACATGTCACGATATCATGACACTTTTTCTCTTTTGGCCGCGACAAAGCAACATGTCGCGATATCGCGACACTTTTTCCTCTTTGGTCGCAACAAAGCAACATGTCGCGATATTGCGACACTTTTTCTCTTTTGGCTGTGACAAAGCAACATGTCACGATATCGTGACACTTTTTCTCTTTTGGCCACGACAAAGCAACATGTCGCGATATTGCGACACTTTTGCCACCTTGCTCCCTTTTGTTGCTCTTAGCCGCGAAAATGGAACATGTCGCGATATCGCGACACTTTTGCCTCCTTGTGGTGTTTTGCTTTTTATTTGATCTTTAGCATATGGGCCACTTCGGTCTTCTTGAAAAATATGCAAAAAGGTGCATCAGCTATTTTTTTGTAGTTAGTCACTTTTAGACTAACATTCTTGGTGCCTTTCGGGGGATTTTTTGCTTGCAAAAATTTTGAAGCAGGCCTTTATCCATTGGGTAACGGAGTCAACAACGCAGTTGTAAAAAGTAAAATTACAAGCGGAAAAACAAAATAAAAAGAATGCACTTTGGAAAACAAGTGATCTTCACCTTATCAGAACCTTTCTTTTACCTCTTAGGTATTTAACCTCTTTTTGAAGAACACAAAAATTCAATTCTGGGAACTGGTCCCAGCTCTGGTAGCTGGCTGCTGCCCCTGATGTTTAGATCCTCTGATTCTGTCCATGGCTATAATTATCTCTTGATAAGCTTTGCACACTTGATTCTTATTAGGTCGTAAAGAGGGAAATATTTACAAAACTTCAAACTTATAATATACTATACATATAATGGTGATCTGTAGCTTTTACTAGAAATACAATTTTAGGTGAAAAGCATTCACCATGATGGGTAGAACCCATCCATCTTGATTTTTTAACTAAAAGGCATTGAATTGCTTTTCTATAACAATTTCGAATGGCCCATCCCAGAAAGCATCAAACTTGTCATGGTGTCCTGGCTTTGCTTTCTTAACATTCCATTTTAATACCAGGTCACCTGTTTTAAATTTCCTGAAAGTGGTTTTCTCATCGAACCACCCAACTGTTTTTACCATATGCTTTTGATGATGATCATAGGCCTATTTCCTAGATTCTTAAAGTTGTATAAGTTGCATCAGTCGAGCATCCATTGGATGACATTCATCTTCGTTAACTTGGTTTAGCATCCTCAACGCGGGTATCTCCATAATCAGTAGAACAACTTCTTTGCCATAAACCAAAGCATATGGCGAAGTATTGATTGATTTTTTGATTGAGATTCTGTCGGCCCACAAGGCTTGATTCAGGAGTGAGTGCCAGTTCTTCTTATTGTCCTCTAATGTTCTTTTCAAAATTCTCAAAATATTCTTATTAGTAGACTCATCTAATCCATTACCTTGTGGGTAATAATTAGAGGAAGTCTTCAGGTAAATTCCATATCTACTGACTAATTCGATCATATTTGCGCTAGTGAAAGGGGATCCATTATATGTAACAAAAGAATCTTGTATGCCAAACCTTGTGATTAGACTTTCGACGAATTCTATCACCACTTCTGAATTAGCTTTCTTCGTAGGCACTACTTCTGCCCACTTGGTGAAGTAGTTTGTGGCAGTGAGAATGTATTTGTGGCCTGATGATGAGTTTGGATCTATTATCCCTACGAAATCCAACCCCCACTACTGGAATGGTTCTTCAACTTGAATATCTTTTAAGGGCATAGGTGCATTCATGTTTCTTCTCACACACCTCTGGCACTGTTCACACCTCTAGGTCACTTTGTACGCATCTAGGAAGATGGAAGGCCAATAACATCCAGCTCTAAGGATATTCAAAGCTATAGTTCGGCCTACATAATGTCCCCCTGAAAAACCCCTGTGAAATTCATCTAACACTTTCTGTTTTTCATTATCGAGAATGCATTTTAACAATACACCATCGATGTTAATCCTGTACAACCCCTCTGTTCGAAGGGTATATTTCAATGCTTGGATTCTGAATCTCCTTCCCTGGGAAGCATTCATATCCTCAGGACATGACCCAATCTGAAAATACCTCACAAAGTCATCGATCCAACCCGAACTTGCTTTGTCTTGGTGTTGCTCTATGTTTGCCATGACGGGGTGGCTCTCCCCATATCCACTTGCAACTTGCTTGGCCAATTCCTAGCACAAAGCTCTCCCTCTGACTATTTTAGTAGGATGTATTTCTACATCATACTCTTGGATGCGAGTCACCCATCCAGCTCTTTTTTCACCCAATTCTCCTTGAATTATGAAGTTCCTTACATCGGGATGAATAACATACACCATCGTCCGAATCTAGGATAAGAAGTGTTTTAGCTTATTCAAGGATTTCATAATTGTGTATACTTGTTTTTCTATGAAGCTGTATCTTTCCTCATGTTTGTGCATGGTGGAACTCAGAAAGGCTATGGGTCTTTCTTCGTCATCCGCTCCTTTTCGAGTGAGAACTGTAGCATAACTATTTTGCTCTCCGACAGCATATAGTATGAAATCTCGAGAATAGTCAGGGTTGAATAGGACAGGAGCTTGAGTGATGGCTTCTAGATTTTTTTGGAAAGCTTCTTTCCTTGGCTCTGTCCATTTAAAAGGAGCGTCATTTTTCAATAATTCAGTCATTGGTTTAACTATTTTGGCAAAATCTGCAATGAATTTTCTGACGAAATTTATTTGCCCAAAGAAAGACTGCAAACCTTTCTTGTTAACTGGGAGAGACAACTCAAGAAGCGTCTTTACTCTATCAGGATCAATTGACAACCTAGCTTTAGAAATAACATGCCCAAGGAGTATTCCTTCTTCCACAAAAAAAATAAATTTTGTAGGGTTTAGTGATATCCCAAATTCCCTACATTTCTCAAATACTTGTTGCAGATGAGTGGCATGGTCCTTTTTGTTGTGAGAAAAAACTGTCATGTCATCTAAATAGACGACAATAATTTTGTTCGCAAGCTCCCCAAAAGCTACGTCCATGGATCTTTGGAAATTTGATCCTGCGTTAGATAATCCAAAGGGCATTCTTTGGTATGCAAATGTTCCCCACTTAGTGGTGAACGAAGTCTTGTATTGATCTTCATTTCTCACCCAAACCTGATTGTAACCAAAAAATCTATCTAACAGAGAAAACCTTTCTGCTCTCACCATAGTATGAATGATTGGGTCAATCTGGGGTAAAGGATAGTGATCCTTTAAAGAGGCTTTGTTCAAATTTTTGAAATCGACGCATAGTCATATTTCTCCATTTTTCTTACGGACTAGAACTAAATTTGCCACCTAGGTAGAGTGCTTGATTGGGTATATTATCTTAGCCTACAAGAGTTTTAACAACTCTTGTTTCATTAAGGCTTCAATCTTGGGATTCACAGGCCTCTACCTCTACCTGAAAGGTTTAGCTCCTTCCTCCAATTCAATGGTATGTTGAATGACCTCTTTCCTGTACACTTTCAGATCACTATAAGTCCAGGCTATTATATTTGGATACTCTCTACATAACTGTTTTATTTTATCTAGTTCTACCACTGTACAATCGGTCCCTACTTTGATCATTTTACCCGGTTCTAGTTCTACTTCTTTATACCGACGTTCATCTACCTTGATCCTTCGACCTACAACTCTATTGCTATTGTCGAAAAGGCTCTCCAGGGTGATCAGTCCCCTAGGGATATGGTTGTTTTTTAGTTGAATAAGGCTCTCTTCGTCCTCTTCTTGTAATGCTATATCTATAGAGTAATTCATCTCGTGAATCAAAAAATCCAGGATCTGCTCATCATTTTTGAATACTTGCTATAAAATGTCTTTTTCGGGTATTGAAGGCCTGTATATAAGTCTAACTATTTTAGACTTTTGAATAACATTGCTGAATGGGCAAAAATTTTATCCTATTGATGCTAACAGGTCTGCATGTGTGTTCTTCTCTCTGGAAATGGATTTCATGTTTAGTGCTTCGAAATTTTCCAAAAGATCTAACACTTTGTTTTTGTAAGCTCTTAGGTAATGCTGCTTACAAATGCACTTGCTAGTAACCTATTTAACGATTAGCTTTGAATATCCATAGATCAGCAGCTGTTTTACACCCAGTTTTTCAGCTTTCTTAAGTCCCAAACATAAGGCTTCATACTCAAATCAGGACGATTCCAGCTCTTGCTCCATTTTTGCACCTTGACCCATCAAAGTACAATTTCCATAACTGGTTGACTGAATCATCTATTTTAGGGACAACAATAGGGAGATTTTTTGGTTTCTCAATGGAATAGCTTCCCATTTTTGTCTCTATCATAGCATTGAAGTCTTTCATTGAAAACTAATCTTAGATTGGAGTTCCTCCAGGGTTTCTTCCATTAAATCAATATTCTCAAATTCCTCGGACATCATGTTGACAGTAGCTATTTCTTCTAGTATTTCCACATGAAAAGTAGATGGTTTCTCATTGTAGATCTCGACTCTTTTACCTTTGAAAGGTACCTCCAAATGCGAATAAATCTAGTGATAGATAACATCCCAGTTTGGCTGTGAACTCTCTGGATAAACACATACCGAAATATGGTTCCAAGTCTACAATGACTACTTCTTGTATTACGACTGCTTCTGGCATTTTGTGGAGTTGAATAGGTATATATTTTATCACCCCAATAGTTTTTACTAGAGTACCATCCAATTGCAACACACCAAGATGACTTTGAGTATATTCCATCCCCATTATGTCACATACGACTTTCAACATTACCATAGTTGCAGCCTCTGAATCAATCATGCAATTGTGAACTATCCACCCCTCCATTTGCAAAGATAAATAGAATGGGGGTGGTCTATATTTTCTAGAGGTTGACACAACATTTGCTTGTATAACATTTGAGGAAGAGGTATTATTCTTTAAAGTTAAATATTCTTGGAGGAGGTCAATCTGACCAGGAATTTGCAGTGCACCATACATGCTTATTTTGGAGGGGGTCTTCTTCATTTCTTCTGCAATGTTGAATGAAAGAGTTGCATTTGGGGATACTTCAACACTTTTCTCCCTTCCACTATTCGATTTGTCATATCTATCTCTGTAGACCTGCGTAGCTTTCATTCTTTGCCTTTTTTTCAATGAAGGAATTTTGAGTCTTTCCTTCGCTTGCTCTTGAGCTTCGATCCCTTTTCTAGGAGGAAATTATTTTCTTGGTGTAGTAGAAGTCTGAGGAGGATCAAAACGTCCTTTCTCATCAGACAAGTTCTTCTACGGAGTTGCTTTGGGGGTAGGAGGAAAACCTAGCGGTTGGAGTTCCTTAGGGTCATCTTGTAATGATTTTTTTCTCGATCTTGTTAGGACCGATACTTGCTCCATTGATGGCATTGCAAAATTGTGGTGGAACTCTCTGATTATGTTCACCTACCCCTTGTCGGTTTCTTTGGTTATTTCATTAATAACCACTTGCACATGATGTTGATGAATCATGCATGAATATTCTCCATGAGGATCATTGCAAGTGGTACACCAGTAGTCAGAATTAGTGGGTTCTCCATTATCTCCTATCTCATTTGCATACACCACATTTTTTTTATCTTGTCCTCTTCCACTTGTTGAAGCACCTTCCTTTTGTATCTATGGAAATCTTCTTGCTTGGATATTCCATTTAGCCTCTCTCTTTTTCATAGATGCCATTTCATTTGACAATGTCTTCATTGTATCAATTATGGTCGTGTATTGATAATTGGGGGGAGCTGATGCAAGGGGTGTGGCTGGTAATTTAGGGAATGTAGGGAGTGCAACTATCGATGGGAGATCACGCATTGATGGGAGCATAGGCAGTTTAGAAATTGATGCTTGGGAAAGCTCTGGTAAAATAGGCAATAGAATTTTTGATGGATATATTTTTGTAGCGATGAGATCAGCTTCGCCCCTTGCTTCCTCTACATAGATCCCAAGAAAAGTGGTTACATAGGATTGCCTTATTATCATACTGAGATATGAATCAAAAGCCCTTAAATAATAGCATATAGCTTGTTCTTCCATGGGCTTTAGGCCTTGCGGTACTCTATCACGAGTTCTGGTAAATTTGATGTTGAAATCTTGGATTTCTTCTTGTGGATGCATTTCAATGATAGTGAATTGATTCAAAAATGTGAAAGGATCTACATGTATATTAAATTCATCGACCAGACAGCTGACTAGTACTGCCCAAGAAGTAATGGATCCAACAGGAAGTGCTCTGTACCAATAGAGCATCTTTCCTTTCAAGGATATAATAAACAATCTGACCATTACATCTTCTTGAGTGATGTTGTAAATAGATGCTAGCTCTGATACATCTAAACAGTGTTCATTTGCTATTTTGTCTATTCCATCGAAGCTCGACAATGCTTTTAGTGTAGCTTGTGGAATTTGGTGGTGTGTTCCCAAGTTCAAAGGGCTAGTTTGATTCCATACAATATGCGCTGGTGTAGGGGTGACTGCCATGATTGCTAAAGGAGTTACAACCACTATAGGATTGCTTGCAGACACTCTTGCAACGGGCATTAAAGAGGTGCTAATGGTGCCGGGCAGATTTGATCTTGCGGCTAGCACAGGGTGTGCTTTTAGGCTTCCAAGATGTACTTCAAAAAATGTGATAGGTTCTTCAGAGTTTCTAGCTCGATATCTGGTTATCTTATGGCTATATAACCAGAAGGATTCTATACAAGGTCTTTATTTTATGGTCTAAATGCAACGGAGTCGCCAGGTGATTTTTCTTGAGATTTTGCAAACAAAAGGCTCTGAAGGTAAAACACCAAAACTTATACAATACTGTGGGATTGCTTGTCCCATCGGGTATGCCAAAAATTGTTGGAACAAAATTTGCCTTCGGTTAATAGTGTTGCTCCTTAGACTTTGAAAAGAACAAAACAACCTTCACTTGAACCCTTTTACAAAAATTGAAATATCTCTTTATGTATACCTTATTTCTCCTTCTAAATAAATTAATCAAATAGTCCTCGAAATACGCTTTCCAATGATATATAATATGATATACTTCTAAAAGTAAAATCACCAGAAATATTTCCTTTTCACAACATGCACCACAAACCTTATCTCTCCTAGGGCAACCTTAGAAAATTAAATATTTTGAAAAATTAATAACTTGCCTTTAACCTCGACGAGATTCGATCCTCGTAATTGCCCTTGCACCACTCAAACCATGGTTCCAACAACCACGTGATCCAACCACTCACATAGAAACCAACAGTGCAAGACCTCCTTCTTGCTTCCTCTGAACTTGCCCTAAAAAACCATGTGTGCAAAAGGTTCTCCATTTTTACCTTGCAAAAACTAGCACCGACGGGATTCAAATTTTGGATCTACTAGTTCTTAAACACCTTACATGCCTTCCTCTTGCCGCTAGGCCACAAGTGCCTATGGTGATAGGTAAGGAAACTCCCTTACCTTTGTTCGCTCTTCTCTTCGTTGGTTTTCGAACGAATACGACACTTTTGCTTCCTTGGCTCTTCGAACGGATTATCTTCATCGAGGACTTAGGGAAAATAAAATTTTAGTGGCATATTTATATATGCCCACATTTTTATTTTGACGTTGGCTATAACTTAATATTATTTGCCTCCTCATTTTTGACGTCGACAATAACAAAATATTAATTTTAATTTTAATTTTAAATTTTAATTTTAAATGATTCAAATTTAAACTTAAATATTTAAAATTAATTATCTCCTTCACCGGGGCACCTTTTTCGATGAAAAAAAATCCAACTTGGGTTTTAAGAAAAACCCATTTCAAATCTGCCATCCATGGTTTTAAATAAAACCTTTTATTTTGCATACCTTGGTTTTCACAAAAATCCTGTAAATAGCCTTGCTTTCCAAAATATCATAAATGCTTATTTATAAAATATTTTGGCCACAAAAACTCAATGTGATTCATGTGATATCAATGACAACATAAAATGCCTTAAATTACCTCAAATTTACTACAGAGAGTGGATATGGAGAAGAGGGAGAACAGGATACGAGAGGGTGATATGATGTATCACCAAGAGGAGTTAGGAGTCCTAAGTATGGATTGGGTGAGATGGAGACTGTGGCGAGGAGCACTAAAGTGGATTGGGGATGCAAATAAGATAGCTCACATTAGGCGATAATGTTGGATTGTGGGGAAGCACTTATCATATATAGAGTTCTTTCAATTCTCTCAAGTGCAGTGATAGTTTTTTTTTTTTTTGGTAATTAAGGATCTAATTCATTGCAAACGGGTTTTCCAGGTTGACCCAAAACCTTTTACAATAATCAGCACAGAGTTGATACAGATCAAAAATTCAATAGGGACAGACTGTCCTATGCAAATAATACCCATCTGTGGCCCCTTTCTGAAACAGTCAAGAAAACGCAACAACTACCAGCCAACAACATTCATCAACCCACACCTCCGCAAATCCACGACAAGTCGCGAAAATGGGACAAGTCACGAAATCGCGACAAAAAACAACCTTTAGCATCATACTCCAGCATCACCGTGATTTCGCGACAAGTCGCGAAAATGCGACATGTCGTGAAAATGTGACATGTCGCGATTTCGCAACATCATACAGCCAACTGCTTCCTTTGCCAACAACTCCACGATTTCGTGACAAGTCACGAAAATGCGACATGTCACGAAATCGCGACAACAAAATGCCATTAGCTTCGACTTCATGCATCACCGCAATTTCGCGACAGGTCGCGAAACTGCGACAAGTCGCGAAAATGCGACATGTCATGATTTCGCGACAACTTTTTGCCTTCTGCTTTGCCTACATGCCCTTCCATGATTTCACGACAGGTCATGATTTTGCGACATCTTTTTGCCTTCTGCTTTGCCTGCAAGCCCCTCCGCGATTTCGCGACAGGTCACGAAAATGCGACATGTCGCGATTTCGTGACATCTTTCTGCCTTCAGCAACAATTCCCAACATCTCCACGATTTCGCGACAAGTCACAAAAATGCAACATGTCGCGAAAACGTGACAACTTATAGCCTTCTGCTTCTTTTTCATCAACTCCGCGAATTCACGACAAGTCGCGAAAATGCGACATGTCACGATTTCATGACATCTTTCAGTCTTCTGCTTCGTTTCTGCCTCCACGTCGTGAAATCATGACATATTAGCTGGGCGCTCCCCTCTGCCTCTGTCGGTCGCGAAACCGTGACAACTTTCCATACTTAACTTTTTCCAGCATTGAGCACCGCAAAACCACAACAGGTCGCGAAAATGCGACAAGCCACGAAATCACGACAATTTTCCTCTAAGCTCTTCACTGCTTCTTTTGGGCGCGATAACGCGACATGTCACGATATCGCGACAATTTTCGGTCAACACCTCTCCTGCTCTACTTTGACCGCGATACGGCGACACGTCGCGAAATCGCGACATTCTTGCTGGGTGCTCCCCTCTGCCGCTGTCGGTCGTGAAACCGCGACAACTTTCCATACTTAGCTTTTTCCAGCATTGAACACCGCAAAAATGCAACAAGCCACGAAATCGCGACAAATTTCCTCTAAGCTCTTCACTACTTCTTTTGGGTGCGATAACGCGACATGTCGCGATTTCGTGACATATTTTGGTCAACACCTCTCCAGCCCTCCTTTGACCGCGATACGACGACACGTCACGATATCATGATAGTTTCCTTCTGTGCTCTTCACTGCTTCTTTTGAGCGCGATAACGTGACAAGTCACGAAATCATGACAATTTTTGGTCAAAACCTCTCCTGCTCTACTTTGACCGCGATACGGCGACACGTCGCGATATCACGACAGTTTTGGTCCTTGGTCGCACTTGCCTTTTTTTGTCACGAAAACGCGACAGGATTGCTTCGGGAGACAGAAAACTCCTCTTCCTTTATCCAAACCCCACAAAAGCATCAACATTGGCGATCATTTTGAATAATCTTGTCCACATCCCTTGGAACCCCAAGTTCCCAAGTGACCAACCCATCAGCTTCCACCCCTAAATTGGCTAAGATATCAGTAGTTTTATTGGCTTCCCTAAACACGTGCTGGGCCCTTCGCTCATTCCTGGCTTGGTAGAGGATCCTAGCCTCTTCGATGACAGTCTTAAACCGCCATGGAGGAATTTTCCCATTGCTGATAAGGTTTATGACGTGCAGGGAATCTCCTTCGATGATAAGATTATCTTCAATCTCCTGAGCCATCTGAAGACCCCTCCATAATGCTCTTGCTTCCGCCTCGTTGTTAGTCCTTGTTCCCAACTGCTCAAAAAAGGCCATCACCAGAAAGCCTTGATGGTCTCTCACTACTCCTCCAGCCCCTGCTCTGCCAGGGTTACCTTTAGAAGCCCCATCAAAGTTAAGCTTGAGCCATCCAACTGGGGGCGGTTTCCACCTGACATCTACTCTAGGATTGATCTTGGGGGACAAGGGTTTCTCAACCAGGGTAAGATTTAAAGAGTGAGCTATCAGTCTCTCCCAGAGGGGAGGATTGCGAGCTTCATAAGGAATAAGGCTAACGTTTTCATGGGCAAAGGTAAGGATCTTATTGGTGATGGAAGTAACATCATGGCTCGACTCATGGAAAGCTCTATGGTTTCGTTCAAGCCAAATCTGCCATAGAAAATGGTGGAGACAGATCTTCCAGAAAAACCTCAACCTAAGGCTTACGAAGGGATTTGGCCATTGATGGAAGAGGTCAATGATGGTGGCTGGTCTGACCCAGCAAATGCTAAAGGCTTGAAATAACCTATTGAGGATGCTCGAAGAGACCGGGAATTCAAGGAAAATATGGAGGGTGGACTCCCAATTTGCCCTGCACAAACAACAGCGGTTAGCAACTATCATACCTTTCCTTATCAAGTTGTCAATCGTAAGAATCCTGCCTTGGATCGCCAACCACGAGAACATTGCAACTTTAGGAATAAGCTTTTTGACCCATACCAACTGAGTCTGGAGAATGGGATCCTCAGAATCTACCATTAGCATGTAAGCATATTTGACTGAGAACTGCCCATTTTTGAAAGCTACCCAAATTACATGATCCTGCCTGGGACTCATGGGGATGAATTGTTGATGCAATATGCTTTGGATTTCTTCTGAAATAGCTTCAAATCCTAGGATCCTTATCTATTTCCAAATAAGCCTACCTCTGTCCTGCCTCATGAAATCAGCTACTTTCCTTCCATAGAGATCCTCTGTAATTCTTTTGGCCCTCGCTAGATGAGGAACCTGAGATAACGCTTCATCCTTGGCCCACCTGTCATCCCAGAACCTGATCTTCTGTCCATTACCTAGGACCCATCTTAGGCATTTCTTTATGACCTCTCTGCTTGATAGGATTGCTTTCTAGAACGTAGAACCTCTCCTGTGCACCATATCATCTAGGAAATCAGAACCTTGAAGATATTTCCTTCTAATTATGGCAGTCCACTCATTCTCCTCATTGTTAATAAGACGCCAAGCTTGTTTAGCAACTAAAGCTGTGTTTAGATGAGCAACTCTTCTCAGTCCTAGCCCCCCGTATTCTTTTGGCCTACAAACCTTGCCCCAGCCCACAAGGTGGATCCTCTGTTTTTCCTCTGATCCAGACCAGAGAAAGTTCTTTTGAATCTGTTCAATTTTTTGGTGAATTCTGGTCGGAGCCCTAAAAATAGAAAGAAAATAAACCGGAATGCTCTGTAAGGAAGCCTTAGTGAGGGTGAGTTTCCCGGCCTGAGATAAAAAATGTCCTTTCCAGCCAGCCAATTTTTTTTGGATTCTTTCTACCACTCTATCCCACATAGATTCACACGGAGAACCGTAGAAGAGGGGAAGGCCTAGATACGTGGTAGGGAGAGTCGCTATCGAACATCCCAAGATTTGAGCTATTCTTGCTTGCCTCTGATTTGGGGTGTTAAGGAAGTAAAGCTTACTCTTGTTGAAATTCACCTTCTGACCCGTCGCATCCTCGTAGAGTTGGAGAATGTGCTTAATCCTTCTAGCTTCAACCACTGACGATTGGGTCAACATCAAGGTGTCATCCACAAATTGTTGGTGACTAATAGGGTTGATGAGAGAGGTTGCTTTGATTCCCGAGATTAATCCAGCATTGCAAGCTGCTTTAATAGTTCTACCCAGAGCCTCTGCTACAATGACAAACAACATTGGGCTTATTGGATCTCCTTGTCTGAGCCCTCTGTGACTCTGGAAGTACCCAGCTATCGTGCCATTGACCAGAACTGAGAACCAGGGTTTGGATATGCACTCTTTTATCAACCTGACCCACTGAGGATGAAAGCCAAACTTCAGAAGAACAGCCATCAAAAAATCCCAGTTAATGCGGTCAAAAGCTTTGTTCATATCGAGCTTTAGGGCTAAGACCGCCTTGTTGGTTTGACTTGCAGAGTGCAAAGCTTCATGGATTGTGATCACACCATCCAAAATTGATCTCCCCTGAATAGAGCTGCCTTGGCTAGGGTCGATAATAAGGGGCATAATTTCTTTCATCCTATTAGCAATGGCTTTTGATAGTATCTTGTATGACACATTGCATAAACTAATCGGTCTAAAATCTGCCATTGTCTCTGGAGTTGGGCCCTTAGGAATCAGGGCGATAAAGGTGGACTTGAAGCCTCTCGGGATATGTTTTGAAGCCTAAAATTATTTGATAGCAGAGATAACATCCGCTCCAACAGTGTCCCAAAAGACTTGGTAGAACCATGGAGGGAACCCATCCGGGCCAGGGGATTTCTCAGGATCCATGCTAAACAGAGCTTTTCTGATTTCTTCATCAATGAAAGGAGCAAGAAGCTTACCATTTATGGCCTCATCAACCAAACTCGGAATGGACTGGAGGAGGGTTTCCTTGGCTTCCTCTCTACACTGGGATTCATCCCCGAGAAGGGAGCTGAAGTAAGCTGCTACTTCCTCCCTAATCTCAAATAAGTCTTGGGTTTTGGATCCATCGGCTTTGGTCAACTCTCTTATCTTATTATTACTTCTGTTCCTCAAGGTTGAAACATGAAAGAACTTTGAGTTCGAATCACCATCCTTTAGCCATAAAGCCCTGGATTTCTGTCTCTAGTAAGTCTCCTCACAAGCTAAAATATTGTGATATTCTGATAGATTGGCTTGTTCCTCGTTCCTAGTAGCTTCATCACAGTTACCATTCTGAATCGTGGTGTCGATGACCTACAGCCTTTCCCCCACCTGTTGCTTGTTCTCAAACAAGTTCCCAAAAACCTCCTTATTCCAAGTTCTAAGGTTATTCTTTACTAATTTCAGCTTTTGGGCAAGAATGAAACCTGAACTTCCATGAAAGGGTTGCTTCCACCATTTGGAAATACTTTCTTTTAAATCCGGGTGTCTGATCCACATTGACTAAAAATGAAAAGGTTTTTTGAAAGAGATAGACTTTGGGACCTCTAGGAGGATGGGATTGGGATCGAAGGAAATTTTGGGAAAGGTTTGCAGGGTGGAGTCTCCAAACCCAACAGTCGCCTCCTTGGATAAGAAAAACCTGTCAAGTATTTCCTGGATAAGTTGGCTTCCTGACCGCCTGTTGCTCCATGTATACTTGGCTCCTCTTAGCCTCACATCCATGAGTTGGTTCGAGTTAACAAAATCATTGAAGTCTTCCATACTTCTGGTAGGGAGCCCTGAGCCACCCTTTTTGTCTGATGGGTATAGCGGCGTGTTGAAATCTCCTGCCACCACCCACGGGATGTCATGGAAAGCATCACCCAGATTGCCCAGATAATCACATAAATCAGCTCTCCCCTGAACAAAATTAGGAGCATAAACATTGGAGCAGATCCACGATCTGTTGTTGTCAATATCATGGAAAAAAACACTCAACACCCTGTCGTCCTCTTGGATGATACTGCCTTCCACTACCCGAGGGTCCCACAGAACCATGAGCCCCCTAGACATTCCTCTAGCCGAATGAAACACCATTTCCCCTTGACTCCACATCTTTTTTGCTATTGATTTTGACTGGGCTTCATCTAATTTTGTTTCTTGCAACATTAAAATTGTTGGATTGTACTGCCTTCTTAGCGAACTAACCACTCTCTGAGTGGGCCGACCATTGAGGCCTCTCACATTCCATGAGAGAACCTTCATTTAGATTGTTTGGAGTTTTTCCCTTTCCCCCTTCCCTGAGGAGGTTTTCCTGATTTGATATCCTCGAGCCCTGGGATAACTTTTTGAATTAGAGTTTTTTGTTTACCGCTGGCAATCTCATTGTCGGTCCTCATTCTGTTGTGCTCTGCATTTGAGATCCTCCCCTTCTTTCTCTCATAGCCATAGTCAATAGGTGACTTAGTCATACTCCTGGTATTCTTGGGGCTATATTGAGGGGGATCTAACTGTTGTAGAACCGGACTCATGCATTCCTCAAAATCATCCAATTCTACCATCTCAGTCCTTGATTCTAACTCCTCCATATTTTTCCTGTATTCCCCTGATTTTCGAGAAGAATCTTCTAGTTGGTTTGGCAGGCTACTGGCTATGATGTTGGGGAGGTCTAGTTTCGATGACACCATCTCCTCCACCCTTTTCCTATATTCTCTGGGGCTTAGCCTTACCCCTCCCTGGGGGATTGAGGGGTTATTTGTTATGGGATTTGACCAGATCCACCCATGGTGATTTTCAGGGTAACAAGTGATGCAAGGTAGAGCTAGTGGTACCACCACTGTATTTAACACCTAATGAGACTTTAGGTGTTCTAGATGTAGACAATGCAAGTACCATGATAGAATATGATATATGGTGTTCTAGATAGCGATGGGAGCTAGTGCTTGGGGTAGTGGATATATGGGCTGAGGTGGTAGGAGTGTTGCTTGATAAGGGATTGCTAGGTGGGGTGAGGACACCATCGCTAGGGCCTATGGATGCATGGAGGGATGAGGGATCACTCGAACTTGGTGAGGAGGAGGAGGTAGAGTTGGACTAATTTATTAGGTGAGTTAGGCCTCGTTGTGATGAGCGAGATCGCTTGGTGCGTGATAGCAATGCAGGATCATCAATGGAGGATGGCATGGGTACAATAGAGGGTGCAATAGCGATAGAATATGTAACCATGCTGGACATTGTTGATGATTCATCATACAATTCATTAGTGATGAAGGAGGGAGGTATTGGTGAGGATAAAACAATAGAGTTAGATGACTTTTACTTTACTATAGAGCTATAAGAGGCTATGGTGGTTGAGGATGAGATGAAAGAGATATGAGGGGAGGTGAAGGGGCTTAGATATAGGCTTTTGGACACTGAGATGGATTAGGTGATAGATCACTCTATATTATAGGAGATGTGGTAGATGGAGGTAGATCTTAGGGTCACCTTAGAGGAGAGAGATGAGGCTAGGGTTTGCTTGCAGTAGGTGATTAAGGAGAGGGATGTGTTGAGGATGGAGTAGGATGTGCTCAGATATGTGCTATGAGTTCTAAGTGAGATGAGATGATTGAGTCTACTTAGAGATTGCAGGGGTTGTTGGATGTATCTAGGATAGAGACAAAGGTCATAAAGGCTAATAATCTAGAGAGGATCGCAAAGTTAGAGTAGTTCATGCATGATATGTTAGCTACAAAGGAGTGGGTAGAGAAGGATATTGAGGGATTGGCAATGATAGTGCTATAGTTGGAGTAGGCATAGGCAGAAGTGGGGTGTTTGCAGTAAGAAAATATAGAATTTTTAGCATCCAATATGAGGGAGGCTGCAAAGAGGTCGAGGTGTGAGGGGGAGTTAGAGATGCATGGGATACCTATTCCTTCTTATTCTGGTTATATTTCACTGTAGTAGATGCATTCACATCAGATTTAGTAAAGTTCATCATTAGTGGCTAGGAGGAGTCAATAGATGTTGGTTCCTACAATATCATATGCAGTAGGGTTGGTACTGGTGGCATGGATGGAGGTGCCAACAGTGCAAGATACAAGGGAGGCGCAGTCAGTGTAGAGTTGGTAGAGCAAGTGCCTGCTAAGGAGGGGAGTGGAGAAACACTCGTGGGACAACGTAGATGATGTAGCTACGAGGGTAGTTATGGGTATATTGACCCACCATTTTTATTATGGATGTACACATGATGATTTGTTTTTGGTAGTTTCATATCGGTATGGATACACAACTCATTGTAGTTGTGTGGCATTTTTGATAGATAAATATATGAACATGATATGATCATGTGGTGATGCACCTGTAAGGACACTATTGGAACAAAATCTGCCTTCGGTTAATAGTGTTGCGCCTTAGACTTTGCCAACATTGAATAGACAGATCTTGCTTGAGATCATCTGTCTAGTCTCCAGAGAAGGCTGGTTCCTTTGAGTTTTTTTAGAGAAAAGGGGAACAAGAGATAAGGGAAATATAGCCTAAGCTAGAACTTTTCTCACGGTACAGATTAGACAACAACAAACATTGATGATGCAGTTTAGACAACAACAAAGCTAGAACTCTTCTTTATAGAAAACATGAATTCCTGAGTGTGACTTTTAGATGTTCGTCTAAAAGCATGTAAATATCTGTTAATGTTCAACTCTAGAAACAAGATTCATACGTGCACAGTCCAGATTTCAGAACAGATACATTATAAAACTTCGAGTGAATAAAAGTTAAAACACCGAGATACATACAAGCACACAGAAGTTTCGGAAGCCAGAGGAAGAAATCTTTTATTGCTTGTAATCCAGTACATGTGCATCAAGCTTGTAAACGTCCAAGAGCCGACCCCTTTTCTGGTCGACTCACTCCTATTTATACCCTAAAAAGAGTATCTTCTACTACGTACTTTTAATTTCTTCAATCAATTACAAGTAATTTTCTGTAGTTTCTAATAATACACAAAGGATTTCCCGTAGATTGGATAAATTTCCTTCTGGCTAATTTTAGGTGAGCCTATTACTTTGCAATCATCCAGTGGACCTGCCAGGTTATAATCAACAGACCATTCTTCAAAAATCAGCACCTGATGTCAGTGCATGTCCCTAGTTGCCAAAAATATACTTTATTCCTTTACAGCTGGCATGTCACGAAATCACGACATTCGTCTCCTGCTTTGCTCCTCTGCCGCTTCCAGCCGCGAAAATGAGACATGTCGCGAAATCGCGACATTCGTCTCTTCCTTTGCTCCTTTGCTGCCTCCCGCCATGAAAATGAGACATGTCATGAAATCGCGACATTCTTTCCTTGCTTTGCTCTTCTGCCGCTTCCAGCCGCGAAAATGAGACATGTCACGAAATCGCGACATTCATCTCTTCCTTTGCTCCTTTGCTGCCTCCCACCATGAAAATGAGACATGTCGCGAAATCGTGACATTCTTTCCTTGCTTTGCTCTTCTGTCGCTTCCAGCCGCAAAAATGAGACATGTCGCGAAATCGCGACATTCTTCCTTGCTTTGCTCTTTTGTCGCTTCCAGCCGTGAAAATGAGACATGTCGCAGAATATCGCGACACTCTTCCCTCCTGCTCTTTCTCTTGCTCTTCAGCCGTGAAAATGAGACATGTCGCGATATCGTGACACTTTTTCCTCCTTGCTCTTTCTCTTGCTCTTAGCCGCGAAAATGCAACATGTCGCGATATCGTGACACTTTTCCTCTTTGCTCTTTCTCCTTGCTTAAAATGCAACATGTCACAGATATCGCGACACTTTTTCCCTTTCTCTTTCTCCTCAACATGTCGCATATCGTGACACTTTTCCTCTCTTTCTTCAACAACATGTCGCGATATCGCGACACTTTTTCCTCTTGCTCCTTTTGTTGCTCTTAGCCGAAAAGGCAACATGTCGCGATATCGCGACACTTTCTCCTTCTCTCACTTTTTCTCTTGTGGCGACAAAGCAACATGTCGCGATATCGCGACACTTTTCTTGCTCCTTTTGTTGCTCTTAGCGAAAATCAACATGTCGCGATATCGCGACACTTTTACCTCCTTGCTCCCTTTTGTTGCTTTTAGCCGCGAAAATGCAACATGTCGCGATATCGCGACACTTTTTCCTCCTTGCGGTGTTTTGCTTTTTCTTTGATCTTTAGCATATGGGCCACTTTGGTCTTCTTGGGAAATATGCAAAAAAAGGTGCATCAGCTATTTTTCTGTAGTTAGTCACTTTTAGACTAACATTCTTGGTGCCTTTCGGGGGATTTTTTGCTTGCAAAAATTTTGAACCAGGCCTTTATCCATTGGGAAACGGAGTCACCAACGCAGTTGTAAAAAGTAAAATTTCGAGCGGAAAAACAAAAGAAAAAGAATGCACTTTGGAATACAAGTGATCTTCACCTTATCAGAACCTTTCTTTTACCGCTTAGGTATTTAACCTTTGTTTGAAGAACACAAAAATTCAATTCTGGGAGCTGGTCCCAGCTCTGGTTGCTGGCTGCTGCCCCTGATGTTTAGATCCTCTGATTCTGTCCATGGCTGCAATTATCTCTTGATAAGCTTGCACACTTGATTCTTATTAGGCCGTAAAAAGGGAAATATTTACAAAACTTCAAACTTATAATATACTGTACATATAATGGTGATCTGTAGCTTTTACTAGAAATACAATTTTAGGTGAAAAGCATTCACCATGATGGGTAGAACCCATCCATCTTGATTTTTTAACTGGAAGGCATTGAATTGCTTTTCTGCAACAATTTCGAATGGCCCCTCCCAGAAAGCATCAAACTTGTCATGGTGTCCTGGCTTTGCTTTCTTGACATTCCATTTTAATACCAGGTCACCTGTTTTAAATTTCTTGAAAGTGGTTTTCTTATCGAACCACCCGACTGTTTTTACCATATGCTTTTGATGATGATCGTAGGCCTGTTCCCTAGATTCTTCAAGCTGCAGAAGTTGCATCAGTCGGGCATCCATTGGATGACCTTCATCTTCGTTAACTTGGTTTAGCATCCTCAACGCGGGTATCTCCATATGAATCGGTAGAACAACTTCTTTGCCATAAACCAAAGCATATGGCGAAGTATTGATTGATTTTTTGATTGAGATTCTGTCGGCCCACAGGGCTTGATTCAGGAGTGAGTGCCAGTTCTTCTTATTGTCCTCTAATGTTCTTTTCAGAATTCTCAGAAGATTCTTATTAGTAGACTCAGCTAATCCATTACCTTGTGGGTAATAATTAGAGGAAGTCTTCAGGTAAATTCCATATCTACTGACGAATTCGATCATATTTGCACTAGTGAAAGGGGATCCATTGTCTGTAACCAAAGAATCTGGTATGCCAAACCTTGTGATTAGACTTTCGATGAATTCTATCACCACTTTGAATCAGCTTTCTTCGTAGGCACTACTTCTGCCCACTTGGTGAAGTAGTCCGTGGCAGTGAGAATGTATTTGTGGCCTGATGATGAGTTTGGCTCTATTATCCCTACGAAATCCAACCCCCACTGTTGGAATGGTTCTTCAACTTGAATAGCTTTTAAGGGCATAGGTGCATTCCTGTTTCTTCCCACATACCTCGACACTTGTTCACACCTCTGGGTCACTTTGTACGCATCTAGGAAGATGGAAGGCCAATAACATCCAGCTCTAAGGATCTTCAAAGCTGTAGTTCGGCCTGCATAATGTCCCCCTGAAAAACCCCTATGAAATTCATCTAACACTTTCTGCTTTTCATTATCGGGAACGCATTTTAACAATACACCATCGATGTTAATCCTGTACAACCCCTCTGTTCGAAGGGTATATTTCAATGCTTGGGTTCTGAATCTCCTTCTCTGGGAAGCGTTCATATCCTCAGGACATGACCCAGTCTGAAAATACCTCACAAAGTCATCGATCCAACCCGAACTTGCTCTGTCTTGGTGTTGCTCTGTGTTTGCCATGACGGGGTGGCTCTCCCCATATCCACTTGCAACTTGCTTGGCCAATTCCTGGCACAAAGCTCTCCCTATGAATATTTTAGTAGGATGTATTTCTACATCATACTCTTGGATGCGAGTCACCCATCCAGCTCTTTTTTCACCCAATTCTCCTTGAATTATGAAGTTCCTTACATCGGGATGAATAACATACACCATCGTCCGATTTTGGGATAAGAAGTGTTTTAGCTTATTCAAGGATTTCATAATTGCGTATACTTGTTTTTCTATGAAGTTGTACCTTTCCTCATGTTTGTGCATGGTGGAACTCAGAAAGGCTATGGGTCTTTCTTCGTCATCTGCTCCTTTCTGAGTGAGAACTGCAGCATAACTATTTTGCTCTCCGACAGCATATAGTATGAAATCCTCGAGAATAGTCAGGGTTGACTAGCACAGGAGCTTGAGCGATGGCTTCTAGAATTTTTTGGAAAGCTTCTTTCCTTGGCTCTGTCCATTTAAAAGGAGCGTCCTTTTTCAATAATTCAGTCATTGGTTTAACTGTTTGGGCAAAATCCGCAATGAATTTTTCGACGAAATTTATTTGCCCAAAGAAAGACTGCAAACCTTTCTTGTTAACTGGGAGAGACAACTCAAGAAGCGCCTTTACTCTATCAGGATCAATTGACAGCCCAACTTTAGAAATAACATGCCCAAGGAGTATTCCTTCTTCCACAACAAAAATAGATTTTGTAGGGTTTAGTGATATCCCAAATTCCCTACATTTCTCAAATACTTGCTGCAGATGAGTGGCATGGTCCTTTTTGTTGTGAGAAAAAACTGTCATGTCATCTAAATAGACGACAATAATTTTGTTCGCAAGCTCCCCAAAAGCTACGTCCATGGCTCTCTAGAAAGTTGCTCCTGCGTTAGATAATCCAAAGGGCATCCTTTGGTATGCAAATGTTCCCCACTTAGTGGTGAACGCAGTCTTGTATTGATCTTCATTTCTCACCCAAACCTGATTGTAACTAGAAAAGCCGTCTAACAGAGAAAACCTTTCTGCTCCCGCCATAGTATGAAGGATTGGGTCAATCTGGGGTAAAGGATAGTGATCCTTTAAAGAGGCTCTGTTCAAATTTTTGAAATCGACGCATAGTCGTATTTCTCCATTTTTCTTGTGGATTGGAACTAAATTTGCCACCTAGGTAGAGTGCTTGATTGGGTATATTATCTTAGCCTGCAAGAGTTTTAACAACTCTTGTTTCATTAAGGCTTCAATCTTGGGATTCACAGGCCTCTGCCTCTGCCTGAAAGGTTTAGCTCCTTCCTCCAGTTCAATGGTATGTTGAATGACCTCTTTCCTGTACACTTTCAGATCACTATAAGTCCAGGCTATTATATCTGGATACTCTCTACATAACTATTTTATTTTCTCTAGTTCTACCACTGTACAATCGGTCCCTACTTTGATCATTTTTCCCGGTTCTAGTTCTACTTCTTTATACCGACGTTCATCTACCTTGATCCTTCGACCTACAACTCTATCGCTATTGTCGAAAAGGCTCTCCAGGGTGATCAGTCCCCTAGGGATATGGTTGTTTTTCAGTTGAATAAGGCTCTCTTCGTCCTCTTCTTGTAACGCTCTATCTGTAGAGCAATTCATCTCATGAATCAAAAAATCCAGGATCTGCTCATCATTTTTGAATACTTGCCAAAAAATGTCTTTGTCGGGCACTGAAGGCCTGTATATAAGTCTAACTATTTTAGACTTCTGAATAACATTGCTGACTGGGCAAAAATTTGATCCTACTGATGCTAACAGGTCTGCATGTGTGTTCTTCTCTCTGGAAATGGATTTCATGTTTAGTGCTTCAAAATTTTCCAATAGATCTAACACTTTGTTTTTGTAAGCTCTTAGGTAATGTTGCTTACAAATGCACTTGCCAGTAACCTGTTTAACGATCAGCTCTGAATCTCCATAGATCAGCAGCTGTTTTACACCCAGTTTTTCAGCTTTCTTGAGTCCCAAACACAAGGCTTCGTACTCAGCTACGTTATTGGTGCAACTCCATGTCAACCTATACGAAAAGACTTTTTCTGTTCTAGTGGGTGAAATCAGGACGATTCCAGCTCTTGCTCCATTTTTGCACCTTGACCCATCAAAGTACAATTTCCATAACTGGTTGACTGAATCATCTATTTTAGGGACAACAATAGGGAGATTTTTTGGTTTCTCAATGGAATAGCTTCCCATTTTTGTCTCTATCATAGCATTGAAGTCTTTCATTGAAAACTGATCTTCATATTGGAGTTCCTCCAGGGTTTCTTCCATTAAATCAATATTCTCAAATTCCTCGGACATCATGTTGATAGTAGCTGTTTCTTCTAGTCTTTCCACATGAAAAGTAGATGGTTTCTCATTGTAGATCCTGACTCTTTTACCTTTGAAAGGTACCTCCAAATGCGAATAATCTAGTGACAGATAACCTCCCAGTTTGGCTGTGAACTCTCTGGATAAACACATACCGAAATATGGTTCCAAGTCTACAATGACTACTTCTTGTATTACGACTGCTTCTGGCATTCTGTGGAGTTGAATAGGTATATCTTTGATCACCCCGATAGTTTTTACTGGAGTACCATCCAATTGCAACACACCAGGATGACTTCGAGTATATTCCATCCCCATTATGTCACATACGACTTTCGGCATTACCGTAGTTGCGGCCCCTGAATCAATCATGCAATTGTGAACTATCCACCCCTCCATTTGCAAAGATAAATAGAATGGGGGTGGTCTATTTTTTCTAGAGGTTGACACAACATTTGCTTGTATAACATTTGAGGAAGAGGTATTATTCTTTAAAGTTAAAGATTCTTGGAGGAGGTCAATCTGACCAAGAATTTGCAGTGCATCATACATGCTTATTTTGGAGGGGGTCCTCTTCATTTCTTCTGCAATGTTGAACGAAAGAGTTGCAGCTGGGGATACTTCAACACTTTTCTCCCTTCCACTAGTCGATGCATCATATCTGTCTCTGTAGACCTGCGTAGCTTTTGTTCTTTGCCTTTTTGTCAATGAAGGAAATCTGAGTCTTTCCTTCGCTTGCTCTTGAGCTTCGCTCCCTTTTCTAGGAGGAAATTCTTTTCTTGGTGTAGTCACAGAAGTCTGAGGAGGATCAGAACGTCCTTTCTCACCGGACAGGTTCTTCTACGGAGTTGCTCTAGGGGTAGGAGGAAAACCTAGTGGTTGGAGTTCCTTAGGGTCAGCTTGTAATGACTTTTTTCTCGATCTTGTTAGGACCGATACTTGCTCCACTGATGGCATTGCCAAATTGTGGTGGACCTCTCTGATTATGTTCACCTGTCCCTTGCCGGTTTCTTTGGCTCTTTCATTAATAACCACTTGCACATGATGTTGATGAATCATGCATGAATCTTCTCCATGAGGATCATTGCAAGTGGTACACCAGTAGTCGAAATTAGTGGGTTCTCCATTATCTCCTATCTCATTTGCATACACCACATTTTTTTTATCTTGTCCTCTTCCACTTGTTGAAGCACCTTCCTTTTGTATCTGTGGAAATCTTCTTGCTTGGATATTCCTTTCAGCCTCTCTCTTTTTCATAGACGCCATTTCATTTGACAATGTCTTCATTGTATCAATTATGGTCGTGTATTGATCATTGGGGGGAGCTGATGCAAGGGGTGTGGCTAGTAATGCAAGGAATGTAGGGAGTGCAGCTATAGATGGGAGAGCACGCGTTGATGGGAGTGCAGGCAGTTTAGAAATTGATGCTTGGGAAAGCTCTGGTAAAATAGGCAATAGAATTTTTGATGGATATCTTTTTGTAGCGATGAGATCAGCTTCGCCCCTTGTTGCCTCTACATAGATCCCAGGAAAAGTGGTTACACGGGATTGCCTTATTATCATACTGAGATCTGAATCAAAAGCCCTTAAATAATAGCATATAGCTTGTTCTTCCGTGGGCTTTAGGCCTTGTGGTACTCTATCACGAGTTTTGGTAAATCTGATGTTGAAATCTTGGATTTCTTCTTGTGGATGCCTTTCAATGATAGTGAATTGATTCAACAATGTGAAAGGATCTGCATGTATATTAAATTCATCGACCAGACGGTCGGCCAGTACTGCCCAAGAAGTAATGGATCCAACGGGAAGCGCTCTGTACCAATAGAGCATCTTTCCTTTCAAAGATATAATCAACAATCTGACCATTACATCTTCCTGAGTGATGTTGTAAATAGATGCTAGCTTTGATACATCTAAACAGTGTTCATCTACTATTTTGCCTGTTTCATCAAAGCTCGACAATGCTTTTAGTGCAGCTTGTGGAATTTGGTGGTGTGTTCCCAAGTTCAAAGGGCCAGTTTGATTCCATACAAGATGCGCTAGGGTAGGGGTGGCTGCCATGATTGCTAAAGGAGTTACAACCGCTATAGGATTGCTTGCAGACACTCCTACAATGGGTGTTAAAGAGGTGCTAATGGTGCCGAGCAGATTTGATCTTGCAGCTAGCACAGGGTGTGCTTTTAGGCTTTCGAGATGTAGTTCAAAAAACTCGATAGGTTCTTCAGAGTTTCTAGCTCGGGATCTGGTTATCATATGGCTATATAACCAGAAGGTTTCTAGACAAGGTCTTTCTTTTATGGTCTAAATGCAACGGAGTCGCCAGGTGATTTTTCTTGAGATTTTGCAAACAAAAGGCTCTGAAGGTAAAACACCAAAACTTATACAATACTGTGGGATTGCTGGTCCCACCGGGCATGCCAAAAACTGTTGGAACAAAATCTGCCTTCGGTTAATAGTGTTGCGCCTTAGACTTTGCCAACATTGAATAGATAGATCTTGCTTGAGATCATCTATCTAGTCTCTAGAGAAGGCTGGTTCCTTTGAGTTTTTTTAGAGAAAAGGGGAACAAGAGATAAGGGAAATATAGCCTAAGCTAGAACTTTTCTCACGAGTACAGATTAGACAACAACAAACATTGATGATGCAGTTTAGACAACAACAAAGCTAGAACTCTTCTTTATAGAAAACATGAATTCCTGAGTGTGACTTTTAGATGTTCGTCTAAAAGCATGTAAATATCTTTTAATGTTCAACTCTAGAAACAAGATTCATACATGCACAGTCCAGATTTCAGAATAGATACATTATAAAACTCAGAGTGAATAAAAGTTAAAACACCAGATACATACAAGCACACAGAAGTTTCGAAAGCCAGAGGAAGAAATCTTTTATTGCTTGTAATCCAGTACATGCACATCAAGCTTGTAAACGTCCAAGAGCCGACCCTTTTTCTGGTCGACTCACTCCTATTTATACCCTAAAAAGAGTATCTTCTACTACGTACTTTTAATTTCTTCAATCAATTACAAGTAATTTTCTGCAGTTTCTAATAATACACAAAGGATTTCCCGTAGATTGGATAAATTTCCTTCGGCTAATTTTAGGTGAGCCTGTTACTCTGCAATCATCCAGCGGACCTGCCAGGTTATAATCAATAGACCATTCTTCAAAAATCAGCACCTGATGTCAGTGCATGTCCCTAGTTGCCAAAAATATACTTTATTCCTTTACAGCTGGCATGTCACGAAATCATGACATCCGTCTCCTGCTTTGCTCCTCTACTGCTTCCAGCCGTGAAAATGAGACATGTCACGAAATCGCGACATTCGTCTCTTCCTTTGCTCCTTTGCTGCCTCCCGTCGTGAAAATGAGACATGTCACGAAATCATGACATTCTTTCCTTGCTTTGCTCTTCTGCCGCTTCCAGCCGTGAAAATGAGACATGTCACGAAATCGTGACATTCGTCTCTTCCTTTGCTCCTTTGCTGCCTCCCACCGCAAAAATGAGACATGTCACGAAATCACGACATTCTTTCCTTGCTTTGCTTTTCTGCCGCTTCCAGCCATGAAAATGAGACATGTCACGAAATCGCGACATTCTTCCTTGCTTTGCTCTTCTCCGCTTCCAGCCATGAAAATGAGACATGTCGCGAAATCGCGACATTCGTCTCTTCCTTTACTCTTCTACCGCTTCCAGCTATGAAAATGAGACATGTCGCGATATCGCGACACTTTTCCCTCTTGGCTCTTTCTCTTGCTCTTTAGCCGTGAAAATGCAACATGTCACGATATCGCGACACTTTTTCCTCTTTGCTCTTTCTCTTGCTCTTAGCCGTGAAAATGCAACATGTCGCGATATCGTGACACTTTTTCCTCTTTGCTCTTTCTCTTTGCTCTTAGCCGCGAAAATGCAACATGTCGCGATATCGCGACACTTTTTGCCCTTTGCTCTTTCTCCTTGCTCTTAGCCACGAAAATGCAACATGTCGCGATATCGCGACACTTTTCCTTTGCTCTTTGCTTCGCTGGCCAGAAAAGGCAACATGTCGCGATATCGTGACACTTTTTCCTCTTTGTTGCTCTTAGCCGCAAAAAGCAACATGTCGCGATATCGTGACACTTTTTCTCTTTTGGTCGTGACAAAGCAACATGTCGCGATATCGCGACACTTTTTCTCTTTTGGCCGTGACAAAGCAACATGTCGCGATATCGCGACACTTTTTCTCTTTTGGCCATGACAAAGCAACATGTCGCGATATCGCGACACTTTTGCCACCTTGCTCCCTTTTGTTGCTCTTAGCCATGAAAATGCAACATGTCGCGATATCGCGACACTTTTGCCTCCTTGCGGTGTTTTGCTTTTTCTTTGATCTTTAGCATATGGGCCACTTTGGTCTTCTTGAAAAATATGCAAAAAGGTGCATCAGCTGTTTTTCTATAGTTAGTCACTTTTAGACTAACAGAACATACACTTTATTGTATCCTGATGGTGATATTTTTTATATATATACATGATATTCTACAACATTTGTGTTTAATTGCATTTATGTGTATGTTTGCTTCTGCTTGTGATGATACATGAATATGAATGATGTATATGTGGTATAGGAAAATTGCATATATTCATGCGATAGTTGAATGCATAAATAAATAAGGTGTTACTTATGAGATAATATAGAATTAATATGCAAGTGATGGGAATGCAGGGTTGAAATACTACTTGGAGAAAGTGTTTGCATCTTTGCAATAATCAAATGATGTAATCCATTCCACTTTTTTGAGGAAGTTGGATATGAAAATTTTAGTAAAGGGATTCAAACATTATAGTTTTAAGTAATAAAAACTATTGAATAACTGATCAAAACTTTGGAAATAGATTTAGGCTATCTTGGTAAAAAAGACATCAATCATGGATTAGTGTGTGTAAAGTGATGTTCATTTAACCATTTTGAAAAAGGGTGGTTTTTAACTGGATGGTAACTTAGCCTGTAAGCTATCTCATCAATGGTAACCTAAGGAACGTAGAGATTTAAGCTTTTTGATAGTACTTTCAAGGCTTTTCCTTTTGTTTTCCACCCCTATATTGTCTTTCCTTTGCTTCTCTTTTTTTGTAGGTGTTGGATTTAGTTTTTTGCCCTTTTGATTTTTCTTTTTAGCTTGTTATTTTGTCAATCCCCAGGTTGGAGATAAATCATGTAAATGATATGATGAGCAAATTGATTTTTGTGAGGCGATCAATATGCATATAGTGTAGCCAGTCCTATTTTTAAACTTTTTTTAGTGTGTAGGACGTGCAATTTAAATGATGAATGAGAGCAAGGTAACCAAGGGATGTCTATAAATACTTTTTAGGTATTCCAATGTTGGATGGTGGTTGATTACAAAACTGTACATGGGTAAAAAACTCAAAACATTTCAATAATCCTATCTCATGACAATGGGCTTGGGCACCAAAATTGTTATGCTAACATGTGCGTGTTTAATTCTCCAAGCACGCTATTCACAATGATTATGTACATATGCATGTATGAATGTAATTTCTAAAAATGCTAGAATGTATAGAGGTGAAGCAAAGCATGTAACGAATGATGTGATACTACAAATGAATGAAAGGGGGCATTTATGTACAAGGTTTCCCCAGTATGATGTGCAATGAAATGGGATTATGAAGTGAAGTGGGAGATGATGAAGGAAACATAAATAAAGAATGATAGGAAATAAGAGGAAGAAAAGAAATAACAATAAGAGAATAAAAAGAAACCAATCAAAGGTATGTATCTGCTTGAAGCATGCCCATACAATATTGACAAGTAATGCTAAGAAAATAAAAAAAGAACAATAAGAAAATGAAGATAAGAAGGGGGATGAAAGGTATGTAGCCGCTTGAAGCATGACCATACAACATTAAATATAGAAGAAATAAAAGAAGAAGGAAGAAAGAAAATATGGGGTAGAGGTAGATTTTTAAGTTAAATGTGATTGTGATCGAATGTCGCAAAATGACAAAAAGAAAATGTGTTTGTTTTTAGGATTTTGTTTGCTGTGTTTATTTGTTTTTTCAGCTCACTATAATGATTGTACAAATAACAATGAGCAGTAGCACCTATGCTTTAGGCATAAAATACTCGAATATGAATAATGTTAATGGGCTCAAGTTCATCAATACCTTCTAATGTGGTAAGGTGATATGCCCCAGATCCAATTTTTTTAGTAACCATGTAAGGACCTAGCCAATTTGGTGAAAATTTATCATGGATATGATGTGGTTGGCTAGTAATTTATTGATTTTCCTTAAGGACTAAATTCCTAACTTAAAATTTATGTTGGTGTACCTTGGAATTATAGGCACAATGAAGACGATCTTGATAAACATGTGTATGTTTGATAACATGAATGCGGTGTTCATCTAATAGGGTCAACTGATATAACATGGCTTGATGAGCGATATCATCATCAATGAATTATTGCATAGAGACCCGTAAGGATGGTATTTCAAGCTCCAAGGGCATGATAGCTTTAGCACCATATACAAGGAAAAGTGAAGATTCTCCAGTTGGAGTATGAATTCTTGTGCGATATGTCCATAAGGTTAGTGGTATTTTATTATGCCAATCACAGTGTGAATCTACAATGATATTGCGAAGAATGATGCAAATGGTTTTATTTTTAGCTTCTACTTGGCTATTACCTTGGGGGTAGTATGGGGTGGAAAAGCTATGTTGGATGTTGAATTTCTCACATAATGCACGAACATTATTGTTTTTGAATGGGGTGTCATTATTTATCAAATTATCATGCTATGTAACTATTCATCAACCTTATATGAGGTGTAGTAATAATTATAACATCTTCTACGGTGTAATAATTACATCATCAAATAATGTAATAAGCACAAAATAAAATTTTACTACCTGTATGAAAGTGTCATTCAACAACAATTTCATTGTTTGTATAGAAGTATTGTATAGTAATAGAAATAATATACGTAATTTCATATGATGTTATCATAGTCTACTAGTACTTTCATCCTATAACTATAAAAAATGAAACATGTAAACAAAAGAAATAGAAATTGTGATTAGTACTAAGTGGTTTATCCAATCTCACCAAGAATAGTAAGTTTCCATGGTTGAGGGATCAAACCTATGAATTTATTTTGAATAATGACAAAAGAACATATTTATACGAGAAAAGATATGACCATACATGATAAAATAATGCAAAAGAGGAATTGTGGAACAATTAAAATTGAAAGAGTGAGGTCCAATAGTAATAATCAAAACCCAAGTTGCCCTATTTTTCAAGGAAGGATCTTGTTAATGTGTGCTTATTGAATGCTTCTTGATAATACCTCGTTTGATGATATATCAAGCACTTTATGGAGAGAGAGAGAAGAGGTGCAAGGGCTAATTTACAAATAGTGTTGATGTTTAAGTTCTCTTTCCTATTATTTTAGCAACATATATCTACCATATGATATTTTTTGTTGCCAATGGCTTCCCCCAATGGTGGATTTATAAATCACCCAAGCCATTTATTGGGGATATCATGCACATTCCTTGGTAAAAAATGAAATATTATAAGAGGTTATTTAGTACTTGCATGTAATGATTATGGAGTTAACATATTTGAATGAGATTTAGAATAACTTTATTGAGGAGGTAAGAGGAGCATGGTGACATGGAACTACTAATCAAAAGGAATTATTGGTAGCTCAACAATATCAATTCATGATTCAAGCATTTGCAAGATGATATGCAAAGGTAACTAGTAATGGTAGAAAATAAGACTTTAGTTTCAATATTGATAATATAAAATCACCATGTTGTTATGAAAGCATTATATAGAATTTTGTATAGTGCTATCATTAGTTATAAAAAGACTTTATAGAATTATATGTGACAATTTTGTAAGGTAATGACACTATCACCTTCGGGAATTCTAGGTATCAGTTCTAAGGTAAGTATAGGTATGTTTATATTTGTTGGAAATATCTTTTCGATTCCTTACCAATGCTATTACTTTTATAAGGTTGCATGAAGACCTAAAGTAATTTTATAATCCTCAACGATTAGACTGTTTGTTTGTCATAACTTTAGGTACAAAAGGTATGATTTGACTTGATTAGCTAAAATGACTAATTATCAATGCAATTGATGTTTAGTTGGTATATAAAATTACGTATCTATATTTACCCTTTTTTGATGTGTTTATTGTATAATAAACACATAAAAACCATAATCAATGTCCTAATTTTGTAATAAAAAATAGGTACATATTTTTCTAAGGTCAAGTATATGAATTTTATAAAGATTCACTTATAATGTAGCTATGCATTAGCATGCTCCCTCATTTTTTGGAGCAAAATTTTTAAGTAGATCGAGGAAACTTAAAATAGCTTTTATCTAGACTTGGTTGATGATAAAATGCTAAAATTGGTGATGCACAATGTTTGAAAAATAGGGTTCTAAGGGTTAAATATTGAGAAAAAGGGTATAAAATGTAAAAGGGAGGGAAATTTTAAAAGGAAGGGAAAAGTTTAGAAGAGATGAAAAAATTAATAAAAAAGAAATGTGCAAAAGGGATAGTAGGGGTAAAAGGAAGTTTCATTTCATTGTGCAAAGAGAGGGAGAGAATGGAGTGAAGAGGAAGAGAAATATTTTGAAGAGAGATTTGGCATAGTATTTTTCATGATGGAACATCAAGGATGACCAAGGTATTGAGTAGGTGCAATTTGAGCACCATATCTTTGAGATTTTATACCTTCCAATTTTAGTTGATTATTGCTTTTTGCATTGCATTCCATGGGATATTTTTTAAATTTTATGCCCTAACATGTCTTAGTGATTATGTATGGCATAGTTGTGATTTTATGATGCTTGTAGATCGATATAATGCTTTGATGATTGTATAACACTATCACAATTATATGATGTTATTATGTTCATATTGTGCATCCATATGAAACTCTTTTTTGTGCAACTATAATATGCACCTATACAATGCTACTGCATCCATACAACACAACTAGATGTATGATGCTTTTAGTAGGGGTATGTAGGTTGGCTATTATTAGGTATGTAGGTTGGCTGATATTTTGGCTATTTGGCTGGTGTAGGCTCAATAGATGGTCCTGGAGTGTTAAGAGAGGTGGGCAAGCAAATGGAAAACCATATAGGGTTTTTTATATGTGGCATACTATGATCTATTGGTGTTAGTGGTACTATGCCATATAGCCTACATGTTGAAGGTAGAGTATGATTAGATACTATTAATGATATTAGTAGAGCACTACTACTCTAAGATGAGTACCTTTCATCTTCCTATAGGATAGATGATAACAACTTTGGAGGACATGTGGAGGAACCTCTAAATACTAATTAGAGGTAGAATGATCCAAATTGGATGATATTATAGGCATTTTTTGTAGAGATTGATAGGACAAGAGGATTTTTTAGTAGTATAATTAGACATTAACATCAATGTTGCATTCAAAAGAGACCATTTGGATGGATGGAGCACATTTATTTATCTATTAGTATCAAGTATCCTAATTTTAGATATGAGGAGGGTGATACACTAGGGATGGGGTATGTAGTAGTATATATCAAGGATGATCAAGTGGGATATGCTTGAGGACCAGTGGTGTTGAGGTGGATTTACCAGAAACTACTAGAATCTCCTTAGTATGTACCCTTTCAAGATGTTATTGAAATGATTTTTTATTTGAATACATCCACGATTCTATTCTCTTGCAAGTAGCATATCTAGCAAATCAATCATTTGATAAGCATCCACTAGCATTGAAGCATTAAATATACAACCAACTAGCATTAAAACAAATTATTCATAGAAAAAGGGGTAAACCATGGGCATGGGTTGTGATTTCCATCCATTTTATTAGTATTTATTATTTCATCTCTTCATTTTAATTTGCATTTTCAATCTTTACATATTTTTATTTTCAAGTATTAGATATCCTTTTTATTATTAGCATTTAAATATTTTTTATCAAAGAGGGGTTTGATCTTTTCAGGCAAGGAATTTCATTGTTACCTACTTAAATTAGATAAACTCCTTTACACGGTCACCATTTTTTTCTTTTTTTTATTTGTAGGTTGATTTTTGTAGGTATATTCAAAAGCACCATAAAGGAACAAAATCATTGTACATTTTTTACCTATGGAAATTTCACCTTACACCTTTCTTGATGCTTCTATGTAGAACTTTTATGTGATACTTTTATGTGGTGCTTCTACCTTGATCTAAAAACCAGGTCTTATATTTCTAAATTTAATTTATTTCTATTTTAGGGTCTTAAAATAGTTTGATTTGTTTGATCTATCGAGTTTGTTTCTATTTTGTAATAAATTTTTACAAAGAGGGTAGAAAAATTATCTTTTATTGCAAAACTATCAAAGAAATGGATATAGGTCTTAAATATTACATTAGACAAGAAATTGAAAGTGCATTAAATTGCATTATAGGATAATTTTTTTAGTTTTTCTAATTTGTGGCCTCTTATTGTTTTTACAAAGAAGTTTTCTGAAAGGGATAGAAAATTGATTTCTTTTACAAATTGTTAAAAAGGGGATAGATCTTGTTTGTATCTTCAACACTAGGCATGCAAAATGAAGTGCATGTAGCTGCATCCTAGGATAATTTTTCTTGTTTACACATTCTTCTTGAACTCTTGCTCAAAATAAAAATAAAATTTATCACTTTTGTAAGCATTTATAATGAAATATTAGGGTTTTATATATCCTCATCTATTTACATATATGTTTTATATTCTAAAATAAAGTTATGAGATTTTATGTTTATAAATTTAACTATCAAACTAGCTTCATAGGACACAATAATACATCCCCTAATCATGAGTATGATCTCAAGTAAAAATAGGAACATGTTTTGGGGTCCCACCCTTGAGATCATCCCAATTTGCATGATCACATGAGTAAACCCTAAAAAAAGTAATTTATAATGGTTGACCTCATAGAATATGATAAAATAAGAGGGAAAGCATTATCATCTTCTGTACATTTTTAAACTTATCTAAATCCTAGTAGTTTATACCACCACTATCCAAGCTATATTAGAATTTACTTTATGCTTTCTATTATTCTTTGCTTTTTCATATTCCAATATATTTATTCTTAAATTATATGATTTTTCATAATTCAAATTATATTTATCATACATTACCTTTTAATAAAGTTCTTATAATTTTCTCTTCTCATAAAAACCCCCATTTAAAGGATTTTCAAATTAGCTTATAAATAATAATGATCTATAATCATGATTTTTGGTGATGAAACATTGTCAACATGAAATCCTAATGTAAATTATTGTCATACAAATTAAAATAAGGCACTTTTGCTAGGATGACTAGAAACAAGTAATCATTTTTTTATTCATTTTGGTACTAAATTATCAAATAAATATTTATGAAGACCAATATATAAATAATTGAAAGGTTCATATAACTTTTTTTATGTTGATTCATATAGCTAAATGAGTACCCTATTATCCAAACATGACACATAAAACGTGACACACCTTTTTTTGATCACCTAGAAGGGTCATTACATATTAATATTTTGTAAGTGACCACACCTCAAAAACATGATTTTTAAAACTAAGTTTAAGAAAAAATAGCTCAACAATAACTATATCAATGTTTTAATTTAATTTGGGATTATTCATCATATATCTTTACACAACTATGATATCACCACTATTTAGTGATATTGATCTCACTAGAATAGCTAAGATAATAGTTTTAGAAATTTTGTTTATCTCTATTAAACAATGGATAGTTCTACAGATATGGGACAAGAACTTTTATTAAAGGGGAAAATTAAAATAAGTCTCTTTTTCATCATAAATATTACTATTAGATGGATGAGATATGTCTTCCTCATTTATTTGAAATTATTGAAAAATATTTTATATCTTGAGGATACAAAAATATTTTTCAAGCCTTTTTTTAAAAGAATAAACAAATGAGGAATAGGTTGATCTTATTGAATACCCCTTTCCACCTTAAATACCCATGAAGGGGAAACCACTAGTCAATACAATAAATGATTTGAAGGAATAGATCTATTAACTCATTAGACCTATGTGAACATCAAATACAATTAGTTCAAAATATATTCAAGAATGATTTAAGTCCATCTTATAGAAATCTAGTTTAATAATATCTCAACTAGAACAAACTTGATGTGTTGATCAAAATTAGGATGAATCATTACAGATCTCAGTATAACTATGATATTACCACTATTTTGAATATGGATCTCATTATAATATATAAGATAATAGTTTCAATAATTTTGCTCATTTATATTAAACAATTAATAACTTTCCAAATATAAGAGATGAATTTATCTCAAAGGAGAAATTAAAAATAAAAAAATCATCTCTTTTTATCATCATAAATATTTCTATTATATTAAATTTAATGGTTTTCTTTCATGAGTATCAAGATATTTCATGATGGCATTTCATGTTAATGACATGTTTATGCTCTACTCTATTATAACTATTAAAAAATATTCTTCTTCATAAGTTTTTTGCAAGGATGAAAATATGGCATAATTGACTACTACTTTAATGTGTCATTCACAATGGTTATAATGGTTGCAAATATTTATTAATTTGCAAGAAATATTTTGGAATTTTTTAACCACATTTTTTAGTTTCCAATAAATTTTTGGAATAGAAAAATATTTAAAAACCTTAGAAACCACCCAAATGCATAATTTTTTTTTTTCTAGGATTTAAAAATATTATGTTGTTGGTTTATCCATCCTTATTTTTTACTAGCTTTTTACTTCATTGAATTTACATGAATTATTTTAAATTTTTAAGAGTATTTTTTCCATTTAACACTTTGATAGATTAACTTTTTCTCTTTTCAAATAATACTAATGTCTATATATAAACATAGACAATGTTAACATAAAGTATATACATTGACCACATATATACTATTGGATATTAACCTAATTTTAATATATTAACATTACAATTTGGTTATAATTTAGATTATCTTATTATAATTGTACCTATGAGCTAACACATAGGAGGGGTTATTCCCTTTAAAATTAGTTGATCTAATAAAAATATGCACGTATCACTTCATTTATTAATATAAGCCTTATTGCGTCGATAGGCATTCCTACAATGGCAGCCAGGGTACACCGTAAACATTTTTTTTTAATTAAAAATCCAACATTAACAAAAACATTTAAAATATTTAAACTAAAACAGCCTCAAGATTGATAACTCTCCGTGTTTTTAGATATATCCTTTATATCTAAGCTAAGCTAGTTTATTTAATGTTGCAAATGTATATGAGTTCTTTTAAAATCTCAATTGTTTTCAACAACTAAATTATATATAATACTTGTTGTAAACTCTAATCACATTGTAATCTGGCATGGTATACTCAATTTATATAAATATTTTCAAACATATTGTATTTTAGTGGATGGTACGTGGCATTATATAGAATATAGTTTTATATAATTTCTTTAATACTATGCTTAATTGTTCAAATTTAAATTTATTATATTTATTAGGTAATATTTTCACACTTTTTGTTATCACAAATAACAATATTTTCTACATGGTGTCAACCATTTGTTTCAATGAGAAGCATATAAAAGGTCCTCCAAGGTTGACTTTGTTGGCATAGAAAAAAAAGATATTACAATTCTATAGGATGACTAATATTCTTGTAAAACAATATTTTGATACTCATTAAACTAATCGGATTGAAACCAAGGTTGAGTTTGTTGGCATAGAACAAAAAGATATTACAATTTTATAGGATGACTAATATTCTTGTAAAACAATATTTTGATACTCATTAAACTAATCGGATTGAAAATAACAATTTAAACATAACTTATTTTGTAAAATGATGATAATAAAGCAAAAATAATCAAAGTTATGAAATTAAAGAGAGAAGAAATTCATATTTTTTAAAATGTAAAATAATAAAAATGATATTTATACATATTACATGCACTATAAAATTTTATAAACAAATGGATCAATTTTGACAATAATTTTAAAACAATAAAACCATCCCCAAGTTATTGAATAACTTTAATATGAAATGAATATTTTTAATTATTTCCATGAGACAAAAATAGTCTATGGAACCAATAGCTTTAAAATAAAATAGGGTGATATACAACCCTAATTCCTTTTGGATTCAAATAGAGCTTTAAGAGTTCCAAAATTTAACAACATCCACAACAATGTAAAAAAAAAACTCAACATGTGAAGTGTGTTTCTTTTGATTTTGATAAGAAATTTTCTTATTTTTTTTATTCTTATTTTTTAAAAAAGTTGTACTAATGAGTTTACTTTTAGAGTGTCTTGATGTCCTTGTAGGCTTCATATTTTATTACAAAATATTTTTAGTCTTTACTACTCTTGCTTTCAAAAAACATATATTTTTAAGTATCATCCATCTTTCATTTTTATATCTGAGATGGTGTATAATATTTTTTCTTTTCATTTAATATTTATATCTATATGCTTCTTTTTTCTATGTGTATAATTTAATTTAAACTTATTAATATTTAAATATTTTTTCCTTCCTAAATTTTTTATTCACATAAACTAGGACCAGTAACATTACACCATTAAAAAGAACCATTTATGAAGAAAGGACCAGTAAACTAGGTATTAAAGTCACCTACTTTAAAGAAAAAGTAGATCCCACAATGTTTAATTGTTATGGAGTAAGTTAAGAAATATTGTAACTGTTTAGGTTAATAAGTTAAGAAATATTGTAATTTTAATTTTTTTTTTTAAGTTGAAAGTTTAAACTGGGGAGTAAGTACAACACAGTGTTGTACATACTCCCCACCCCTTACTCCCCATCCCTCGGGTTGGGAGTAAGTAAGCATAGTGTTGTACTTACTCCCCAGGGGGTGGGGAGTAAGTACAACACTGTATGGGGAGTAAGTACAACATTGTATTGTACTTACTTCCCACCCCCACCCTCATTTACCCTCAAATGAGGGTGGGGGTGGGGAGTAAGTACAACATTGTGCTGTACTTACTCTCCATACAGTGTTGTACTTACTCCCCACCCCCTAGGGAGTAAGTACAACATTGTGCTTTACTTACTCCCCACCCGGGGGATGGGGAGTAAGGGGTGGGGAGTAAGTACAATGGGGGTGGGGAGTAAGTACAACACTATGCTGTAATTACTCCCCACACCCACCCTTTCAAATGAGGGGAGTAAGTACAACACCGTGTTGTACTTACTCCCCACCTCCACCTCAGTGTTGTACTTACTCTTGTACTTACTCCCCACCCCCTCATTTGAGAGGGTGGGGGGTGGGGAGTAAGTACAACATCGTGATGTACTTACTCCCCACCCTCTCAAAGAAGGTGGGGAGTAAGTGCATCACAGATGTTGTACTTACTTCCCACCCCCCCACCCTCTCAAATGAGGGGGTGGGGAATAAGTACAACACTGTGTTGTACTTATTCCCCACCCCCACCCTCTCAAAGGAGGGGAGGAGGGGGTGGGGAGTAAGTACATCACAGTGTTTTACTTACTCCCCACCCCCACCATCTCAAATGAGGGGAGGAGGGGATGAGACCTTTATTGGAGAGGAGAGGAGAGCTCTGCTCTCCTCAGGTTTTAAGAGAGTAGCCTCTGATTTGATTTAAAGGCTCTCTAATCTTAAAAGCCTCTCCCTAATCCTTTAAGAGCTCAAATCATTGGCCCAGTACTGGATGCATCTTTTCCTCCAAATAATATGCCCTATATTTAAGGGCAATTCTTTGATAATTAAAGATCAAAATACAACTGGTCATCTGATTCAAGTTACTTGTGAGGTACAATTTAGAAAATAATAAGGTTAGAGCTATAGCTATGAGTGCTACAAATGGTTTGATGAGAGGAATGAGAGTGATTGATACAGGAGCTCCTCCGAGTGTTTCAGTTGGTGGAGCTACTCTTCCCAAGAGGTGTTGGGGTGGGGAGTAAGTACAGTACAGTGTTGTACTTATTACCCACCCACAACCTCTCAAATGAGAGGAGGGGATGGGGAGTAAGTACAGCACAGTGTTGTACTTACTCCCCACCCCCACCCTCTCAAATGAGGGAAGGAGGGGATGGGGAGTAAGTACAACACAATGTTGTACTTACTCCCCACCGGCATTGGGGTGGGGAGTAAGTACAACATAGTGTTGTACTTACTACCCACCCCCACCCTCTCACATGAGGGGAGGTGTTGTACTTACTTCGCACCCCCACCCTCTCACATGAGGGGAGGAGGGGCTGGGGAGTAAGTACAGCACGATGTTGTACTTACTCCCCACCCCCACCCTCTCACATGAGGGGAGGAGTGGGTGGGAAGTAAGTACAGAACAATGTTGTACTAACTCCCCACCCCCACCCTCTCACATGAGGGGAGGAAGGGGTGGGAAATAAGTACAGCACAATGTTGTACTAACTCCCTACCCCCACCCTCTCACATGAGGAGGGGAGGATGGGGGTGGGGAGTAAGTACACCACAGTGTTGGGAAGTACGGTACAGTGTTGTGCTTACTCCCCAGTTTGATCTTTATTGATAAACTAGTCTTTCACACTTTTATAAAAAACTGTGAATATCCAATCCTTGGACTATAATTTTTTTTTTATAGTAATCTCAAAATCTTGCGAAACCACCAAACGGACTAATACGGCTCTCTTCCAAATATCCTTTTGACCATTAGCTAAAGACTTCATTTGTATTCTCCAGCAAGACTTCATTGTAGGTACTTGAAATCAATTTGTTGATGTTTCCTTTTTCTTTCGCAAGAGTGTTTTGGAAGTTAGTTGGCACACGTGGTCTAATACGGCTCTCTTCCAAATATCCTTTTGACCATTAGCTAAAGACTTCATTTGTATTCTCCAGCAAGACTTCATTGTAGGTACTTGAAATCAATTTCGTTGATGTTTCCCTTTTCTTTCGCAAGAGTGTTTTGCAAGTTAGTTGGCACACGTGTTTATAAACTTCAGTGGCTGCTTTTCATAATTGTATATGGTTTGCATTATTAATTTCTTATATATAGAGAGCGCGCTTTTTTCAATTTACTTTCGCAGGATTAACTCCCCTCGTTTGTCGCACAAATCGCTGATCAGAATTGTTCCAATCAAACATGTTTTAAGTGTACAATAATTATAAAAATAGATCGAATACATGTTAATAATTTGGGAACAAAACTTACCCTTATAACTTCTGTGCAATTCCGTTATTTCATGTTGTGTTTGATTTATGTTATTGGTGTTTTTAATGTGAAATTCCTTTCCTTTAACATTTTAATTATTTTTGTTTGTTTTTTTTCCGCAACCACTTAATTTTCTTTTGAAAAAGTTTTTTTTTCTAAACCATAAAACTTCTCCTCAGCGTGCCTGAAAACACCATGTTACTTTTCACATTGTTCATCAAGACTATGCAGAAGAATTTTAATTATTTGTAATGTTTAAGAATTTGATAAGTAATAGTTTTTTTATATTAATATTTTTGAATGTATTATCAAATCGATTATCAAAATGACCCTTCCTCTGCAACATTAAGTTTGTGTATCTTTGTTTTGACCGCTGTTATTTTGGTGTTCAGATCCTATTTTCAACCAATGGTATCATACCTTTGCTGAGCAGCGGGAACAACATTGAGGCCCAAGCCCCGACAGCCACAAATCCTGCGGCATACGTTTTCACCAGAGGAGACACGTGCCCTGGAGGCGCCTGTGTACAAGAGCGTGTGCGTTAACAGTGATGGCCCGTGCCTTGAAATTGTTAAAGAAAAACAAGGTTCTTTAGTTTATAAAGGAGGTTGTAAAGTTTTTTTAAAAATTTATTTTATTTAAAGTTTGAAAATAAAGGTTTAAAAAAAAAAATTATTTTTTTTAAATTGTTTTAATTTTTGGGAGGTAAAAGGTTTTTTACTTCATTAAAAAAATTAAATCAAACTAGGAAAGAAAAATGGCAAAAGATAAGAATCAAAAATTTTTAAAAGTAATTGTTGTGTCCAAAAAGTATGGAAAGATGCCCGTTCTATTATTAAAAAGGCCTAAAAAGCAGAATATTTGCTACTTCAACAATGCATTCAAGGAATCTTTAATGATGCTAATGATGGTAAAGACAATTTTGTCACTATATCTTTTGATTTATGGTAAGTCATATATAAGGGGATAATTACTCTTAATGTTTCCAAAATCAAAGTACAAGAAAAAAAATTTATTGATGAAAGATGTTGTTTGTAATACTAGTGATTTGAAATCCATGATGATGGATGGATGTTGTGATACTAATGATCTTTGTGAGGAGAAAAAAAGATGCAGGTTGTGATCCCTTTCCAAATGAATGTGACTTGACCAAGGTTCGTGATTGTTCATAGAGAGCCTATGCCATTGTAATTAATGCGGATATCGACTCCAATGATGATAGACTTAGTGATGCTCAAATTTGTGTTGAGCAATGTGATGATGGTTTTGGTCATTTTGAGGAGCACACTAAGTAAATTAGTTTAAAATTGCTACATAAAATGGGCTACAAAAAAAAAGTCTTGGGAAAGCATGACCAAGGCATGAAAGAACCATTTTTACCCATAGTAAGACTAAAATATGAAGGTCTTGGTTACATAGGACAGGTGAATCCACATTATTCAAGCACAATCACAAAATTTATAACATGTAATAGTGATGGCAAGTTGGTGCAAGAAAATAGATGTGGTCATTGTGGTAAATATGGTCATAGAATAGAGAAATGTCGGAATAAGTTGGTGTAAGAAAATAGATGTGACCATTGTGGTAAATATGGTCATAGAATAGAGAGATGTTGGAATCTCTATTCTTGTATATTTTTGTGGAGGACATAACCATTCACATATTTTTTGTTTACAAAAAGAAAGCAAAAAATGTAGATTAAAAATGAATTGTGGATGGATTGATATGAATGCTTGGGATAAATTAAAAGGCATGTTGTATGGTTTCTTCAGAAGAAAACCAAGTGTGATCAAAAGTTGATCAGATATAGATAATGAAGATAATTTTGATGAAGAGGAAAAATATGGAAAAGAAAGAGCAACTGCGGGAGTATACCCAAAGGAAAAATGGGAAGTGATAAATTTTTTTGAAAGAATGCTTTCATGTTCATGTGGTTAAAACTGATTGTGGATTTTTAATGTTCTCTTTTTGTAGTGAGACCATGTTCAAAGTCTCATATTCATTCTAAGTGAGTGAATTTGTTAGAAATTGCATATTGATGTTGTTTCTAATTTGGTGAATGAATTTGTTGAAATTCATTTTGGGGTGTCAACTAGCAAAGACACCATTTCCTCACTTGTTATTGCAGAATGAATTTATTGAAAATGAATTTGTTAAAATTCATTTTTAGATGTCAGTCAGACACACCATTTCCTTATGTGATACACTAGGAATGTTCACGGACAATAGAATGAATGTTACTGATTGAAAGCATGGAGAAAGTTTGTTTGAGAAATTACCCTTAAGCATTAAGGGGGAGATTTTTTTTAATTATTTGTAATCCTTAAGGATTTGATAAGCAATAGTTAGATGCTCAAGGGCATACAATCAGTTTGTTTTCATTATAAAAGCTGCATTTAATTATTTTGTATTCTTATAAAATGTATAAATATTCTTGAATGTATTATCAAATTAATTATCAATATTATCATGGTCATAATTTATGTATCCTGTTTGAAGGCTGTTATTTTGATGTTCTATTGTGTAATTTGTTAGATCTATTTTCGACTAAAATGGACCATAATGGGCCATACTTTTATGAAGATATGTTATTGTTTCAAATTTAAAATCTATTAAATGAAAACTAAATCATCGATATGGTCATTGGCACATGTAACGCAAGCCAACTAAAATTCAAACCAAACCGCCCAAGGGGATCACATGTCACTAAAGTTATGATGGTTGAATGCATGCATGAAAGTTTAGCAACTAGTCTACTGTTCAGTATCTACTATATGATCTTAGGAGTCGAGGTTTTGCAATCTGTCATTATCAGTTTGCCGATTTGGTCTTTAAAAGACGCAAACGTCCTCGCATGCCAACAAGCATTTCCTGTAGGCGTTTGCATTTCTTTTATGAAGGGAACTATATCTTCCTCTTCGGCATAGAGTTGTTTTATCTAGAGTGAAAGGAGGAAGAGATGGAGAAATACTTCATTGCCATGACATTAATTGCTCTCCTGGTGGCGGGTCAGGCATTTTCTGTAAAAGAAACACCAGAGCTGGTTGATGGGCTTTCATGGACATTTTACGAGGAGAGCTGTCCCAACCTTGAGTCCATAGTGAAAGCAACGCTTAAGCCAATACTGGAGGAAGACATTACCGAGGCGCCAAGTTTATTAAGGATACTTTTTCACGACTGCTTCGTGCAGGTATCTCTCTCTTTTCTCACCCATTATAGCTGACTCCCAAAAGGTTTAAGGTTGAAGGAAAAGTGTATATTATAATTTATTTCAATATATATATAGAATATTTTATATTATAATAGTTAAAATCCACATATGTTTGATTCTTTGTAAGGGCTGTGACGCATCAATTTTGCTAAATGGGACGGGAAGCGAGCTGGAAGATACTCCGAACTTGACAATCAGAGAGGAGGCATTGGACATTATTGAGGAGATCAAAGAGGCAGTAGAAGCCGAGTGCAGCAATGTTGTCTCTTGTGCGGATATCATAGCTTTAGCAGGCTCCTATGCAGTTTATGTGGTATGTTAAGTATTAGCTTATAAAGCAATGACGATCCACCAATAACAAAACTCCAATAATTGAACGGCATTTATTTCGTTTCCAGAATTGTGCACCTTCTTTCATGTATATATATTTACTAGAAATTCAAACAAGTTTAACTTTTGTGTCCATGAATAGGCGGGAGGACCAGAGTTTCCCGTTCCCCTTGGACGCAGAGACAGCCTTACCCCTGCCAACGAAACAGTCACAGTGGACAACATTCCCGATCCAACTTCAAACGTGTCCGTACTAATGGCCCTTTTCGAGGAAAAGGGTTTCACTGAATACACGGATCTTGTGGCGCTCTCAGGTGGGTTTTATGCTTCACTGGTGTGTTTTATTCCATGGAAAGAATGGACATGGGTAGAGCAATATTTCTAACGAGTTTGAAGTGTATGTAAAATTGTTTTACAGGCGCGCACACATTTGGCATCGCCCACTGCACGTCGTTCGTGAACAGACTTTATCCAACCGAAGATCCGACTCTTGCTCAGAGTTTTGCAGAGGAATTGTATGAGACGTGCCCCTCCACTACCACAGACAACATCACAGACTTGGACATTCTCACTCCAAATGTGTTCGACAACAAGTACTACGTGGATCTGGAGAATATGGAAGGACTCTTGACGTCTGACCAAGAGCTTTACACTGATTCCAGCACTAGCGATATCGTTAAAAGCTTCGCGGTCAATCAGAGTTTATTCTTTGAGAAATTTGCTCTCAACATGCTGAAGATGGTTCAACTTGATATATATATTTATAGATATTACTTTACAGTGTTTATCTGCTTACTTATCACGAAATGTTATCTATATATATTTCTGCGGGCTAATAAAGGTCATGTACTTGAACTATAAATACAAGCCAGGTTCTTTCGTACTTGATAGCACGAAATAGTGTGGGTACAAATAAAAAAATAGTATGCTAGTCATATATACTTTTATAAGGTTTTATTTTAGAATACTTGGTTTTGTTTTAAAAGATTTAAAATTTAAATTGCAGACTTACCTATCATGATGAAAATAAAAATGCTTAAATCTAAGTTAATCTTATAGCACTATCCAAATTGCTTAACTCTATGTTAACCTTATAGCACTATCCAAATTCATATAAATGTTTATGTTTTCTTAACTTAATAATTTCTTGCTATAATAAGTATGGATAAAAAGGTTGGGTCAAAAATTATTTTTTAATATGTGGTTTGGAAGAACATTTTGGTGTAGTGCAATATTAGCAAGGAATCTAGCATCTTATAATAGATTATATAGATTTAATTTTATCCTTTTAACATGAGCATTTTTAGGAGTAAAATAAAAAATATCAAGATTAAGAAAACAAAAAAGATTAAATAAAATTAGAATAAAGGTTATTACAAATTTTAGTTTAAGTATTAATAACAATATATATAGTTTAATTAAGTTAATAAATAAGAATTTTTGTAAAAAAAATAATAATTCATTCATAAAGATATTACTTTTAAATCAACAAATTAATATAACTATAAATAAAATCATTGATTAATAGTTTGAAGTATAAGAGAAGAAACTATTGAAATGCAATATACATAATATTTTTAAAATGATAATTAATTTATTAATTGTTGATGTTGATGCTTTTAATTAGTCATTTTACATTTTTTTGTAAGTTTAAACTTTTTTTTGGATGAAAAAGCCATTATATTAATAAAATAATATTTAGTCGTACAAAAAAAGGTGGATGTGATTAGCACACACCCTTAACCATCATCACATTTACCATTATAGTCTAAAAATTTGCATTAATTTATAAAATAATATTTAACTAGGTGCTCTTCTTCAGTATCAGATCAAAGAATATATCATATTTATCAATCCCAGGAGACAAATCCTCATCTTGGTAATTGAAAAAATCTCGGACTTCCATAGATAAAACAAGGTACCAATTCTAAAAATATTTCAAACAACATCCAAGTTGAAGGAAAAAGCAATAAGGTCACCCAAAATAGCACATTGAAGTTGTGCAAAATAAGTAGCACATTGAGATAAAACTAGGTATATTGAATTTCACTTTAAAAAAATTTATTGACTATAAGGCATCACACCAGATGTACTAATCCTTAAAACATGGGAATATTTAAAAAATTCTTTAAATAGTTATTTCAGTTTTAAATTTCTATCCGTAATTTCATCCACTATCCTATAGTAAATTTATTTTTGATCCCCTAATTTCTTTAAAACAATAATTATGAAATTAGAGAACATTTTATATACCAAATTCCAAACAAGAACTTTCCTTTCTAATTAGTATGTAAGACTATAATTTAATTTTATATATTGGAATACTAGAGAATTTGTTAGATGCCTTTTAGTCAATGCCATCGTCAAATGTAAAATTTGGTGTATCTTCATCATGAAAGAATTTATCTCAATAGTGTCTTTGAAAAATTCAAAAAAAAAGATAATATATAACCCTGCAAATAACTTGACCTACAAATCCAATAGAGTTTTTAGTAGCTAGATTTGAAAAGGTTGGAAAAATATATGTTTAATCTAGAAGAGTTCATGAAAAAAAAATTGGAAACGTTTTTAAAATAGAAAGACAATTAAAAATAGAAAAGTGTATGTCAAAATGAAAAAAAAATTATATACAATGGTTAAATTGAAAGGTTGTTTTATGTGGTCCTGCGTGGCCCCATACATAGGCCGAGATTTGTAGAAGAGTGGATCTTTAATTTGGTGGAGACCCTTTGGTCGGAGAAGATTTTTGGTTAATAGCCCTATTCTCTCATTTTAGTTTGTGTTGGACATTTTGAGTCAAAGTTACTATTGATGTCAAGGAATGAAGTTGTCATTGATGACAAGGAACAAAGTTGTCATTGATGTCAAGGAATAAAGTACCCTTGATGTCAAAAGTTTAAAAGAAACAATGCAAAGGTTAATGGCAAAAGAGCTTCATAATATTTTTAATATTATGTGGAAGCATAAGCAAGAGGGTTTTTATTAAAACCATAGATGAGAAAAAATAAAACGTTTTTCATAAAAACCCAAGGAAGCTTTTAAATTCAATTTAATTAAGCCCATGGGAATTAAGTATTAATTTATAATATTTAAATTTTAAATAATTTATAAATTAATTATTTAAAAAACAAAGGCACCGACATTCAAGTTTAAAATGTGGCAAATGGTATATAAACTATATACCTCAGTGGCATTTAAATCATCCTTCATTTGAACAAGTGAAATATGTAAGCATGTGTTGCGAGAATTCATGGGAGGAATAAGATAAGATTCTTGTATTAAGCACCAACAAAAAGGGATAATATTATCGAGGGCTAATATCCCATATCCACCTAGGTAGCATGGCCTAGTGGTAAGTGATCGAGGTCTAAGGCATTTGGGTGTAGAGTGATCCACGATCGATTCGTGACAACAACTTTTGGTGTGTTGTGTTTGAGGTTTCGAAGGAAGCAACGCATGATTTTTGGCTCAGACGCATTAGGGGATAAATATAGAGCACATGATGCTCTTGCTCCCTAAATGAGCACCTAGCTCGTGTGGTGGTTGGAGCTGTGACTATGGCATTGGTAGAGGCGGCATCGTGAGTTCAAGTCTCACCAAGGCAAATGTATTAAAATTTTTAATATTTTTTTGTATTGCCTAAGGTTTTGACATGAGGTCCTAGGGAGTTAAAAGGGGTAGATAAAAAGTATTTTAATTAGTCATCATTTTGGTTAATTCGAGGAATAAGAAGTTAAATTTATTTTTAAATAAAGTATTTATGACATATTGGTTTATTGAAGATTAAAGTGTTGGTTAAATTTTGAGAGGAATTCTTGCCATTGAGTTATTTTGTGAAGGTGATTTTATTGACATTATTCTTGGTGTTGGATATTATTTTAATTGGGATATTATAATGTGTATTTGGTCAAATATTTTTGTATATGTTGATGGATGTTTTCTTAAAGATGGAGTGATAAGGCGTATGTATGTTTTGATATTTACATTGTATTTTTGAGAGAGTTTATCATATTATAACTTCTTTGAGCTTGAAAAATAAGTATTTGTGGTTGTGATAGATTTTTGAGATTCCTTCATCATCAAGAAAAAGGTATAGGCACATTCTTCCATAGTTGAGTTGATTGGTTGGTTTTCTAGAAAAACAAGTTTGGAGTGAAAAGGAATTAATTAGGTTTCCTTATTGAGTGGAGTTAATGCTTCAAGGTTTTCTAGAATAAAGAGTTGATATTAAAACCTTGTTTGATAAGCATTGTTGTTGAAGCCATTGGTTAAGTAAAGAACTTGAACTAGGGTTTGAAAAAACATAAGTATATTGTTATGTGAGATTGTTTGATAAATATTATCAGAAATATTTTGAGTGAGTGTTTATATGCTTAGAATAGGGTTTGTGAGCAAGGATTGTTTCATTGAGTGATTGTTTGACTAGAGTTGGTTGAGCCTAGTCAAGTGGATGTGTGAAGTGATTGTTCAAGTTCTATAAAATAAACTATTTTGTATTCTCAATTGATTTGATAAAGTGATTGAGCATTAAGCATATTGAGATGAGTGCCAAATTGACACATTTTATGTAAATATTATCTATTTTTTATCTATAAAATTATGAAAGTAAATGTGTTTTAATGATTATTTTTACCTTATTTATGTGATTTATCAGTAAATTTGATAAATGAGGTTAAAATGATAAATGGCCATATTTTACACAAATTGTGCAAAGTTTTTGTATGTTTTTGGCATGTAATATTACAACAAAGTACATGTCATATATTGAATAAAGGATGAACAAATACCGAGGATACACATGGAAGGGCGCTACGGAAGGGCGTTACGAAAGGGCACTACAAAAGGGTGTTACGAAAGCCTAGAAAATTCTATGAAAAAATCTATTTTGAAAATGCCACCTATGCTACAACCTGGTCAAACACCACGTGGGCAGCTAAAAGAATCAAGCACGAGAGGGTTCAAATTCCACATAGGCATTTAGAAGAATCAAACGTGGGTGACTCATCATTTATTTGGGGTATGAATTTGTTATGATATTTTCTATAACAATACATGAATATTTGTAATAAATGCATCCTTCCCTAAAAGAAAGGATCAAAGCTGTAGAAAAAGTCTAAATCAAGGGTTGTATTGTTACATAGTTATCCCACCAAGTCAAAGTTAGTATTATGTTATAATTAGTTGCCACTTGGACCAATTAGAATATTTTATTGAGTCCAAGTATTTTAGGAGATGTGTTAATTTACATAATTCTTGTTAGAATAAAGTTGTTGCGTGATCAATTCCAAACCATATAGAAGAAATATGGGGAGTTATGTTCGGAATTGTCAGAGTGAAAATATATATTTACATACGAGGCCTTTGGAAAGTTCCGGTTGGATGGCGAGGGAATGGAGAAATATCTGTAATCTATGATTATTCTTGATGTAATATTTTCTATGTAATTCTAAAAGTTGGATGTGCAACCATGTACGTTTAATTTTCAATAATAAAGTAGTAGCAATATTTTCTTCAGGATATGGTAACCGTGTTTTATAATTATTTTATATTTTCCTTGCTTTGGTAATTTTTATTTCGTTTATTCTCTTGTAATTATGAAAGAATTCAAAATTAGATTAATTAAATGAGAGTCAATTACTGAATAGAAAATAGGGAAAGGGCTTCACACTAACCTTTTGGAGGCAGGGCCCACTATGAAAGGTTAGTCCCTAATATCTTCCCCCTGGTAAATAGAGTTAGATTGTAGAATAAATTTTAAAGCATAAAATTAATTAAATTGCATAAAAAAATAATTATAAATTATATTATGCATCATTAAATCATTCATGGATCCACATATACTCATATAGAATAATTCATAAATTGCATATTTTATTTTATTTTATTTTTCATAAACTTTAATTTATGCAACAAATGAAACCAGAAAGAGATCTGAACTAAGCTTAGTATTAATTACTACGGTACAATCTATACTAGATTGCTACTCTTTAAATATAACCTAGATTAAATTCGATTGGAAAAATTAAATGTAAGCTACTACAATTGATCATTTTGGCACCATTACCAGGGAGAGTACCATCATAGTGGTTAGTCAGAAAAGTTATTTGATAGTGCAAAGCAAGAGGACATACTTGCATGTGCAAAGGGGTATGTATGAGACCTTGGTGTGCATACGAGTCAAAGTGGCACGTAGATGGTTCCAACAAGTCTCGCATTTCAATGTTGCCATGTTCATTTTTTACAAAGGTTTTATTTTTACTGCTTTCATAGATTAAAAATTTATTTCCTATAAATTTATTTCCTGCAAATTTCAATTTCTGCAATTTCCTTGCTTTGGGTAATTACTATTGTTAATTTGATTTAGGACCTATGAAAAAAAATAGGAAGTAGGTGAACGCTGAAAACAACCTAATATTGTTTTAGGATCCTATTTTTATTTTATAGAAAGTAGTTAGGTTGAGTGACACAACTGTAATGAAATCCCTTCTAATAATCAAAATAATAGTAGAAAGTTATCTTTTACTTCAACAATTTTACTTCCAGTAAAAATTTACTTTCCAAGTACTTTTACTTTTTCCCTAATTATGCTAAAATTAACTGTATAAACGCATCTAATTTTAGTAGCATTAGGACTGTTTAGTAATTTTAAGTTTATTTATTTTCTATTGTGTTAACAATATTTATAAGTTTTGAAATTTATATTGAAACTTGGTAGAGAGTAGGATTGAAATAGAAACATCAAAACCTAAATAGAAAATTAATAATATATATATATATATATATATATCATTCATTCAAGGAGATAAGAATTAAATTAGTATGAATCTATGTTTTTGGGAGGGAACAATGAAGGAGAGCAAAGGAGGATCCAACGAGAGGATCCATGCAATGAAATACGAGAAAATATCCATCCCATCGACAAGAGGCAAGAATACCAGTGAGGCGGATGGAGTTCAGATGGGATCCAACGGGGATGAATCAATGCACACAACAATAGAAGGTCAAAAAGACAGATCATAGAATAAATACAACGAATCCCCCAAATAAAGGAGGCCAAAGGGGGGGCCCCAAACCCTAATGCGAGAGAATCCTATGCCCACATGGTGATGATCCATGCAACCCCAGATAACTGCTTTTCCCAATAACTATTTCATCTGGCGATGATTTGGACATCCCCGATGAGGTCCTGAATAGTTTTTTGGAATTTGAATTTTACCCTAATTGGCAAGTTCATAGGAGGATGCCCCGACATGGAATCCATCCGCAAATGGGATCTCTCCAAGTGGTAAATATTTGGAAACATTGAGATTGTTGTACTAACCTATGGTTTCTTTGCCATCATCTTGAACAACTGGGAGGATTACTGCAAAATCTTGGTGGGAGGACCATGGTTCCTGGGGCGTAGGAGCATCTTTCTTCAGAATTGGGAAAACAAATTCAACTCAGATACCTAAAACATCAAAGTTGCTCTAATTTGGGTAAGGCTTCCCAACCTTCCTCTTTATTGATGGCATGAAAATGTTATCAGAGGGATAACACGATCCATTGGAGAATTGGTCTCCATTGATCCCCCCACTAAAACTTTGTCCAGACTGACCCAAGCTCGATTCTGCATGCTAGCAGACTTGGAATCTGAGCTCCCCTCCTTCATCAACATGCGTTTAGGATCAACCTTCATCAAGATACAGGCCATCGAGTATGAGAACAGACCCATATTTTGTTCTCACTTCCACACTCAGGGGCATCTCCAGATTCAGTTTCCAGCTTCTAGGGGTAAACAAGTGGAGGAGCTGACCAAAGGATCCACATACCCTCAAGACTCATAGCTGGCGATGAGGGAGAAACATAAGAGGAATCCTCCTTTCATTGACCAACTCTCGGTGAAGCTCAAACCTGACTTGGGTATACAACAAGCTCAAGAGGAGGAATAGGACGGGTCTGTCAAGCAGTCGAAGTAAGGTTCACAGCAAGGAGGAAAATCCCTTTAGGAAAAGGAGCATCGAGAGGTGGGTTCAAGCCTTCCACCCCAAGATGAATTAGAGGAATCGAATTGCTAGGTAAAAATCTCTCTTGTCACTAACTCCCCACAATCCCTCATGGAAGATTATTTGCTAGGCAATAAGAAAACCTCACCCCATCCCGAAAAGGGGGAGTTTCCTTCTCATCATCATGAAAAAATGGGATCCTCCCTATCAAGAAAGGTCAACCCTAGGAACACTAGAAGCAGGAAATAATTGGTGGATTTTGGCAATGAGAGAAAAAGAGGAAGACCTCCTGGCAAATATCAGAGAGACAAAGAAACAACGATGGATGTGGTGAATGGGACCCAACTGTTGCTATTTTCAAATGATTCGAAAACTTAGTGGGATAAAGCACAAGGAACCAAACCCCCTTTCTAGATGATGAATGGAGGCAAGAAAACCTCCAAATCGTCAAGATGAAGGTTCTCTCGTGGAATGTGAGAGGACTAACCGGAGTAGCCAAGAAGAGGATGGCTATGGATCCATAAAAGTGATCAAATCCATCTATCCTTATCCTCCAAGAGACCAAGGTTGATGTGGTCTCTATTAAAAAAGTAGCAAAATCTATCTAGGCCAAAGTAGAGCTCTTGTTCAGTCCAGCTTAAGGATCTTCAAGTGGGATCATGGTCTTATGGGACCCGACCCTTGTAGAAGGAAGTTTGCTTTCTTCATCCATCATGATTATCAATATCCTCTTTCATTCTAAGACATGCAATCGATCGTGGATCCTGTCCAACATCTACATCCCCAACTTGGTCATTGAGAGGGCTGAGATGTGGAAGACCATCACCCAGATGCAAAGGAATTTCAATGCCCTCCCCTGGATAATAGGGGGGACTTCAACTACCATTTACATCCTTCCAAAAAAAGGGAGGATCTGATATTGGTTCCAAAAGCATAGAAGACTTCAAATATTTTGTCGACACCAACAAGCTAGTTGACATAGAGCTCAAAGGTTCCTCTTTTACCTGGAGCAATAGGAGAATAGGGAGTGGGCTTATCTAGGTCAAGCTAGATGGGTTCCTTATCTTCCAGGAGGCTATTACCTTCTTTTGGGATGTGACCCTTCTAGATCTTCCTAGTATCAGATCAGACCATAACCCCATCCTTCTTGAATCAGGCGAAGGACCTAGTTTCAAAAAACCCTTTAGGTTCGAATCGATGTGGACCCATCATAAATATTGTAGAGTGCAAGTAGCGGGATGGTGGAAGCATAAGGTAAAATGATCCACCTCAAAATACCTAGTCCTGAAGCTTAAATTTGTTAAAGAAAACCTCAAGATCTGGAATAAGCAGGTCTTCAGTAACATCTTCGAATCCAAGAAAACCATATCTGAAAGCCTCAAAAACTTGTAAAGAAGGTTGGAGGCAGGTGTCTTCAGCGAATCTGATAGAAATGAAGAGAGAATCATCCTGGCAGACTTTCACACTATCTTGGCCAGGGAAGAGACCTTCTAGAGACAAAAATCTAGATATCTACGACAGAAGGAAGGAGACTTCAACAACGGGTTTTTTCATGCTTCTACCCTCCAACATAGAGGTTCCAATAAAATTAAGGAAATTTGGTAAAGTGATGGTATGACTACCAAGGACATTGTTGAGATAAGAACTGAAGTGGCGGGCTTCATTCAGGATTTGCTGGGATCCTCCCTCGAAAGTTACTTACAGGCCCAAAGAGATATTTTGGTGAAAATCCCCTCTCTGGTACCCCAGGAGGCTAGCCTCAGGCTCCTAGATCCTTTTTATTCTTTCGAGATCAAGGAGGCCTTATTTTCTATGCAACCTAAAAAAATCTTGGGTCTAGATGGGTTTCCTCCTTGTTTTTTCCAAACCATGTGGGAGGTTGTGGGGAATGATGCTTGTGATGCCATTCGTGAGATCCAAGCCTCTGGATCCATCCACCCTAATATGAACGCCACATTCTTAGATCTTATTCCAAAAACCTCTACCTGTAGGACCTTCTCGAAATATAGACCCATCAACATTTGTAATGTTTTCTACAAGATCCTGACCAAAGTCTTTGCTAACAAGCTAAAGCCCATCTTGCCCTTACTCATTGACCCTTGCCAAGGTAGCTCTGTGAAAGGCAGAAACATCCTTGATGGTGTCATTTCTATCCATGAGACTCTCCACTCTATGTCCTTGTCGAATAATGTTGCCCTCTTTCTCAAGCTTGACACGAACAAAGACTTTGACAGGGTGGTTAGGGGTTTCCTTTGGGTTGTTCTCCTAAAGTTTGGTTTCCCTCCCTCTTGGATCGACCTCATCCAAAGCTGCATATCCACCCCTTACTTATCTATCCTAATCAATGGGTCCCCCATAGGCTACTTCTAGAGTGCCAAAGGGCTGAGATAAGGAGACCCCCTGTCCCCCATTCTCTTCATCATCCTAGTAGAGGTTTTGGGAAGAACCCTCAATGAGAGCCTCTGGAGACATAGGATTTCAGGCATCATCCCCAAATTTGGAGTGGAAGAAGTCACCCACCAACATTTTATGGATGACATCCTCTTATCTACTATCACCTCTATGGAGAAGGCTAGACACATTAAGAGGATTCTCTCACTTTATGAGCAAGATGTGGGCTAGAAAGTAAACTACACCAAGAGCAATCTTTTCTTCTTGAATAATCCCTAGGGGTGGTAGATCCGCATTGCAAAAATCCTATGATGCATGATCGAATCCGTCCATACCACATACCTCAGGCTCCCCCTCTTTTGCAGCGATAGGGCCAAGGATATCATGTGGAATGTGGTGGTGGAGTGAATTCATAAGAAGCTGGCCTCTTGGAAAGGCAAGTTTATGTCCTAGGCAGGCAAGGATACCCTCACCAAAGCTTACCTCTAAGGTATCTCAATCTACTTCATGTCAGTCTTCAGCCTCCCAGTGTCTGTCCACTACAAGATCAAATAGATTCAAAGGAACTTTCTGTGGTATAGGAACGAAGATAAATCTAGGATCCCTTTGGTGGTGTGGGACAAGGTGTGTAAAAGCAAAGAACAAGGTGGGCTTGGGCTAATGAGAACTAGTCTAATGAACCTAGCCCTCGTAGCCAAGCATGCTTGGTGTATCCTGACCGACAATCCTATAGAGTGGGTCAAAATCATAAAGAAGAAATACCTCACCAATTGCTCCTTTTTGGATGCTGAAGCCCCCTTAGATGGATCTGCTTTCTGGAAAGAAGTCATCCAAGCCAAGTAGCTGCTCAGCAAGGGAGTCTAATGGATTTTAGGATATGGGCAAACAATCAACTTTTGGAAGGACAGATGGGCTGAAGAATATCCTCTATCTCAAAAGGCTAAACTTTCTCTCCTCAAATCCTTGATGGACCCAAACTCCCAGAAGAAGGCAAAAGACTACAATGGTAGTCCTCAGTGAAACATCCTGACCCTCACCAGTCATGAAGTTGAATTCTCCTCTCTAGATAAGATCCTCTAGGGCATTACCATCCCGACTGCCAGAAGATCCGATAAGATGATTTGGACGGGCACTAAAATTGGCGTCTTCTCGATTAGGAAAGCCTATGAGATCCTTTCCAAGGAGGCTGAGGGGGATTTCCCATGGTAGATAGTCTGCCAAAAAGGAGTGATACCAAAGGTAAATTTATTTTCTTGGATTGTTTTTCAAAATAAAGCTCTAACCATGGACAAACTCCACAAAAGAGGGTTTGCCTTCCCCAGTAGGTTTTATTTATGCATGGAAGATTGCGAACCCACAAATAATCTCTTACTTCACTACACATTCACCACCATGGTATTCGGTGTGATCCTCTCCTCATTTTAGGTCCCTTGGAGCCCTCCCAGGACAATCAAGGAAGCCTTTGCTCAATGGCCAAACCCGTTCAGAAATCCTAAGCTCCAGTTCCTCTTCGATGCATCCTTCCATCACATCCTTTGGAATATTTTGTTGGAGAGGAACGAAAGAGTCTTCGATAATCCTCCAAGACACCCCCCTTCCATAGCCTTTAGAGCTCTTTCCTTTGTAGTAGAAAATTCAAAATTCACTCCTAGTCCCCTCCCTAGGATTCGGTTGACGGAAATTATGTTCAAAAGGATGAACCTCAAGGAGGATCTAGACCATGTTAACATATTTTTGCCTAGGCTCAAGGTCAAATGGAGAAACCCCTTGGAGGGCTGGATTAAGTTGAAATTTGATGGTGCTGCTCGTGGCAACCCGAGGTCAACAGTTGCAGGAGGGGTGGTCAAGATTATAGGGGGAGGATTGTCCTCACTTTCAATGAGAACCTAGGTATCCAATATAATCATAGTGCAAAGTCCAAGGGTGTCCTCAGAGGGCTTCAAATCCTCTCAGAGGATCCTCACCCTTTGGTCATCGAAGGTGACTCTTTGAATATCATAAGGTATCTGTCGAATGGCAAAGATCCTTCATGGAAAGTTTTCAATATTGTCTCTAAGGCAAGGATCCTCCTATCTAGATGGATCGATGCCCAAATCAATCACATCTACCAGGAGGGTAACAAGTTGGTAGATTACATGGCTAATAAAGGTCTTTTGACCTTTGTGTTGGTAGTATGGAGGTTGTCCTTTTCGGATGAGGTGGAGAAGATGGCCGAATTAGAGTTTCCTCATGAAGATACATAAGCATAAAGAGAATGTGCTCAGAGGTGGTGCATCCTCTCGACCACCAATTCTCTGATCAAGATGTTGACCAGGTTCAAGGAGCAGAACTTTAAGGATGACCAAGAGGATCTGAGGATGCCTTCCTTATGGTTTTTTCTTATTTTTCCCATGGTTTTTTGTTGCTTCGATTTTAGTTTGCTTCAGATTGGTTTTTTTTTGTCGATTATCTCATGGAGAGGCCCATTTGTAAGCCCTATGGGAAATTTTGAATTAGGTTTAGATAGATTTTGCAAGTCTGTTTGATCCTAGCCCTTGAGGCCTATAAGGATAAAATGAGCTCAACCCTATTTTTGTACATAAGGTTTTGGGATCCTCTATAAAAACCCACTGTTAATACAATCAATCTACCAATATATATATATAATAATTAAATAAAATAGAATTATTATAGAGGACTAAATCATTGTAACTATAAAGTGGCAAGACAAACATATTATATCATGAAATTTTCAATTAAGAAAATATTTGAAAGGGTGTAGTAAAACTCAAATCCTATTGGTAACTCAACTATAGAATCACTAATTAATGGGCATAGGTTTTAACTATACAAAGAGCCACTATCTAAAAGAAAATCATAGACCACCTTAAACAGCAAACTAATTTGCAGTGCATTTCTGAAGTCAGTTACTATTCAATAAACTCTATCTTTAAAAAGAAAAAAATTATAATATAATTATATACATATATCAAAATTAAAAAAAACATTAATATATATATATATATATATATATATATATAAATGTTTATGCTTCCTTTATTTCATCATGAAGTATCTGTATTCCCTTCCATTTTCAGTCTTAATGTTTCAAAGATAGCTTAAGAAGATGTTTTCTCTAAAAACCTTGTAGGAAGATGATTACCACATGATGCATAGTACCTTGTTTGCTAGATGAAGTCTAGATGTTTTTCAAATACTCAAACTATATCTAGTATTTTGAGCAAAATTTTCATTGGAAATAACGCAAATATTTTAAAATGTTGTGACTCCTAGATGATCAAGTTTTTCTCTTTTGACCATGCACAAATACATATCTAAAAATATTGTGAAGTTTTTAAAAAATTAACTCATGTTTTATTTTTTCCATAAAGTAAAAAATTTCCGTTACTTATCTATTTTTACGCATGGTCTAGAGTACTAATGAACTCGTAGAAGGACAATCTCGTCCTTCACCCTGAAAAAAAAAAAATTCCTTGCTCCTCATCTAATCGAGCAAGTATCCTACTAAATTCTTGCTTCTCTTCAAAATAAGTAAGATCCCAAGAAAGCAATGAAAATTTTCTTGCTTCTTTTCAAAGTAAGCAAGAACCTCAAACAACACTAAAAATCCCTTGCTCCTCCCAAAATGTGCAAGTACCCCAAATAAAACAAAAGTAAAAAGAAAAGGGCAAAAGATCTTGAATCCCTAGAATTCTCAGTATCTTAAACACCATGGGGTACTCTTTATTAAGGTATCCTTACATATTAGCACTAAGTGTGGATAAGACCTCTAGATGCTCATAAGATAAGCCAATTTTTTGGCATACAAAACCCTTGTTGTTTTTCAATCCTTGATCACAATGGGAAATGAATCCTCACTGCACACACAGTTGGTCTTAAAAGAAGCTTGAAACTACTAGGACAACTTTGACACTATATTGATTTGTGAAAGGAGTAAATGAAGTTGTTTCAAAATTCCTAGAATGTTTGAAGTCCTCGAAGAATAATCCTAGAAAAATCACATGTAGGCAAAACTCAAAAGCAAACCCTCATGAAAGTACTATGGTTTCAATTTTTTTCTTTTTCTACAAAAACATGGCTTGTGTCCATCACATTTTCATCCTTTAGAAAAAAGCCATCTTAATATCTATTTCACTTTATTCTATGATTGAAGATATCCTAGAAGGTTAAAATCATATTTTATATTCATTACCTTTCTATCTTAGAAACTTCTTAATAACATACAGGAAACACAATCACAAAAATTATAATAAACCCCCATAAAACTTATTATTATATTATCTACCAATATAAATAAAACACCCTTCATCTTGTTTTGGCTAAAATTATAGTTTGGGGAGAAGTAAATAAGGTATACAAAGTTCACAATTTAGTTTGGGGGAAAGAATCAGGTAAAGTATTTTCTTAAACTCTAACAACTACAGTTTTGTAGATATCTTTTGTAGACAACTTCTATAATAATCTTCAATAATATAGTTTATAATACTTAATACAATAAATTTTAGAACATAGTTTAGAGGTATAGTATAGGTAATATAATATTTTATAGTTATATAATAATAATAATAATAATAATATATATAAATAATAAAATGATTTTTTTTTTTTAAAAGCTAATTTAAACTATATATATATATATATATATATATATATATATATATATAATGATGTTCTTATTGTTAGTATGGGTTTGTAGATAACATTATTATAGAAATTATAAGTCTTATTTATGCATAGTTTTGATATACATCTAAATAAGTCCAATGAGCACTATTGAATTTTGCATTGGAAAGTGTGTTTAGATAGATAGAAGTTGAAATATTGCTGCTATAGGAAGTGATTAGACTAAAATAAAACACATATTCATTGTATGATTTATATTAACTTCTTGTTTCAACTTATTTAATTTGAAAAAAAAGATGGTAATCCCAATTTAGCCAATGAAAATTTTCATTGTGCTTCTTATCAAATGTATATCACATTTCAAAAGAAATTTGTTTAAAATAGAATATCAAGGTAAATATTTGGATTTACATGAACAAGGCATCAATCATCCACTATAGACCTAATTTTGGATTTATGCAACTGTTATAACTGTAGATTTTATCCACTGAGATTGTTATTAATCCTGTGTGCATGAGGACATGCACTTCCTTCAGTTTGAGGGAATGATGAGTGCTAAATTGACACATATTTAATGCAAATATTATATGTTTTCTATCTACAAAATTATGAAAGTAAATGTGTTTTAATGATTATTTTTACCTTATTTATGTGATTTATCAATAAATTTGATAAATGAGGTTAAAATGATAAATGATCATATTTTACATAAATTGTGTGAAGTTTTTGTATGTTTTTGGCAGGTAATATTACAGCAAAATACAAGTCGTATATTAAAAAAATGATTAAAAAATACCGAGGGCGCTACGAAAGGGCATTATAGAAGGGCACTACGAAAGGGTGTTCTAGAAGCCTAGAAAATTTTGCAAAAAAATCTATTTCGAAAATGCCACCTATGCTACAGCCTGGTCAAACACCACATGGGCAGCTGAAAGAATCAAGCATGAGAGGGTTCAAATTCCACATAGGTGTTTAGAAGAATCAAACATGGGTGACTAATCATTTATTTGGGGCATGAATTTGTTATGAGATTTTCTATAACAATACATGAATATTTGGAATAAATGCATCCTTCCCTAAAAGAAAGGATCAAAGCTATAGAAAATTTCTAAATAAGGGGTTGTATTGTTACGTAGTTATCCCACCAATTCAAAGTTAGTATTATGTTATAATTAGTTGCCACTTGGACCAATTAGAATATTTATTGAGTCCAATTATTTTAGGAGATGTGTTAATTTAGATTATTCTTGTTAGAATAAAGTTTTTGCGTGATCAAGTCCAAACCATATGGGAGAAATACGGGGAGTTATGTTTGGAATTTTCAAAGTGACAATATATATTTGCGTACGAGGCCTTTGGAAAGGTATAGTTGGATGGTGAGCGAATGGAGAAATATCTGTAATCTGTGATTATTCCCAATGTAGTCTTCTGTATGAAATTCTGAAAGTTGGATGCACGACCATGCACGTTTGATTTTCAATAATAAAGCAATAGCAATATCTTCTTCAGGATATGGTAACTACATTTTATAATTATTTTATATTTTGCTTGCTTTGGTAATTTTTATTTCATTTATTCTCTTGTAATTATGAAATAATTAAGAATTATATTAATTAAATGAGAGTCGATTACTGAATAGAAAATAGGGGAAGGGGTTCACACTAACCTTCCAGAGGCAGGACCCACTCCAAAAGATTGGTCCCTAATATCTTTCGCCTGGTAAATAGAGTTACAATCTAGAATAAATTTTAAATCTTAAAATTAATTAAATTGCATAAAAAATAATTATAAATTATATTATGCATCATTAAATCATTCATGGATCCACATGTCCTCATATAGAATAATTCATAAATTGCATATTTTATTTTATTTTCCGTAAATTTTAATTTCTATAACACATGAAATGAGAAAGAGATCTGAACTACGCTTAGTATTAATTACTACGGTACAATATATACTAGATTGCTACTCTTTAAATCTAACCTGGATTAACCTGAATTAACAAAATTAAATGTAAGCTACTATAGATGATCATATTGAGTCTCTAGCAATTATCTATATGTTTCTAAAAGACTGATTGAGAATTATGATGAGTATAAAGCATATTGAGTCTCTAACAATTATCTTTACGTTTCTATGAGATTGAAAAAGTTCTAGTGTCGACTTGTTGAGTAAATTTGAGGTAAGTCTTTGAGAAGACTTGTGGACAAATTTGGGTAAGCTTTTATGAAAGCTTACAATACATATTGAGAGTAAATTTGGATAAGTTCTTGTGAAGACTTATTGAGCAAATTTGGATAAGTTATTGTGAGAACTTATTGAGTAGATTTGGACAATTTCTAGAGAGAACTTGTGTACAAATTAGTGTGAGCTTTTATGGAATATTTCAAGGTAGATTTGAGATAATTCTTTGAGAAGACCTAAGAGCATAATCGATTGATTTATTCAAAACTTGAGTTAATGTTTGGGACAGATCCAGTAGAGTTTATTTAAGATTGATTCAAGCTTTGAGTTAAATCTTAAGGAAAGTGATCGACCAGATTTTTGCTAGACTGAAGGACTGTGTTTAGTACAGATTCAAGGACAAAGTTTGATGTAGATTTGATGACAGGATTTTTCTAGACTAGAGACATAGATTGAGCAGATTTGTGATAGAATGAAGTATTGTGTTTAGTACATATTTGAGAAAGAGATTTGAAGGTGACATAGTATAGAGGACGATAGTATCTAGTGGATAGAGATACATTAAG